>JAUIRK010000050.1:0-72611 GCA_030549495.1 Nectonema munidae | reverse complement strand
AGACGTTGAGAGTAACACTAGAAGAAAATGAGTTTAGAGCTGCGATACTAGAGACTGAAGCAGTAGTTGAGGAGCGACCTACTTTAGCAAAATGACCTAGTTTGTTACATCTTCTACATTGAGTGTTTCGAGCAGGGCAGTATGCATGTTGATGACGTTTATTACCACAGAAGTAACACTGATCAACCTGATTAAATGACTTGCTATTGAACTTCGATTTAACAAGAGTCTGGCTTTTTAAATCCTTATCATCATCCAGTGGGGGTTTGACAGTTAAAGACATAAAACTTTCATTACCGTATCCAGCAGAACTTTTAAAGGCATCTTCTAGTGAACTTGCAAGCAATGATGCTTTGTTAAAAGATAACTTTAAATCTTCTAATAAACGCAAACCTATTAAGGGTGATGATAATCCATTTATCAAAGAATCACGAACCATTTCCTCTCGATACACTTCAGTAGTCACATCTTTGAAGTCACACTTTTTGCTGAGCGTTTGTAACTCTTGAATAAAATCATCTATGCTTTCGCGTAGCGAGAAGGTGCCTCATATAAATTTTGTTTTTTTCTTTGCAAAACCGAAACTCAAGTTTTTGTAAGGCTAAGTCGAGTGTGCTTATATTGCCGATATACTTAAAAATATGAGGTTTTACATAACAAAAAAAGAATCTTAAGTTTATCAACATTATTCTCAGGTAACTGTTCCAGGAAGTTTTCAAAGAGTACACGCCAATGTTTCCATTTATCGAAACAATCATCATCCGTCGGCTTGATTTCCAAAACAGGCGGTTTTAAAACTTTATCCATAAACACGCAAGAAAAAAAACTTTAAAATGAAGGACTGTTGAACAAAAGTGATGTTGAGCTGTCATGAAAGTACCTTTATTTAAGATTGAAGGTAAAAGTAATAATGTGAATACACAAATAACAACATCACTTTAACACGACATCGTGGTCCACTGTTTGAATAAAAGGTCATTTATATAAGGTTGAAAACTGCGTTGCAATTTAGATATAGGTTGAAGCAGTCTGTAATTGACCTTCATGCAATGATCAGTACAACTTGTTTCAACATTATTTCATTAAGACGAATGTGGCGTTAAAAGTTATCTTGAAAATAGATTCAAATAAAATGAAATCAATAAAATCATGAATATGGAAAACTCTCAAATCTCTCGCAGTACTTATCCCAAATTACAAAATTGTTAAGTTTTAACTTTAGTAGTAGAAAGATCTTTTTCTAAACTGAAAAAACTACTAGAAAATGATCGAATTATAAATCAGAAAATGTCATTAATTATATGTTGTTGTATTACAAAGTCAAGGATTCTTTGAAATAATTTTCAATACTTTCTCTAAAGTGTTCATAGTTGTTCAATTCAATGAAACTTTAAAAAGTCAATAAAGTCAATTTTTTCTCTGAGTAAAATTCAATTTTTTCCAATTTTTGGGTCAATTTTTCCTCGCCCTGCTTATAACTTTTGAATTATTCGACCATGCATCCTAACAAATTGATGCATATTTCATGGGCTTCATTACCATTGTAATACTAATAAAATTGGTTTTTTTTATAATTTAGTATTTTTCAGTTTTCTTCATAATTAGCAGATGAAAGGTGCATATTTTTTATATTTGCTAATTTTGAACTTTAACGCTTGTTACATTTTGAGAAATTTACACCTTTAATCTGTAACAATTTCCAACACAATTATAAAATCACTTTACAATCAGCGTACCCAACCCTATAAGAATATGTTTTTAAATTTTTTAATTTTCGATTTTTCAGGCCTTTCAAACGGTCTCAAAATTATGACTTCACATATATTCATAAAATATACAAGTATTATACATTTTTAGATTTCTCTTATCATTCTGAATAACAATATTAACTTTATTTTACCATAAATATTTGGCTCATAATTTTTTTTATATATATTTGTCTTGCCAGACCTGCTTAAACTCACATACACACACACAGGCACATCATTTGTATAATGCGAGATTCTTTAAATCATTAATAATATATTTAAGAAATATTTTTTTCAGTATGAAGAGTTTAGAAAACTCTTCTCTGTTATGTAATGATATATTCTCATAACCTGTACGGTTGAACGCGGGTAGAAACTTGAGTGTTATCTCCAACCTGTATACTAGGATGATTCATCTCCAACCTGTATACTACGATGATTCATCTCCAACCTGTATACTACGATGTTTCATCTCCAATCTGTATACTACGATGATTCATCTCCAACATGTATACTATGATGGTTTCTATTCCATGTACAAAGGACTAAGGAGACAATGTTCAACTTTCTGTTCATATTTTGCTAAATGTAAGATTTGATATACTTCATTCGGGGAGACGGTGTTACATAAGTTATTACCTATATACCTGTATACTACGATAGTTCATCTCCAACCTGTCAGTTCATATTTTGCTAGATGTAAGATTTGATATACCTCATCCGGGGAAACGATGTTATAAGTCATTCCCTATATTTTTGCAGTTTGCACGATATGAAATAATATATTTGTCAATCAATATAAAATCATGTGATCAAAGAATCGAAAAAAATCAAAAAATATTTATTCTTTTCAAATATATCGTTGGCTCCCGTTACTTTTAGGAAAAGAATAAATATTTTTTGATTTTTTAAAGAATATTTTTCGAATTTTTAGAAAAGAAAGATAAACTTAGTCTCTCTAATCATTTTTATCATCCTTTCTCTGAAGTATTCAACTTACGTACCATGTCAATTTATTCGACTAGTGGACTGTTTTTAACTCCATCATGGCCTCAAAGTTGCTAAAGCCCGATCGTCTTGATTTAGACCCAACATCACCGACAGCACCAAGAGAGTGACTGGCACAAAAATCTGGAGAATTTTATAACCGACTGTGGTAACGATGCCCCAGACAAGCTAAGAACACTAATTAACTGCGTTTATTTCACAATATATGAGCACGTAGAAGAATGCACAACCTATGACGAAGCAATCAACACTCTTTCTCGAATATTTGACAAGAAGACCAACGAAATATTTGCACATCACTTACTTGCTACGAGACGACAAGGTCAGGGAGAGACGTTGGAGCAGTACATGCAAGGCCATGTCAATTTAGCAAAGGAGATAGAATTTAAAAATGTTACCGCGCAAGAATATCGCGAGGATCTCACAAGGGACGCATTCATCAATGGCATTTCATTTTGATTAGACAAAGATTGTTGGAAAATAAAACTCTCACCTTGAGAAACGCCTTTGACATTGCACTCTCACTCGACAGAGCACAACAAAACGCCACAAAGTACGTATCGGATCAAAACTTTGGAGCGGCGGTCTCAATTGGACCTGGTGACAAAAGCGCATCTCCTCAAGATCCTATCCTAGAAGCGTCCACTTCTTCAGAACATCTTGATTCGGTTGTGACGAATCAAAACAAAAAGAAGTGCTTCTTTTGTGGCGGTCAACTACACAACAGATTAACGTGTCCCGCTAAAGGTGCGACCTGCCACTCATGCAAGAAAATCTGTCACTACTCAAAGGTGTGTCGTTCAAAGAATAATACCAACATGTCGTTAGCAGCAGTTAACGTTAATACAGCTGCTGAGAACATTGCCGCGTTCCCAGGATCACTTTCAACGGCAATTTCAGTCATTTACATCAAAGGCCACCTACTTCACGCTTTATACGATTCAGGAAGTTCCGAAAGTTACATAAACAACGATACTGTCAAAAGGCTTAAACTTCTTCTCAGTGAATGTAGAAGAAAATTTCAATGGCTTTATCCGACATGCATACCCGTGTTGACAAAGAATGTTCTGTTGAAGTAGAAGCCAATGGTCGGCATTATCATTCGATTAGGCTGGGTGTGATGGATAAACTTTGTGCTGACGTTATCTTGGGCCAAGATTTTCAGCGCATGCACAATAAATTCATTGTAGAATATGGAGGATGTGAAGCTGATCTGGTTATTGATGGGAAGATGAGCGTATGCTCTGTCAATCAAACAATCACTCAAACCCCATATTTGTTTTCGAACCTCACTGAACATTGCCGCCCTATCGCAGACAAATCAAGAAGATACATCAGCGAAGACTACAAATTCATTACTCAACAAATCAATAAACTGCTGCCAGAAGGAATCATATAAAAAAGTTCATCCCCGTGGAGAGCGCAGATCGTCATTGCCAAAAACAACTCAAAAAGACGACTTTGAATTGACTACTCGCGAACGATAAACAGATTTACTGAGCTGGACAGTTATCCACTCCCGAAAATAGACCACATGATTAACATGTTGGCGAATTACAAAGTGTTTTCTACCTTCGATCTCAAGAACGCTTACCACCAAATACCTTTGAATCAAAGCGAGTTCAAATACACTGGTTTGGAAGCGAACAATCGGCTTTATGAATTTACACGAATCCCCTTTGGCGTAACAAACGGTGTAGCTGCCTTTCAAAGAATAATGGACACACTTGTTGAAGAGGATAAACTGCAGGATACTTATCCCTACCTCGACAATATCACCATCACTGGAGATAATCAGGCTTCACATGACAATAATGTTGAAAATTTCCTAAACGCGATTTGCAGAAGAAACTTAACCCTAAATGAGTCAAAAACGGTCAAGTTGGTCAATCAGTTATGTGTCCTGGGATATCTTCTGGGTAACAATCGAATTCAGCCTGATCCCGAACGGTTGTGCCCTCTAAAAGAACTTCCTGTTCCTACAAGCACGGCATCACTTCGTCGCGTCATGGGTCTCTTCGCTTCTTACGCCAAGTGGTTGCCTCGATTTTCTGATAAAGTCAAACATCTGGTCGGTTCACATTGCTTTCCTTTATCGAAAATTGCCGTAACCGCCTTGGAGATTTTGAAAAAGGATTTGGAGGAAGCGAGCCTAAAATCAGTGAACGAAGAAAAATCATTTGTGATAGAATGTGATGCTTCTGAAATAGCTATTTCAGATACACTTAATCAAGAAGGTAGGCCTGTTGCGTTCATGTCTCGTACATTGCAAGGGAGCGAGAAATTATATCCATCAGTCGAGAAGGAGGCATTATCGATCGTGGAAGCTGTCAGAAAGTGGCCCACTTATTAGCTCGCCGTCCCTTTGAATTGGTAACGGATCAGCGGTCCGTCGCGTTTATTTTCGATGACAGAAAACGAACGAAGATAAAAAATAACAAAATTCTTAGCTGGCGACTGGAACTTGCACCATTCAAGTATTCAATCAAATACAGACCAGGATTGAATAATGTGACACCTGGCGCGTTCACTCGAGCGTATTGCTCTTCTCTGCGAAACAAGACGAAATTGGAAGATATACATGCCAGCCTTTGCTAACCCGGTGTTACAAGACTCTTGCATTTCATTCGCCAACGAAGCCTACCTTTCTCAACTGAAGATGTCAAAGATGTTTGTTCATTCTGTCGGCTGTGCGCCGAGCTCAAGCCCCGATTTCCTAAAACCAACAATGGCACACTGATTAAGGCAACGCACCCCATGGAAAGGCTGAGCATTGACTTCAAAGGTCCTGTGCCATCCTCGTCAAATCGACGTTACATATTTACCGTTGTAGATAATGCACAGGTCTTTCACTCACAAGAATTCAAGTCGTACCTGAACATGAGAGGTATAGCCACCAGTAACTCCACCCCCTATCATCCGATAGGTAACGGAGAAGTGGAAAGGTACAATGGGATAATTTGGAAGTCCATTCAACTTGCTTTACGAAACAAGATGTTGCCGACAGAGAGATGGGAAAGTGTTATTCCTCAAGTGACACACTCACTCCGATCTTTACTTTGCACGAGCACCAATACAACACCTCACGAAAGATTTTTCCAATTTCCGCGAAGGGCAAGTTTTGGTATCTCAATCCCATCATAACCGACTCATTGGAATGATCAGTGCTCTTGAAAAATTTCATCAGGCAAAATAAAAACGACCCTCTGGTTGAAGAAGTCAAGTTGCTAGATGTAAACCATTCTTATGCTCGCATCGAGAAAGCAGATGGTCAGCAATCTAGACTTTCAGTGAATGACTTGGTACCCTGTCCACCGACAGTTGAATCCGATCCGACCCAAAACTTCCAGAGAGCACACACTCATCAGGAAGATCAAACAGAGAATAGGCACGAACCAACTCATGAAATTCAAGAACAACAAACGGTCAGGCGATCTACCAGGACAACCAAGCCACCCTCCCGATTACACTACAACTCTTTTCGTTAGATGGGGAGATTGTGATAATTATTGCCTCGGTTCTCATTCAACTACTGTACTTGTATTGTAATAATTACTGCTTCAGTTATCATTCAATTAATTACTGTACTTGTAATACTTATTGCCTCAATTATTGTTCAATTAACTAATCTACTTGTAATTATTATTGCCTCAACTATGTACCATGTCAAGTGTTAATCAAATTTGCGGTTTACTTCTAAAAATTGTTTCCAAAACATTCCTTCAAATTTTACATAAAATATATATGTTTTATTCCAAATTGATCATGCTGTTTTCATTTCTGAGCTCATTCTTTACATTTAGGATGTGAAAATACCTATAAGTGTTAATAAAATTTGCGGTTTACTTTTAAAAATTGTCTCTAAAAACATTCATTCAAATTATACAATGAAATGTATGTTTTTATACCAAATTGTAACATTAGGTGTAAACATAATGTTATTGGCTATTTTAACAAAATATCTTTAATTGAATTTGTTCTAAACCACAAGACATACTTAAATCGCAATACCTTGTCAACACAGATTGTAACTTACACATGCATGTACACACGTATATCTTTAATTGAAGTTGTTCCTAACCACAAGACACTTAAGTCGCAAGACCTTGTCAACACAGATTGTAACTTACACATCCATGTACACACGATTCCTCGGATACATATGAAAAAAAGTACAATTTTACATTTTGGGGTCAATTTGACCCCAAAACCTATACACTAGATTCTCTCTTTATCCTGCTCTTTTTATACCTATAGAATTTGTTTTTAATTTTTTTTATAATTCAAGCAAATTTAATCATTTTTATAACATCTTTTTGGAAAAAAAATTGGAAACACAGTACATCTATTTCAAAAATAAATAAAAAAAATTTATTTACTGCAATCTACACAATAATAATAATAAAAAGTATGATTTTTACAAATGAATTTTGAACAATTTTGACACACTATATTTGTCTTTTTGTCGTCCTTTCTGCTACAAACTTCACATCTAGATCGTTTTACAGATGAATTCTTTGACATTTCAACGCTTCTTTCAATTCCACATCTTTTTAGGGCTAAAAGGCTTTCTTTTTTCAAAAACATCGATGAAACTCTTTTAATCATTTGAGGTGAGATTAGTTCCTTGACTAAATCATCTAAGAACAATCTTCTGCGATGTGTAAAAGAAGCATACTTTTTGGAATCAATTTGTGTAATAGGCATTTAACACCCCAACGTTAAGAATATTGAAGAAAAAAGCCATAGGCCATCTTTTTGAAGCTCTTTTGCAGTCGTAAGTACCTAGAAGTTTATCCATTAAATCAACACCTCTTTTTGTTTGGTTGTAAGATTGAATGATTTCAAGAATTTTTCTTCGATGTATTGCATCAACTTCTTCATTATGATGCATAGAACTTAAAAGTAAAATGTTCTTGTTCTTTCTTGGGATGCAACTGAGTAAAGTTATTTTATTTGAAAAATAAAATTTACTTGAAAAAATTTCTCTGTTGGATTTTGACAACAACTCTTTTGGTACTTCTTTTCTATTTATTTTAATAGGTCCAACTATCGTCAAGTTTTTCTCTAAACTCTTTTGCCAAAGGAACACTCTTTAAATATCTGTCACATGTACTATTATTAATACCTGTGAAATGAAGAGAGCGACATAAATCGAGTACAACTTTTGACGATAAGTTTCTTTCCACTTGACAACAAGGTTGTTTTCATAGATAAACCAAAACATGTCTGCATAGTCAGTCACCGAATTGCACATCCAAAAAATTTTGTTACCATACTTGGATGGTTTACGAGGTATATATTGTCTAAATCCACATCTTCCACTATAGGATAAAAGTTGTTCATCTAGTGTAAAATTAGTAGAGACTGGACTGTATTTTTGCAGTTGTTGAAAAGTGAGCAAATGTACCTAATAGGTGCCAGTTTGTCATTTTTGGATCTCTCTAATCTTGTTCTTTTATCGTCAAATCTTCTTCACAAAAAGCTAACCATGAGCCACGTGCAAGGCTATCAATGAGCCAAAAGAAGATACCACAAAAGTTAGATCCAGAAAGCCATACAATTTGAATTTAAATAAAGCTTTCTTACTACGCTTACGTTCAGCGGTACACAAATCAACCATGCTGGTTTCATTTATAGACTCAATTTTTGCAGCTTGGATTTGGAAATACCTATAAGTATCAAACTAAATTTGCGTTTAGTTCTAAAATTTGTTTCCAAAAATATTAATTCAAATTTTACATGAAATATATTTTTTTATAGCAAATAGATCATCGTGGTTTTATTTCTTGACGCAGTTTTCGCGTTAGAGGTCCTACTGCTAGTGTCAATCAAATTTGCCGTTTATGTCTAAAAACTATATCCCAAAATATTCTCTCTAATTTTACATGAAATATATGTTTTTATACCAATTCGACCATGATAATTTTCTGAAATCAGTTTTTGCATTTAAAGGTTTTAAATGTCTGAAAGTATCAATCAAATGATCGATTTAGTCTAATATCTACAGAAATATTTTTGAAATTTAAATAAAATATCTGTTTTTATGCCAAATCGACTATGCTTATTTTATTTCTGTACTGGATTTTCGCTAATACGGTTAAAAAATATCTCGAAGTGGCTATTGAATTAGTAATATATGCTTGAAAATCAGTTCTGTAAAAAATTTTCAAAAAACAATTACATATTAGGTATATAGTAAAAATATACTCTTTTTTTTTGTATATTTTGGCTTATAATACTTATTTTAAAAAAACAAAACGTATTATAAAATCTTTTGAAGATTAGTATGAGAGAAGGAAGCAAGTTGAAAACGAATTGAAAAGAGAACATGTGATCAAAAGAAATAATTTAAAAAAATATGTATCTTGACTAAATGGAAGATCTACCATGTTCTAATGAACTAGGAAGTGGTTTAATGATATAATATTAGGTGCTTCAAAAAAGATTTTGAATGTGAAAAACAAGTTCCTCTTTTACAAATGAAAAATATTAAATCTAGGATTACAATTATCATTTAACTAAGATGGGTAGGAAATCTGAAAATTTAAAATAGGTCAGGTTTATTAAAAATGGCACAGATGCCAATATGTGAGAATTTAGTCACTATCAAGATATTTTTAATTTAAATTGAATTTGTCCATCATTTTCTTTTTGAGAATTTTTTAGATAAAGAACCTGGCCAACTTTTGTAATTGAACAATGAACATCACAAATGATTCATTAAGAAAAAAAACCTTTGAAATGAGATTGGTTGACAAATATTCAGGCGTGATAATAAAATACACGATACTGATAAAATAAGTCTAAGATCATTAAGAAGCTTCTTTAATCAGTATAGGAATGCTTTGAGAGAGGAAAAAAAGTAATTTTATACTTATAAAAAAATTTTCAAACACAGATTGAAGAATATAAATTTCTAATGAAAAAAGAGCTACAAAGAAAGGATCATCATAGAATGAATAGAAAATTTACATAGTCTAAATTATAATATGACGTAGAGACTACGAGCCGATGATGAATTTGTAGCCAAAAAGACAGAGGTCCTATCGAGATACATAAGTTACTGACAAATGAAACATTTTGAGTGAATTAAACACCTAAGTAGAAGAAGATTAATTAATTATATTTGTCATATAAATTAATAAAAAAAATAGTATTAAAAAAAAATAAAAACTAAGATTTAAGAGTGGAATAACTACTGCACAAAAATTCAGAAATGTTCAGAAGGTTTATTAAAATTTCAATGTAAGAATTGCTAATTTCATATTATATATGTCAAACACCTTTAGTGAAGAAATTTGATGAAAAAGAGGGGATGTATGAGAAAAGAATCTTTTGTTAAATACACAATGTAACAAAGATTTTGTTTGAGTAAATTTTTTGGTTGTTTGTCTTTTATTAGGTCGTAATGATGAAGAAAAAGCATATCTTTCATGTCGCTAATCTTTATTTAAGAAATGACACCGATTTTTTGAAAAATAACCAAAAATTGTATATTTACATAAGAAAATTGCCTTTGAACATTACCGAAACTATACAACAGCGTTGAAACATACAGGGATATGCTAATAAAAAGTAAAACATACCATAATCTTGATCGTTATGTGATTTAGAAAATATTTTGAAAAAAAGATCATTTATTCAAGTAGTCATTTGATATATGTTAATTTGTTTCCGTTCTTCAACTCGTCTTATAATATTTGCTCTTTTATTTACAGATATTGTCTCATGATGGCTTCTGTTCGAGGTTGCTGCAAGCATCATCCTGATAACTTCTGCTGTCTGCGAAGTCTTTCGGAATGTCAAGTCAGTCAAGTACACCATAGTTGAAGGGAATCTTCTCTGTTTGGCTTACAAGGTGTACTTTAGAGTCCAAGTAGGGGACCAGGACAAGAGTTGGGCGCCACACATGGTTTGGGGAAGCTGTCGGTCCACTCTGGAGTCGTGTTACAGAAGGAAGTAACGAAAACTGAAGTTTAGCATGCCAAGATTCTGGCGAGAACCAACAGATCACACAAACAACTACTACTTTTGTATGGTGGTAGTCACGTGTCCGGGCAGGGGTAAGATATAGAGAACAGAAGCCATAGAGATATATGCGAAAAAGAAGATTCCCACGACGATACCTTTGTTGCAGATGATAAGAGCTCAAATATCTTATCAAAGACCTAGGACTCGCCAAATGAAATGCAGAATTACTGCATCCAGGTTCAAACAGTGTAACTTGTTCGACGAAAACTGTTGGGTAACAAAACAGAGACAACGCCATGACATTCTCTCAGAATTTCACACTGGATGAGAAAGTGTATTATTGTCACGACATCAATGGCTTTTTTTGAATAAAATGAATTCCCGTATGATCACTGCAACTGGCGACTGTTCTTGGACAGCTCAAATAGAAGCTTGAAGACGGTGCTGTTGCACAATGGTAGCAAGTACCCAAGCATTCCTATCGCCTACTCTGTTCTAAAAGAAGGCTATGAGTAAGAAGAGCAAGATTGGGAAGTGATTGTAGACTTTAAGATGATTGGCTTTTTGACAGGATTCCAATCGGCTTCACAAAACATCCATATTTCCTTGAAAAAGGATTGGCTATTAAGAACAGGCTTTGTCATTGGCGAGTAGAACATCAAGTGGCAACCGCTGGTTCAGCAGGAGAGGATCTTGATGCCACCCCTCTACATCAAGCTGGGGCTCATAAAGCAATTTCTGAAGGCACTAGATCATGAGTCCGCTGCTTTCAAGCATTTGGAAGCGGTATTTCCGAAGTTGTTGGAGGTCAAAATAAAGGCAGGAGTGTTCGTTGAGCCTCAAATTGAAAAGCTAATGCAGGAACCTGAGTTCCCCGGAAAGTTGTTAGCACCGGAGAAACGTGCCTGTTGCACCTTCATTGCTGTTATCCAGGGCTTATTGGGTAACAGCAAGGAAGAAAACTACCGTGAACTGGTTGACAATATTATCAAGTGCTACAAGGAGATGGATTGCAGAATGTCCCTGAAATGACACATATATCGGAGGCTACTCCGACGAACATGGTGAGCGTTTTCACCAAGATGTGATGGAATTTTGGAAGCGCTACCAGAGTCAGCAAAATAAGTGTATGATGGGCGACTACGTCTTTGGTTTGGTCCCAGAAACCCAGAATCTTCACCGTTTTAACGCTGTTCTATAATTTTAGGAATGTTCAAAGACATTTTTCTGCAATTTTCTTATGAAAATATACAATTTTTTGTTATTTTTCAAAAAATGGATGTCATTTAAAGATTAGCGCATGAAAGATACGCTTTTTCTTCATTTTTACGACCTAATAATAGACAAACAACCAAAAATTCACTATAAATATCTATAAAAAAGAATAGTTAAAAAAAATAAATATTACAAGATAAAGTGAAGAAAAAGAGCGGAAATAAAGTCAAAAATAAAGCAATCATCTAATTGAATAAAGCGTATCAATCATGTTTGAAACTAATAAATAAATAATCTACTTGGGATAAAAATAAACTTCGTGATGTGAGTCTGGAAAGCGTATTGATAGATGTTTCAAGTGTAATTTATAGTTTCGGTAGTTACTTCAAGAAATATCGCTGCCATTTTTAAAATAACGATTAGTCAAAAACCTGATATAATTTTTTTCATGCTTATCACCTAATTAAAAATAAACAAACAAAAAATTGATTCAAACAAATTTTTTTTGTTACATCTGAGTGATTTTTTCTGAAGAAGTACTAACTTCATAGTTGATGAATGACACCAGTTAATGATACTGTAGTATAAGTGTGGGAGGAAAAGTGATTTGTATAAGAGTACCAAAATTTGAGAAGAGAAAAATTGCTACACTATTTGATTAACCCTGTCACTTGAGAAAGTTGGTTGCATAATGAATATGAATAATATATTATGCATGAAGGTGATCATCAGTCATATTCCGAAGACCCAAATCAAAACTCGGCTTCTACAACTACAAACGCTTGAAGTACTGCTTTTCCTTCAACTGAAAAGAAGCATTTATCCACACACACACAACGCGACTTTCAAAAGTTATCAATGTAGCTAAAGTATGCATACTAGGGAAATAACTTTTTGACTTTTTTTTCTAAATCAAAAACCCTGTCACACCATATGATGAAACTTTCCATCTGGTTCACAAAAATGTCATTTTTGATTATTTTGGCGCCAAAAAGGTGGCGCGCATCGCTTTTTGAATATTTATTCATTAATTCTCTTATTTAATTATATTGATTCATTCGTTTTTGTCTTTTTTTCTTTCATGTAATGTTTTTTTTTCTCTTCATAATCATATTTTTAATCTTTTTCATAAAATTTGAATGTTTTTTTTCAGATTAATAAAACAATTTATTTCAATTAAATGAGTAATAAAAATTGGGTCAAGAGAAGGCCAGAAATTCCTCTTGTAACTACATGTTTATCTGGTTTCTGTAAAATGCCAACCAATAAACAAATCATTGGAAGGTATTTAAAATTGTTCGAGAGCCAGAAGAGTAAGAAAGCAAGGATCAAAATTTTAGCAGAAGAATTAAGTCAACTATAGAATGAGTTTTGAAAGCTATAAATATTGCGAGTTTCATATTAAGTTCATTTTGAGCAGTATTGTTTAAACTTATAAATATCGTTCAAAAACAAATCGATGATCTTATCATTATCAACAATCTTTTAACGAATCTTTATATAAATAGTATCATTTTTCTCTGTGTTAAATAAAAATTTATTGTTCTCCAAGCAGACCTTGATTTATATTCTATTTCACTGAATAAATCCTTGTATTATTTTTCTTTTTCCTTCCATATAATTATTTTCAACTATTTGTTTTCCATGTTAAAAATAGACATATTCTCTCAAAATTTGTCCAAATTATTTCTATAAGTATTTCTTGCCAAAAAAGCAGTGCTCTTGCCATTATTGCACCTTTTTTGCTTCTCTAATAAGTTTTATTTATTCTAATGGAGTTTAAACACGAAGTTGGAGCTCCTTAATCAAAATTTCCATTGAATCATCTAATGAGCCCCTTAGACAAAATATTTAATCTAAATAAATATTTTAGAAAGGATTATTTAAAAGATCATTATAAATTTTCTCAATATTTTGGATATTCAAGTTTACAAATAAAGATAAGTGATCTGTTATACTTACTTGAAAAGTTTTTTTTATCTAAACGACAGCAAAACATCAGAAATATTTAATCATTTTAGCTAACTGTTTAAAGACGAGAAATATTCTATATCTAATATACTTTTTTCTCTTATTATGATTTTTTAATTTTTATCTTTTTAAATTAAATAGAAACAAATTTTAAAATGGGGAATCTAAAGAAAAAGGTAAAATTTTTAAATTGCATATTCTTATTTTTATTATAGTAGTACCATTAGCTTAATTTAATTTATTTTAATAATAATTAATCTTAATTTAATTCAGTTAGTTAAACTGAAAATTTAATTAAAAAAAATTATAAATTCGTTTTTCTATGATTAGCTCATACAACTAAACAATACAATCAAGCATATAAAACAATTATTTATCTTGACCAAAAGAATAACATTATTGCCTGTGGGAGGTAGTGTCTCTTTGGATCCCCTCTCCCCTATTTAATAATTTATTAGATTATATATTATTTTTAATCTAAAAAGAATGGAAGAACTTCCAAAACATTTTTTAAATTTTATTAATTTTATCCTGATAGCTTGTTTAAATTCATTTGTACCTATTATAGTGGTAGGACGATTAATGGGAAATCGTAAGAATTATCATTTTTTCGAATAGTATGGAAAATATAATGTTTGGGCTTTAAGGTTGAATAAACATGGTTGGTGAGGATTTAAAATCTAAAACATTTAAAACTTTACTTTAAATTTTGCATAACCTTACATATTACACATAAATTTCAATTTAGAATTTTTATGTTCATACTTTAATTTGAAAGCGAAAAGCCAGTTGATTAGAATTAAAAAAAATTTCCATAAATAAATTGATGATGGAAATAAACTACACTTTTATTTCAATTATATCGATGCCTCTATAAAAACAACTTAAAGATTATTTAACAAGGAAAACTATATTTTATAAAGAAATTCCGATTTATACTATTTAGAAATATGATATTAATTGCCACTTAAAATCTGCATTCTTAATTGCGTAAAAATGTTTAATATCTTAAATAAAATAAATCTAATTTTGAAAAAATTGTAAAAGTATAGTTGGTGAAAGTTAAAAAAATAAAAGAGTTTGTTGGTACACATAAGATGTAAGTAAAAATTAAATTATTCGGTAAAAACTGAAATTTATTTTCCTTAGTCTTTCTCAGAAAGTCTGGGATGTAATAAATATTATTGCAAATCTTTGTAATAATAATTATCATTATTTTCTTTAAAAGAAATATGTTTTTTAAAAGAATGTATAAATCAATAAAATACTTTACGCTTTTTTTAAAATCAAATGAAAAAAGATTTTTAAACTTTAGAGGAAACTATTGTCACAAAATAAAATTTATAAAAATTAAAAAACAAGCCTTGGGTAATAAATTTAAAAGTGAATTTGATTGGAATTTTTTTTTCAAGGATGTAATTTTACTTTAGAATTAGAATAATTTCTAAAACATCGTGCTTCATTGTTAAACTAATCTTTTTTCAGTAGCTAGTAAAATAGTAGCCCGCTTTCTTTACCCTGTAATATCAAAGAATATAACATATTTAGCTCTCTAGAATTTTACTTTAATCTACGCTCAAATTTTGGGAATCCTCTTTTGGTTTCTTTTTAATTGACTCCACAAAATTCCTATTCCAAAAGTGTCAGCTCATAACACCGAACTCACACATCCACCTTTTATTCAAACTTCTTAATAAATGCTTTTTATAAGTGGTTAAAATGTGTCGTATACTTTATCTACTTTACATCTTCACCTAAACTTCTTTCTATATCGTTTCTTATTTTTTTAATTTTTGTCATCCACCATCACCCATAAAACTAGTGAGATTGTTTTATATTTTTCTTTCTAATAATATAGATCAATTTTTTTAACTGATATCAATGATATTTTAGAGAATTAGATGCTTTTATTGAATTATATGGTTTTATTTGTTATTGAATAAGTTTTGTTATTTTATTAAATACCAAAATTTTTGATTTATCTTGGTAAAAACTTGCATTAACTAACAGTGATGTACCGATTAGATCGGTATCAACATTTTTTTGATCCGTATTGTCAAATTTTTATTGTTCACCGATTTTGTTAGTCGAAACAATAGATAAATTAAAGTTCATACTTGAGCTATAAAGAGTAAAGAATCTTTGTATCTCATGAATAGCGCTTTGCACATATAATACCATTTTTATGAAAGCTGAAGTTTTTTTTTTACTCAACGAGCAAGGTCAATTTTACAAAAAATTTTAGAGAAGTATTTGAAGTATATTTTAAAAGTTCTTCGAGTGTTTTTCAAAAGTATTAAATACCCTAAAATACAAATACAGAGTGTTTGTTTCTCGAAACATAGGATCTTTCGTAGTGTGTATTTTTTATATGGTCTGATGAGTTGCTAATGGTGTTATATGGTGTGATGGTGGGTTATTTGTTTTTAGCATAGTTGTATCTTTTCTGTGTATTTTTGCTTATTACACCATATAAAAATACACATAAAACATATAATTTCAATCAATCAGAATGCTTCCAGCGACACACAGACGCTAACCTATTATTATATAGACCTATTATTATATAGATATAAGATTAATATAATTTCACCATTCATAAATGTGTACATAATTTTTAATAGATTTTGAATTTTGATATCTATTTTTAATATCCATTAAATCGATCATGTTGCGATTATAGAGCGATGCAACTGACTACTTCAAATCAGAATTGTAACTTTCAAAGACCCAAATGATTTTTTTCGCATGAGTTATAGTATTTTATTTCAATTTTTCCCCTTTTTTCTGTCGAATTACTATATATTTTATATCTTTTCTATCCTAAGATAAATGCTTGCTATTTATTTTTTTACTTATTTCCAAGAATCCTTTTTCATATTTAAGGGAAAATCTGGAACTGCTGTTTCTTATATCAATCGAGCACAGGCATGCAAAAGGCTTCAACTCTCCTTAGCTGATTTTAGGTAGGTTATTTTAACAATGTTTATCTTTTATTTTCATCCAAAATTTATCTCAACCCTAGACATCATATTAGTCACTTTGCTTAAGAAATGCATTTATTTCTGTTGAACTTTTTTTACATGACTGCTTTATTTTTGCAATATTCGAGAAATGAAAGGACTAAAGAATAATTTGTTCCCATTATTTCTGGTGCTGTAACCTTTTATGAAAATGGCAGACATATACTTTTTTTATAATTGTATTTGGTTTTTTTATTTAGTCTTAAGGATTGTAAAAATTTTATTTTTTCAATATTTTCAACTACTAAAATTAACTATATAGTAAAAACTAAACATGATTTTTTAAATCAATTAATTAGAAAGAATATTTTAATTCAAAAAATATAGTACCACATGTAAAGTTCACTTAATGTTAAATGTTTTTAAAATATGAATTTAATATTCAAATTTTATTTATATTTCCTAAACAACTCTAAACTTCCGTAGGCGTGCAACTCCGCCTCGAGGACCGCCTCTCTCTCTTCATAATTTTTTGCATAGATATATCACTGATAAAGTTACATAAGTTATAGTAAGCTAACGTAGTAAGGTGTTTTTCTGAGTTCTACTCCTGAGGCTATCCCCCACTTTGCAACCCTGGTTAAGACTGGCTTTCTAAATTTACTTTGTTTTTATTTCTTAAATTTTGACACTGAGTGAAATATTTTTTCTAAAATTTAAAGTCAGAAAAGAACTTTTTAATTTTTTAATGCTGCTAATATCTAGTAATTTGGCGCTAACCAAATCTAAATTTATTTAGAATAACTACTATTGGTTTATTTTCTTGGGTGGTTTTGAATTCGCATTGCAAAATTATTAACTAGAAAATTTTTTCCTCATTATTTTTCCTAAAATCTTATTTTTCAAATTGATTAAAGTTTTGAATGCTATTCAAATATATGTTCTTCCATTTATTGATTCTTTTAAATTAATAGTTATTTTCATTAGGAATATTCATAATCGATCATTTCTTTTATATTTCCTTACTATAATATTCCTTTTTTGTATGGTGAACAGGGCGAACAAAAATCATTAAAGTCAAAAACTCAATTTTTTAAAGAACAAAAAGTCACTGTAAACTAATTTTAAATTAGTTTAAACAATTTTTTCTTCTATTTTTTGAATTTTTTGGGCCAATAAAGTCAAAGAAATTTTTAAGTTAGTGAAAAGTCGAAAAGTTATTTTATGTAAAACTGTTTTTAGCAGGGCTTTGGAGCCGCCTCAAAATTGTGTGGCTCCTGGCTCCGGAGCAAATGTATTTTATTATAGGGCATACAATCATTCCCTTTCGGCATATAGCAGGAAAGTTATAAATAAACAAAACTATAAGTAACCGTTAAAACGTATTCGTTATACTGCTAAATCGCTTATAATGTGGCATGTTTTAGTCCCTGTTTATTCAGATTTATAGATATTAGAAGCTTGCACATCTTGGAGATGGCTATAACTAACAGTGTTAGTTTGATAAATTTGTTAAACTCATATAATGTATTTATTAGAAAGAAAATTCTTTTTTTTTATAAAAAGTTAGGTAGTTAAGTATAAACAATTATTATTGCTTTTTTTTGTTTTGTATTTATGGTTTGTTTTCTGTAAACAATTTTCAATAATTATTTCAATTTTTAATTTTCAGTCAAAACGAGAATTTACACTTTTATTTCGTAATTATAAGTCTCTCTTAATTATTGCATAAATTTGTTTTAATTTTTGTTGTTGAATAAAAAGCTGAAAAGATAGTAAGGATAAAAATTAAAATTTCTCTATTCAAACATCCTTAAAAAATTTCGAAGATACACTCCTTCCAGGACGAATAAAAGTTAATAAAATCAGAAAACATTTTAAAAAACAAAAAGTCACTGTGCTCCAATTTTAAACCAGCTACAATTATTTTTCCTTCTGTTTTTTTGGAATTTTTCTAAGTCATAAAGGAATAAAAAGAAGTATTTTAGTTGAACAAAAATTTAAAAAACTATTTCTTAAGAATCAAAAAGATTAAATATTATTTCAAAATTATAGTTATATTACACAAAATTTTAATTTTTTTTAAATCTAATATAATCTAGGAAATGAGTCTTTTTATTTTAAAAAATAGAATTTTTTAGCTCAAAAATTCTTTTCCTTAACGAAGCTTCAGCGCTCTTTTTATCTACCAGGGGTCCCTAAATCTCTAAATTTCTAGGGGTCGAAAATTAGCCGCGGGTCGAAAGGGGGTCGATAAATAAATTGTGAGAAAATAAAATTTAGGCCCTAAATGAAAATATTTTTATTAAAACTTATAATTCAACTATGAGATAATTAGGAGTGTCCTGACTATAATGAAAGTTTTCACAATTTTTCACATTTGAATATGTTTATTCAATAACACAAAAATATCTTTGTAAATTCATTCTATATAAACCATTTTCAGATTGAATTCTTTCCTTTTTCACATTGAATTCCTTTCTTTTTCACATTGAATTCTTTTACTCAACCAACCAAACCATCTATGAGTGCAGATAGAGAAGGAGGACTCAAGGCACCTTACAGCATATCACTAAATATAGCTAAATAATATACTATTGGTGAAGAAATTATTTTACCAGCTATCAAAGATGTTGAAAATGTTTTGAAAAGAGAATCCAATCAAGTTCTGAAATGCATATCGTTAAGTTCAAACTCTGTATAGCGACGTTTTGAATAAATGGCCATTGATGTGGAAAAACTGTGATCTCTGAAACCAGAAGCACTGTAAATTTACTCTTCAACTTGAATCAACTTTTGGAGTTCAAATATTCTAATCGCATATCTAAGATTTTATAGCCAATCTTTGAATGACACTGTTGACGAATTTCTTTTTGCTAATTATCTTTAAACTGATTCCAAAGGTAAGACCATTTTTTCATGTTTGGAAAATTATTTGAACAAGCATAACATACCTTATGAAAATATTATAACTGTTGCTACTGATGATGTGCCAGCTATGTTGGGTCGTTACAGAGGATTTTCTATTTTTCCTAACGAAATCTATTCACTGTATCTTACACAGACAGCATCTTGTAGCTAAAAAACTAAGTGGGGAACTGCATCAAGCTTTGAAAGTTTGCGTTAAGACGATTAATAAAATCAAAGCTTATCCTGTCAATTGCCGATTGTGTGCAAAGTTATGTGAGGATAATGATGAAGCCTTCAATCAGTTGCTTTTGCACACTGAGGTAAGGTGGTTATCAAGAAGAAATAGTTTGCAAGCAACGACTGGTTGACTTGTATGACTCAACCAAAGAATTTCTGATAATGTAAAGAATTTGAAGCTTGCAAAAATCATTTGATCTGTTTGGCAGATTTGTACTCAAAATGAAGTTAAAAAGCGTTTACAAGGAAAAAGCCTTACACTTATTCAAGCTCGAACAATTATAATGAACAATTATCAAATCTTCACTGGCACGTAAGAAGTTCAAATATTTTTCAAACTTGTAAATAATGAAAGAATCTGAATATATATCAAACTGTCATTTGGAAATATATATTGGACATCTTGACAAGTTAAGAGAAGATTTTAAAACGCCTTTTGAGGACTTGGAAAACATGCAAATTCCTGAATGGCTTATCAATCCTTTTGATACGAAAATAGAAAATGATGAAAGCGATTTAGAAGATTAACTTCTTAAAATACGCTTTGATTTCGAAGCTGAAACTTTATTCAAATGTAAAAGTTTCAGCGAATATTGGAACAATATTAATACTATAATTAAATTTAAAAAAAAGCAACTGAGCCATTTTTACTTTCTTTTCCAACTTCTTATATATTTGAAGCAGGATTTAGTCACGCTAACGCAAAAAAGAAATATACTCAACTTGGAGAAACGTGGTGATTTACAATTAAAGCTGACTAATTTTGAACCAAATATCCAAGTCATTGATTAATGCTCACCAAATACATCCATCTCAAGTCGTTCAGTTTGTATGACATATAACATTGTATAACAGGGGCGCACATCCTCAAAATTATTGGGGGGGGGGGCGAAATTTTTTTGTTGCAATTTTCAAAATTAGTGGTCTGGAAATACCACGGGGGACCAAATATTTAAGCAATCCTATAAAATAGAGTGTATTCAGCCCATACCTAAAGTCCTAAATTTATAAGACTACTTTATATTTTTTTTACAAAATTGGTGAATTTAAATACTATACTTCCAGCGAAAATATTTTAATTAAATTTGCATATTTAATATGGTGCGCAGAAAAAATGCCCCTATTAAAAAATAGGAAAAAATGCCCAAAATTTAAAATTTGGAAAAAATGCCCCAACACAAAAAATTTCAAAAAATTATTAATTAAAATTAAAAAAAATTTTTTTTTAAAAGATATGTCAAATAAAGATTTTTGTAAAAAAAAACAAAAAGACAGCTTTTCATCTAAAACAATTAAAATTTAAAGTAAACTAAAAAACTCAGCATACGACAATTTTTTAAATACAAAATTTTTTTTTTATAAAATAGCAAATATTTTTGGACTTTGTGTATATCAAACACTTTCTAAATATAATTTGTGTTTTAACTGATTTTAAGAACACATTCCCACAAATCTGCACCTTTGCTATTATTTTCGAGAACTATAAAGAAAAAAAACCCTATAGATTAAGAAATTTTAGAAATTTAGCGTTTCAAAACGGTACCAAATAATAATATTAATATAATTAAAAAAATCCTGAAAATCAAAAATTAGGGGGCATTTTTTCCTACTTTTTAATTGGGGACATTTTTACCTACAACCATCGAATATACACTAGTTTAAAAAAATCCAAAATTGTTAGGGGGTGGAATAGGCTTTTCATTTGAAAAATGAAGCAGTCTACCAGACACATTACAGGAATTGATGAAAGGATATTTGATTCATAGAGAAAACAAATAACTGAAGGCTGGATAGTTTTATATGAGTGAATGTAGTCTATAGGCAAAGAGTCTACTAGACACCCTGCGATGTTTATATGAAAAAATGTGATTGATTCAGGGGCAAGAGTATAAAATGAAGTTCTAATTGTGCAAACAAAAAATTAAGATAGAATTATTTCATTTTACTAAGCATCATTCAAAAATAGTTTAAAAGCTAAATTGATACAAGCTACAAAAAGTAAAATAACTTAACATTTTGCAATGATTTGCCTTTTATAATAACTTTTAAGGAAAAAAAGTCTATCAGAAAAAGTTATAGAGCTTCAATAAAAACTAAAAAAATTTTAGAGCATAACTTAAATTTTTTGAAAACTAATTTGACGTATCCCCTACAGCAAACTCTATAGGTGGCATGGCAGGTTGGTTGAGATGATGGACTCAGCACGGAAGCCTCTGGATTCGATTCCTTATAGATACGAATTTGTTCAGTTTGACATAAGCGGTACATCAGTGCCTTGTCAATGAAAATACACCCGCTGCACCTTACCTTTTACTCAAAATTGAAAAATTTGTTACATAATTAACATAAGAGAGAAAGGAAACAAAATAAACTAATAAAGCAATTTTTACTATTTTAAAATGGAACCTGTTCTCAGAATAATTTCAAAATAATAGGAGGCATGAAGAAAGGTCGACAGACATTTCGCCTCATAGACAATTTGCCCCCTGAACAAATTGTCTCATAGGCTATTTGTTTCATCCATCTTTGCTATATATGTGTAAAATTATTAAAAAAATTTATATTCTTGTTTATTTTATCTATTAAATTATTTCAAATTAATCATTTTATCTAATTTTTTAGAATTGTCCATGAGACAAAATGTCTTATGAAAAAAATGGGGCGAATTGTCCATGAAACAAAATGTCTTATGAAAATAATGAGGCGAAATGTCCGAGGACCAAACTAACATAAATCAAAGTATACGAGAAAGGAAAATCATTGCGTTTTTTTGAAATTTCTATCTACAAATAAAATTCTGACAGCTGTCATAAATAGATCAAGTACATTTTTAACAACTGAAACATTTTGTTTCGATATTATATTTTTATTATAATAATCAACAAATTTTCTTAAAAAAAGTGATTTGATCATGTACAGTGTTACTTATAAAATTTAACAATCGAACATTATAAAAAACATCTCTGCTCAAATATTAAACAAATAGAGTATTCTTGCTTTTAAACTGTATAGATAGTCAAAATATTCATTCCCAAATAACTATTGAAAAAAATTTCTTGACTTGGAAAAATTAAAGTTTTCAAATGTTACAAAATGTAACAAACGTAGTGAAAAAGATTAAGTGACTTTTGTTGAAAAAAATTCTTAGCGCGAGTCTAACAAAATTCATTGATATAAAATTGTAACGATTGAAAACTATTTTAATTTAACTCTAAATGCAAATTAGACAGAAGCAGTGGTGTAGCCAAAAAAAAGTTGATAGAAGGGCACAATTTAAAAACAAAAAACTTGCGCAACATTTTTTATACTTTCTTGATCCTTTAATTGGAGAAATTTTCAAAAACTGATATCGCATAAGATGCATGGGGGCACCATGCGGTACATAGGAATGTGGGCACGGCCCCTCATGCCCCAGCCTAGCTACGTCACTGGAGAGAAGAGAGCTGAATGAGATAGGAGAGCTTAACAAGAGAAGAGGGCTTGGATGAAAGAAGAGAGCTTGAGTGAATGATTGAGTTTTAGCAGAGAAAGCGGAAGAGAAAAACAGAGGAGAGAGAAAGAGAAATAGAATCATCACTGTGACAAAAGATGAGAAAATCTAGTGGATCATCAACATGTGTTTCCTCAAAAATACTACGAGACACTGTGATAAACATTGCTTACTTATTGTGTGCTTATTGAAGCAATGGATTATTATTATATAGCTCTCACGCATCGTCTGATGTTTGATTGATTCGAAAGTCTGTATACATGTTTTATAAACAAGCAGCAACTCTTACTTATAGAAAATTATTGGGGGGCGAAGGTCATTTTCGCCCCCCCCCCTGAAAACACATTGGGGGGGGGCGACCGCCTCCCGGATGTGCGCCCCTGTTGTATAACTTATTTTTGTACTCTTATAACATATTTTTCATAAGTTTCTTTTGTAAACCATTTCAATAAAAACTCAATTTTTATTAAATGCATTATTATTTTTTATCATTAAACGAATAATAAAAAGGAATTTTATTGTATAATGTTATGATATACATAATCAAATATTTTTTGAGGGGTCGAAACAAACTTAAAAACATCAATATTGGTCAACAAATCAAAAAGTTTGGAGACCCCCGATCTAAACCATTACTTTATTCCTTATTTGTTTTAGACGTCTTTGCATACTGAAAGGAATCTATCCACGGGAACCGAAGCATAGGAACAAACTCGACAAAGGCAAGAAGGATTTGCCAAGACCTCAAACCTATTTCCTGACCAAGGATATCACTTTTCTCTCTCATGAGCCTTTGATTGATAAATTTCGTCAGATGAAAACAATTTTGCGCAAATTAAAATGTCTGAAAGAAAAGAGAGAATATATGCAACACAAAGCCCTTCAGAAACACATGCCCAAGTTTTTATTGCAGTCCATTATTAAAGAGAGGTAAGATTTTTTCATTTCTTATGATTGCTAGTGCACCGATAAACCGATTCGCACATTAACGATTAATCCACATTTACGAGAAAACTAAAATAAATTTAAAATATTTCCATAAATCATTGGCAGATGTTCATTAGTGTCCTGCTTGGGTTGAGTGCTGGGCAAATGTTGTGCCATGTCCAGTTGGATGTCTGTTTCAATATAAAATGTAGACAATCTGGGATTGACCACATTTACGTGTATGCCGTTGCGGTTAAGTGTCTATAATTGCACATTTTTACGATCCGTAATTCCGATTTGAACTCAAAATGAACAAAAGGCAAACGCATATTCTTATAGCGTAATACAATGTTAATATCAAGGAATGGGCGTTTCTATCTTTCGCTCACAAAACAGAGGTTGTGTATTGCAGGATTGGAGGTCCGTAAATGTCTATTTGTGAGATTGCGAGGCCGGTCACGTGTATGCAGTGTTACTCTGCATGGTAAGTGTATTATCATTTAAAAAAAGTTGAATTGTTAATAAATTTCAATAAAGTCAAAAACTCTAAAATGACTATTTTCAAGACTATTGAATATTTTTCATTTATTTTGGGGTTTATTTTTTTTTATAATTTTTTTTAGGTCAATAATGTTAAAAAAACTCAAAACTACTTTTTTTCCTCAATCTTCAAAATATCAACCCCGTTATTTAATACTTATTTAATTAATAATAATTGCAAAGTTAATCAAAATTTGAACTATTTTTTTAAAACTTCTTGTCAACAATAATTGCTTTTTATTTTTCTTTTAAATATATTTTTTATCTTATAGTATTATATTAAAAAATTTTATAATTTATTTTTCTAAAAATATAGTTTGTTAGGATAGAAGGAAAAATATTATAAGGAAGAGAGGCGCGGAGAAGGTAACTTTAAAAAATAACGCTTCAACTTTTTAAATTTATTTAAATTCAATTGAACTTTTGTTTTAATTTTTGATTATAAGGGCTATAATAAAAGCTTACTGTAGGAGCAGTCATTTATTTAATTATCTACTTGATTAAAAGGTCTATTGTAAATAATTGAGTGCTAAAATCCACAATGCTAAATCTAAATTTTGATGATGCTCAAAAGCATGAGAACTAAATCCAAGAATATATTATTTCACCTAACGGAGAACTTTATTCGATTAGAATTAGGTAAAGTCGTTGTGAAACATGAGAAAACTTTCTTCATCATAAGTCATCGAAATGGAGAAAAACATTTGAGCTCAATGACAAATTCTTCTGAAAAGCAGAGTCCAATGATAAAAAATACTCCAATAAATAAATGCTTCTCTAAAAAAGCTGTTTATTCATTTTTAGAAACAAATATTCCTCCTCATAAGCTTTGTCATTCAAGTATACGTGATTTGTTTACTTATATGTGTTATGCAGGCCCTTCAGTTCAACAAAATAGGACAATAGTTGTTGAGTTAGCGGAAGAAAGTTATCTTCGTCTAAAATTGCTCTAACTCCATAAAAAAATGTTGATAGCAAATGAAAGTGGAGTTTCTTCAAAAATTGGTGTGAATATTTTGTAGGAGATATTGAAAAATGCGAATTAACATGGCTATCTGGATGATAATGGTTAGCAGAACATTTAACTTCTATGAAACTCATGTATATAATTGACAACATTATAAAGGATTTCAAAATTGAAAGAGAAAACTTTCTCATGTTGTTGACAGACTCTGCCAGATATGATATATCTAATAGTAAAACTTTAAAACTACTATTTCCGCTTTCATTTGACTTGTTATTCAAAATTGATGTATAATTGTGCCATGAAGGTGAAATTGTTTTATAAAAATGTTGATGAACTTATTGAACCTATTAAAATGCTGACATGTACAAAGAAAATGTAGAAGCTCGTTAATAGATATTGGATATCCTCCTTGTCCAATCATCACACGTTAGGCAAGTTGGTTAAAGACAACGCTCTACTATTGATAACACTTACCAGCAGTTAAATTGCGAAGAAATCAATAAAAGTATTTTAGTTAAAAGAGCTTAAGAAGGTATTAATGATGATAGTTTAATAAAGGGTCTCTTTAATATAAAATCTAGCTCAGATATTCTCAACCTTCTTTCTCTTATGGCCCCTTTTCAAAGTGGAAAATTTCTTTGGACCACTTATTTTTTATTGCAACCAATTTATTTTAGTTTTATTTATCAAAAATCTAAGAATAAGCAAGCAGTTCTTTTCACTATTTTAATTTGTTTACTCGATTAATAGATATCTCTTTATTTGTTTACCCTTTTTAACCCTTCCTTTCTATTAAAAATTAATCAAATTTTATTACATCAAAAAAGCGGAAATTTTTGTACTGAAAACTTTTCAAATCAGATTTAAGAACACTACTGAGTTAAAAATAAATGATATTTTAATTACTTTTGCATCAAACTTAATTCACCAAGATATGAAAATGGGAAAGCATTCACATATAACTGAGCTTTTTGTCATGATATATCATATTTTTTCAATTTCAAAACTTTTCCTCAAAAAATTATTATATGTACCCCTCTAAAATATTGTGGAGCCTTTGGGGGTCTACATTGGACCACGTTGAGAAACACTTCTCTATCTACTTTCAACTTTCTGAAATTGTTGAGAAATCTTTCATCTGAACTTTAAATAAAGATTGCCTAATGAAAGTAGATGAATTTGAAATTCGACAAAGAAGAATCTCAAACAAAAGAATATTTCGACAAAATAATTGAAAAAAGTGAAATAGTTGATATTATCTAACTTCGAAATGAAGAAATTTCACCACCAACGTATTATTTCTTACAAAACTGATAATATACTTCATCGGCACTGTAATGTTCTTTTTTCTTTAAAAAGTTTTGACAAAAGACACAAACTTCAAGCCAAAAAAATATTTCTAAATATATTGTTTTATACTAAAAAAAGTTCTATAATAAATTTCTGAAAAAAATTTTAAATTCGAATCCATACCCTCCATTTTTTTACAGTTGAAACCTTTGGTCGAAAATTTTTAAAAAGGCCAAAAATTTAGAAACATAAAGTCAAAGTTCTCAATTTTTTGCTAAAAAAAAGTTTGCCCTAATGATAATATAACGAAAGTGTTATCCCCCCTGCTTCTCAACACTTCTAATTTCTTTAATATTTCTCTTTACACAGATATCCAACATTCCAGGACGCTCTCGTAGATTTGGATGATGCCCTCACACTCTGTTTCCTCTTTTCCACAATGCCTACTTTGTCTCTGATAAAGGATAATTCCATTCAGAATTGTAGAAGGCTTACAAGTAATTTTCTCTTTTTCATTTCTAATTTTTAATACTTTTCCCCACTTTTACAAGTTGAGTTTATGTTCTACGTTATGAAGACGAAATCGCTTAGAAAAGTAAGTCTTATTTTTTTCATCAATTTTCCATATCATTATTTCATCCTTTTGTCAATCATTTCACTCGTTCTTCATTTCATTTAACTTTGATTCTTCACATTATTATTGTAAAAAATGTCATATTTATTTTACTTTTACTAAAATAAATAAATTATTTTTTTAATTATCTTCCAACTTTTCCATATAAGTTGATGACTGTTTATAGCTTAAAACTTTTAGTAAAAGATTTAGATTGAAATTATTTATCAGCTTTTTGTTAATGAGGGAATATTAGCGGGGATCGAATTTCAACTCTTTTCTCTGATTCGAAATGGGTAATGCTAAAAAGTTGTGTATAATACATTAGAAAGTACATACTTTTATAATTATGTTTTTTTGTTTAATGAATCTAAGGTACTTACTATGGTTTTTTCACGACTGCTTTGCTGTATGCAATTAATTTCTATTTTTAATGACTTTTCGTAAATAATGACTACTTTTTTCAGTTTCCTTCTATTTAAATTGGCTTGCGGCAGTGGAAGGCATCCATAGATCCCTTCAAAATTTTCACATGTTAAATTTGCATGTCAAATAACACTACCGCCAATGAGTGAAAATATGTTGTATTTGACGTATTTTACCTGTTTCAGAGTTAAAATTTCACGTCTTTTCATGGCTTGCTGGGGTGGAAGAAATCATTTCTTAGAAAAATTATTTTAACACAATTTTTCCTAAAGTATACACAGCTCTTTTGCACTACGCATTTACAATCAGAGAAAACAGGTGAAATTCAATCCACCCTAGTGAATATTTATCTTGTGTAACGATGTAAATGATTGTCTAAGGGTTTTGATAAATTTGCCTATAACTAATTCCTATTGTACTCTTCCTGTCATAAAAGCAATGGTATTTAAATGATCTTAAAGTTAAAAAAGAATTTATTTTAATAATAATATTATTGGGAAAAGTCAGCTGAGCTTTAAATGTGTTAAGTATTTCCCTTTACAAGGATAAAAAAGTTTCACTTGTTTGAACAAAGTGCTTATAATGATCTTTTTAAAATTGGATTGAATCAAGTACATAAAATCAAAAGAAAGTGAAACTACTACTAAAAAGGTATGAAATCTTAAACCTTATTTTTTTTGAAAGCTTACACACATTACTCAAAAGCTAAAATCGTTTTGCAACTTCTTGTCATTGATATGATCTAAGCTACGATCGAGAAGTCGCTTTTAAAGCTACATTTGTAATATAGGATTGCAAGAAATCCAAAAGGTTGAAAACCTTTTCTAGACCCATTATTTTGAGATAAATTAAATTAAAAAAAATGTGTTATTTTGATAATTAATAATAATTCAAAATTTTACAACGTATGTTTTTTTCATTGTTAAAACTTTTTAAATGCCACAGTGAAAGAAGGCACGAAGAATTAGAAATCTTCATCATTTTAATAGATCTGAAACAAATAAGAATTTTAACTAACGTGTACTACCCTATATTTTCATTTTATTTGCAATCCATTTTCTGTAATCTTATGTGTAGTGTTAAATTTTAATTTAACGACGAAAAAATATTTTAAAATTATCTTGATCTTTATTTTTAAACAACTATCGTATATCTGTGTCATGCACGAATACAAATCTTAATACTACGTTACAATAGAACATATACACTAGTTACATATACGAATACAAATGTTAATTGTATACGACGGAAAACTATTTTGTAATGAATTATAAAGATGCATAACATTTTTAATCTAATTTTCATCAAAGTTGCTTTCCACGCCAAAATCATGTCTGAATATTTTTTGGAAATCTTTACCTTTCCTTCTATATAAAAATTTCCGGGATTCGCAATAATATAATTTAAGACATTTTCTTAATATACGTTCTTAAAGAGTATGTTTTCGCGATGTATGTAGCCTTCAAAAAGCCAGCAGTACCTTATGGTGGATTTATGCGGGTTGGCTGAAATTACACTGGTTTATCGCTGCTGCTGCTGCGAAAGTGTAACAAAATTCTACACTTTTCCCTGAGAGTATTGCTTTTATGGTAATATTCTCTCAGTTTAAACAATGCCTTGTTTTGAACTGATAGATTATACTCATATAGAGATAGTATAATCTAAGGGTTAACAACAACAACAACAACAACAACATGTTATCACGATTAAATCCTTTTCAGCCAAATTTATTGAGCAAGCCTTAAAATTATTGATTTCTTTCTTTTCTCCAATTTGTTTCATGAATTTCAAAAAGTTAGAGGGGATAGTTCTTCAAAATATGAAACCAATTGCTTTCTTTCAATTTATCAAAATGATGCAATGTGTCGTCTATGTATATCTTACACACAAGACAAATTTTTTTGAAGCTATATATAAAGTAAAACTTCAATTAGTGAACATTTTCCTGATGATAGGAATCAGGCATGGGTTCACATCCTTCCTTTCGCCCCCCTCCCAATAATTTTCAATTTTCTGAATTATATATCTATTTTATAGTCTTTATTGTCTGTCTTCTGAGTAGATTTTCGATATTACTTTTCTTGTTTTAAGGTTAAGTCTTAGAATGAATATTTAAAATCTATTTTTTCAATCTATTCTTTTATAATAAATTTTGAAAATTAAAAAAAAAAGTTCGCCTCCACCGAAAAATTTTGAGGTTGTGCGCCCCTCAGTTCAGGAGATTCATTGATGTAACTTACTTCAATTTTAAAGTAGGCCTTTTATAAAATATTATTATTAGACAGACTTTGATGTTCGATTTCCCATTTGATATTAATACCTAAAATCGATTTTCAAAATTCCTTTTACAAGATTATTTTATTTATAAATTTTTGGGCTGATTAAATTAGCTAAAGAAATTAATCTACAAAATAGGCCTGTTTTCGCATTCTAGTTTTATTGTTAGAATTAGTTTTGTAATTCTAACGTCATAAATTTTGCTGAGCTCTCTCCCTTAAAAATGATTTTCAAGAATGGGTAAATAAATTAAGAAATCGACAGAAAACGCATTTATTTATTTATTTCAAAATTTCGCAAAAAACAAATTTTAATGTCGACAATAGAAGTTTTGATTAAACGTAATGACAGGTAATAACTATTAACGGGAATAAAGATTTTTTGATCGAAATGATATTTTAAATTAAACATGGGAAGCATTCAGAGCTAAACTCGTAATATCCTGCTTTTAATCTTATAAATGTATAATAAAAAAAAGCCTTTTATGGCATTTTACATGAAATTCCAATCTTGTTACAGTATTGATTGCATTTTTATAAAAAAATTATTTTAGCAATAATTTTCCTATCATTCACCAGGACCGTATCAAGGGGGAGGGCAATTGCCCCGGGGCGCCACACCTAGAGGGCGCCATTCATTTTCCTACCTAAGGAGCACAATGGGGCAAGCCCGCCTCCAAAGTCTGGCTCTTATGAGCATTGAAAAAAAAGTTCTCGATTGTGTGATTTTGACGAAGTTATCGATAATTTTGCTGCTGCTAAAACACGAAAAATGAACATCTAATGGAGACTGTCTTTGACTCAGTCATTATATATCTGAATTATGTGGCTTAATAAAAATGTGAGCATTTTTTTCCAAATCACTTTTTAAGCCAGAATGGGGTGGGTATGACTGAGAAAAGAAAGAACAAAGGGTGAGGGGCTCCATTTAAGACCTTTACCCTGGGGCGCCACGATCCCTTGATACGGCCCTGTCAATCACAACTTCTAAATATGCGGTATTCATGTTAATTGCTATTATTCTCATGTACTCTTTCGTAAACATAATGTTTGCTTATCGCCTGATTAATCGACATTTTGTCAATAAAATTTTATCCGTTACAGCCTTTAACTAAGTATTCTTTGGAGCGTCTTGCACTAAGAAATGCCAATATAACTCAAAAGTCGTATTTCATTGACAAAGTTTCTATTTGTCTTATACGTCAATATATTTTAGACATGCACGTATGCTATTTTCATTTTAGGTTTTTATATCCATCAAAGGCATCTATTACCAAGCGTGTATTCAAGGAATAACAATCACATGGATAATTCCTCACAAGTTTACTTACACGGTATTTCACTTTTCAAGCATGAATCTTACAAACATTGTTCACAACTTTTGGATTACCAAACTAATCAAAATTCTTTGTTTTATAATAATTAATAATTTAGACAAGAAATATTTTAATATTTATTTTTTTAGAGGATTTATGGACAGTTTGAGGGTTGGAGACTAATGGGCCTACTCTCCAGCCCTTCTACATTGTCTATGTAATTGATAGACTCACAAAAATAGTGTGTTCTAGATGTATTGTTTGGTCATATTAGATTATAGCATTGTGTTGATGAAAGGCAATTTTCACATACGGCCTATGACTCCCTTCTCTTATTCAAAAATGCAACAATCAAAATATACGCTTGAAAATTCAGTAGATTTTGATACAATGGAAAATTACTTTCATTTTGATTAATTCAATATGATTTACACTTAAGAATTTATCTGTCATTAAAATTGTTGCTTGATATATCAAACATGTTCACTACACAGCAGCACTATCTTTTATATTTTAATATAAATATAAATCCGTTTTAGGGCTATTTTGTCAGCAAGTTAGGGTCTAGCCGGTGTTGCAATATGAAAACATATATAAAAAGACTACCTAATTTTACATTTCCAAATTTCCCTAATTTGTTCATCCTCTATTTTTAAATTTCTTTTTTTTTCATATCCTTAAGAACTACTTTTTTCCATGTTAATTTTGGTCTACCCTTAGATTAACCTATAGTTTGCTATTTGTACGCTATATAATTAACCCTTCAGCTAGTCTTCTGTCTACATGCCCAAACCACATCCAATTTAAAATATATTTAAATATAAAACGAAGATGTTGTAAACCTGCGTATTTTGTTACCTTATGTTTCTTGCATTAATATTATATTCTAATCAAATTGCTAGTTTCGTATTTCCTCAAATACAACCCTACCTCGAAATAACGCGCGAGAACGCCAGGAAGTATCGTATTATTGTGAGCTATCTTTTAAAAAGTGTTATGAGGTATTTATAAATTTTTTGGATATTTTTAGACAAACTACTCTGTTATTATTTTATCATAGATAACTAAAGCAGCAGAAGTGTAATTAATCTATCGCATAATTTTGATTGACATTTTGTTTAATTAAAAAGTGTTTCATCGTAATATGATAACCAGAATGTGAAGATTTTATACATCTAAAGCGCTTGATTTTCATTTCTTGCGACACTGATGTCACACTCGTCCTTAAAGAATTAAATCTTTGTTGAAAGATGTCTAATTGTATTTTTTTAATGAAGGTACACTATTTTTTGTTTTAGAGTGATCCAGAAGTTGATTTGAAGATTATGGGAACATTTTTGTCTTTTTATACACAATTTATTGGTTTTACCAACTACAAGCTTTACACTGATATCAACATTTTTTATCCACCTAAAGTAGCATTTATTTGTCCATATTTTTTCTTGCTTTGTAACACCCAAATGAAGATTTTTTTACTTTTAAAAGGGCATTGATAATAAATTAATTTCAATTCCTGCTTTAGAGAAAATAATTCTACACGCAAATCGGATTAGAATTTTTTTTAGAGTTTTAAATATTTTTTTTCTTTAAAGCATCTTTAAAAAGGAAAACAAATTTTAAGAGTAGATGTTTGTTTTTTAAAATGAAAATAACCGAATAGGTTTTCCGTTAAGGTAATTGTTAAGGTCTTCCTTTTGGATTTAATATATTTTTTAAATCTACACGATTCTCTAGTAAGGTCTGTTCAATTCAAAGGATTTTCTGGAATTTCCTTTTTTTTATGCATTTTCAAAGGTGGGTGATAAGGTAAATTAAAAAAATAATCAAAATGGCAAAAAAATTACCCTTAATATAATTTATTCCTTCTTAGTAATCTCTTACTTCACGGTTCCGTCAATCAAAATGTTTCTCCTCCAATCGTTGTCTATTGCCATGTCAATCATAATAAAATATTCAAAATGGCAAACATTTTACCCTTAATATAATTTATTCCTTATTTAGTTTATAACACTAATCATAACTGAATATAGCGTAAGAACATTTCTTGACTTTTAACTTTGATTCTGCATTAAAAATCAGGATTACAGGATAAATATTATTTGGAAACCATTCGGCAATCATTTTTGGAATGCTATTTGCATAAGCTTTTTATAAGCATTTTATTCACATAGCGATACTTTTTTTATATGCAGTTTTCGTGCAAATTTGCATGTGAAGATGTAAAAGATGAAATGGACTATTACTCCACAAATGAAGCCAGCAGTGAACGCATGGCTACCTTCAATGATTCTCTTTTATTGCTGAACTCTGATTTGCCAGATCAATCAAATGCAGACATGTCGTATAACATAGACGAGTTTCCTCCTAAAGATGTATTTTTTCTTTGCACAACTTAGGTTTGATTTAATCTTTCTTTTTTTGAATGAAGGAAAATGATCTCACGGAATGGGAAAAGGCGCGAAAAGAAGCGAAAAATCTTTCAAAGTTTATCAACTTGTTCAAAGATCTTAAATTTTTTTTGAACAGAGAAGTTCCTCTCGAGTCTCTTTCTTTCATTATAAAGTTTGCTATTCTTTATTGTAACTAATTAATGACCATTTTAAGTGTTAAATGTCTTCTATCTCAGGTGCTTTGGTGGACAAGTTTCATGGAGCAAGACTTTAGCTGTAAACTCAAAATTTGATGAAGATGACAAAGCCATCACTCATCAAATCGTTGATAGGCCTAATTTTGAGAAAAAATATCCAAACAGGTTTTATATTAATTTCATCTTTTTATCTAGTTTACTTTTTAATTTAATGACTTTCCTTCATATTTAGTGTAAGAAAGAATAATACTCTATTTTTTTATAATCGTTATTATATTCCAAAAACGAATGTACGGGTTTTATCTGAGGTCCGCATCTTACTCCTCCCACTTATGAAAAGAAATTCGTACCTTTTAAGAAAAAAAATCGAATAAAAAAATTTATTTATTTTTTTATTGTGTTATAAAAATTTCAGACTGATTTTGTTCTAATTCCTAACTATACCACTGTGTTAAGTAATCGCGAGTTCAATCAACCTGTATAATTTTTAGTTTTTTTATCAAATAGTTCACTATAAATGTTAAGTAAATACGGTTAAATCTGATTATCTTGTATTAGGGTAACTCCAATAGTAATCACTCTTACAAAAGTCATACCGACACGTTTTTAATGTTCTTGATAAAGATCTTTTGTAAGATCGAAATATATCGAATTTTTGAAAAATTCTTTGTTCCAATAAATTTCTTATAAAAATTTGTCCTCTTTTACAAGTTAAAACTTCAATGGAACAGTCTGTGTCGAATTTTGTAATCACTTATGTCGAAGTATTTTCTAGGTCGCTCGGCCCCACATATAAAAATATTGCTTAACTCGAAGTTAAATAAGGCGATTATTCGTTTATTTCGAACTAAATTACCCGATACTAAATTATTGGTGACCTTGATATTTTATATAATTATACTTGTCCTTGAAATTTTTTTCAAATTCCTCAGGAAATTTAAAAAATTTATTGATCCTAATTTCGAACTCCTAAATGTTTAGTGACATTTTTTCTTATTTCATTCACGAATTTGCTAAATCAGAACCTGATTGACACGAGATTAGATTTCAATAATCTTCTTTTTGGGTATGGCACTGTATTGGGTAATATGTAAGTATTTTTTTTTGAAAGAGTAAAAAAATTGGAATCAAACATTTACATTTTTATCAGAGCCCACTAAATTAGGAACTTCGAGATTTTTTCGTTATTTGACGTTTAAAACGGTTTCATTGTTTTGTTGATTCGATCTTCCTTTTGACGTTAAAATGAGTGATTGGATCCCCATTACCTGGAATCAGAATTGATAGTCATAGTGTTGTACCGATTAGATCCGTATCGGTAACCAATGGTCAAATTAAAGTTTATAGTATAGCTATATAGAACTTTTGTATTTTTTGCATGGCAATTTGTACATATAATAGCATTTTAATGAAAGCTGCCTTTTAACTCACAATTTTATGTAAAAAGTAGACTAATTTCATATTCGGATACTTCCAAATAACTTTACCCAATTTTTACTCCATTTTTGACCCCTCTCCTCAACTTTTCAATATATTGATTTTTTTCTCCAAATATTCCTTTCTCGAAGAGATTCTTGCTGATTTAAGTGAGGTATGCATCATACTATACATGATTTTATTATATTGTCATAGTATGCTTGTATTACATATAACTATAATACTTTTGAAATATCTCATAATTATTATAATGATCTATCAAAAAATAAAAATCCCTACCTTTTTCCATTTAAAATGTTCTAATCGATACAATTTAATATTTTATGCTATTAGAAATTAAGTGGCCTTTTTAGGATTTTATGCGCAATATATAATACTTCAATATATATAATGGAGAGATAATGCATTCATCTTACTTAACCTATGATAGATTTTACATTCAACCACAATGGATATACGATTGTGTGAACAATCAGACTCTTTTACCCGTTCAAGATTATTTCATTGGTGCCAAGCTTCCTCCTCACTTCTCCCCCTTTGTTCCTACACCACACTACGATGAAAGCATTTTGGAGCAAGAAGTTTTGGCTCGGAAAAAGCCTACCGTTGTCGATGCAAAGAACAATTCGTCACACAAAAGTGGTATGCTTTTTGCTCTCATTTCCTATTTTACATATCTGCATTCAAATTCTTCTTTGTATTTTAGCGTTTAAAGAAACTGTTTTCAGCGATTCCTCTAAAGTATTCTTTCATACTTCATTTTTCTTCTTGATTTTAATTAAAACAAATAATGCCTTTGTACTTGATTTACCTTTTAAAGCTTTTTTTATTAATAAAATTTAACATTATAGAAATTATTATGTGACGTAGTTGTAATCGGAAATATTGAAAGTCAAGATAGTTGTCTAGGATAACTTGTATGCCAAATGGTTAAACTATTAACTATTTATATTGGTTATACAATTGGTTAAATGTTTTTCCGAAAGGAAGCTTCCCTGCGAAGAAGCCTTTGTTATTTCTAAAGAAATGTTTCTTGCGTATAATAATTATTCTGTTACATATTTGAACTGAGGTAACGTGAAATTATAGGCCAAAACGAAGTAAAAGGGCATGCTCATTTTTGAGAAAATTTTACCACAATTTGTGTAAATCTTATCAAAAATTGTAACTTAAATAGTCAAAGCTCTCATTTAATTCCATAGATTCAAAATTTGTTATCTTATTTTTAAAAATAGAAAGGCCCTGGTCTTTTGAGTTTTTTTTTGTTTGAGTTTCAGTTCAAAAAACTTAGTTGATTTTATCTAAATATTTTGAAATATAACAGATTTTACCATTCTAAATCCAAATTTCTATAATATTTTTCTTTTTTTCTCAAAGTAAGCAAAAATTAGTACTATTCCAAACATTTGGTTGTAAAACTCTACCGAATCCTCTTAAAGATCTAAAATAACTGCGATCAATTTATAGAAACAAAATTGCTTCAAAGAATTTGAATTTTTCTATATTTTGTCTTCTGACCTTTTGGTTTTCTTCTTTTTCTTACATTTGGGTTTTCTTACCGTTTCTGACGTTTTTTCCAGGAAACTATGCTAATATGTTTTTGAATCTCTAAATAGCCTCTTGCAGACCTCGATTTTAGCAAGGTGCACGTTGTATCTTTCCTTCACTCGTTGAGTACTTTTCCCTTATATACAGCTCCTTGCAAAAGATTTTGGCCACAACTAAAAACCATATTATTATTCTTTTTTTTTAATATTTTCTTTGGAAAAAAAAGATAAAAATATAAGTATGAATTTTTATATTAGTTAAAATTTATAATTTTATTCTTTTTATATTAATAGAAAACTTCATTTATATAGTTTATTTATTAAAAATGCCGTACGAAAGTTCCGGGCCTGAGAATTAACCCCCCCCCCCCCCCCCCCCCCCAAGAAATATCTGGATCCGCCACTGCCAAGGGCTATAGCTAAATTGTTCGGATTATCTAGAAGTGATATTACATAAAAATTATTGAAATTTAAAAGTACAGGAACTATTGCAAATAAACCAAAAACCAGTCATTCTCAAAAATTGATATAAAGAAATATAAGAAAATATTAAGAACATCCTAATAAGTCCCGTTTTGCTTCAAAACAAGTAATGTAAGAAAGTAATTAAATTAGAATTTTTTATATATACAAAAAACGTATTCTTACAAAAAAATTGGAAAGTTCAATTAAAAAAATGATTGTGGACTCAAGAAAGGTAATATAAGGTTTTATAATTGTTATTATATTCCAAAAACGAATGTACGGGTTTCAGGTCCGCATCTTACTCCTCCCACTTATGAAAAGAAATTCGCACCCTTTAAGAAAAAAAATTTATTATTTTTTTTTATTGTTATAAAAATTTCAGACCGATTTTGTTCTAATTCCTAGCTATACCGCGGTGTTAATTAATGACGAGTTCAATCAACCTGTATAATTTTTAGTTTTTTTATCAAATAGTTCACTATAAATGTTAAGTAAATACATAGTGACATTTCCATTATGCCTTATAGACGATGAAACAAAATTGAGTTTTTTTTTAGAGATGCAAATATGTTATAAGACCTAAAGGAGTGAGGTATAACAAACGTTACTTCGAAAACATTTACTCTTGAAAGATATGATGCTTATTTTCAAAGGATTTATTTATCAGTGGTGGATATATAAGTACAATATCTTTCCTTATGTAAATTCAATGGTATATAAAGCAGTGAAAATAAGTTTTTCTCTCATTTTGCACTTTCTAGCTCCTTGTATTTTTAAGTAGCAAACTTTTATTTTGCCTGTCTGGACATTATCCTTGGGAAATTTGGCCGAAGGGACATTTCACCGAAAAATATACTTGCTATTTGACAATTCTTGTAGACGTTGCTTTACTTAGTCTGCAAAAGTGTGCTTTATACAAATCTGCCGCGTAATTTTTGTTTTTTTATTATTCTTAACTTCTATACACACATTATATGACGTATAATTTCATCTACTAGAAGTTACATGAAAAATGGTCAATTCGGCCATATGTCCATTTGCTAAAATTTTTGTTCGGCCAAAGGTCCGAGTATCTTTGTTTTGTTTATTATAACCTCAATAAATGTTTTTTCTTCTTTTTCAAAGTCAAAGTGTAAGATGGCTGTTAAAAGAAGTAAATTAGAGAAACGTGAAGAAAAAGTGGTTGATGAATCCGCAATCAAAAAAGGCAAAGCACTAACCAAGGAAGAGCAGAAGTTGGCTGAAATGATGATTCCTAAAAAGCAGAAGAGACTATACGATAAAATTAGGAAATCTGAAAAGCGCAAGAAAAATGAAGTATGCTCTTTAATCCTTTGACACCGCCATTACTTCATTTCATCTTACGTGTCGTGTGTGCCCATTAACCAAATAGACACTTCACATTCATCAAACGATATCTACACAACAGAAACACATTTTTGTTTTGAGGAAGTGGTAGGTTTTCACTCAAGTATTTATCTGGTATTTAAATGGGATTTTTCATTATGTAATTCAAAAATATCCATTATATTTTTATCATACACTTTAGTTTTAAATTTTCAAAATTATTGCTTTTAGAAGAACCAAGTAAGATTTTATTCAAGTAATTTTCATAAGAAAAGCAACAATTAACGCTAATCATAAAAATCCTTTCTCTCTTTAATTATATTTATCCCCTCCTTCAATATTTTGAATAAAGAAAGAAAATGTAAAAGAAATTATTCATCTTATTACTACCTTATCTTATTACATATGGCTACCGATATGTTATTACAAATCTTGTTCTACTTACAATATGAAATAATATATAAGGTAGTATTAACATAAATCACTATAGTTTACATACTCATATACTTTCACTTCTTTTTCTCTCTAATTCAGTCTGTTCCTAACTCTCCCTTCTACTAACCCGATACAATTATTTACCTTTGGTTAATAGCATTTTGTGGAATTTTAAGGTAATGGTAGTTCTATTATATTATTGGTATCGAATTAGAATGTGAATTGTTTTAAATACAAGTGTTTACATCGGTAGTTACCGCATCGAGGTTGTCGTCGTTATTAGCCTACGGTTAGGCCTGGTTTCCTGCACCTATATGCCACAAGATTTAAATGTTTGCTTTTTGTTACTGTTATATAAGTCGACCTTCAATTTTGATCCGATTTGGGGGAGGGGGGCTAATAAATCGACTTATACACCGAAATATATGTACCGTATATACCCATGTAATGTTCAATATTTGAAGACCAATTTTATGGCCTAAAATTTAGAGGTCGACCATTACATGGGGTATAGTTTTGCAAAGTTTGTCATGGATAAGCCTAGGCTTTGGATTTTCCGACAACGGAAGTCAAAAAAGTAATATTTTTTTCACAGCAAATAAACATTAATAAAAAAATACAGAAAAGAAAAAATTACAAAAATTGAATATTTATTAAAATCCTTCAAATGTACTGCTCTCATCAGAGCTAGCGAACATCTTGAATTCTTCTTCTGTTAAGAGGTCATCATACTTTTCACTGCTATCAGTTTCTTCAAGAGCGTCATCAAGGCTATCATCATTATCATCATACAAGGCATCATCTTCAGTTCCATCCATAGCACATGAAATACCGCATTTCTTAAAAGATTTCACAATTATATTTTTATCGATATCTTCCTAAGCTTCTTTAATCCAGGCGCATAAGAGAGGCAAAGATGGATGTCTCATATTACCACATTTAGTGAACGTCTTTTCACCGTTAATCATCCACTCATTCCATTTCTTTCTGACCGCATCTTTAAATGGGCGGTTGATAGATACATCGAGTGGCTGTAATATGCTAGTTAGGCCTCCAGGAATTACTGCAATGTCAGTTTTGCTTTGTTTTACAGCTTTATCCACAGTCTCAACCAAATGTGAACGAAAGCCATCCCATACTAGAAGAGATTTTTCTCTTAATAGGGCGCCAGGCCTGATCTTCCATGCCTTGCTTAACCAAAGCTTACATCCTTCTTCATCCATCCAACCCTGTGGATGTACATGTATGATGACTCCACTGGGGAATTTCTCCTTTGGCATTGTCTTCCTCTTAAAAATTATCATTGGCTTTAATTTTGCCCCATCTGCCATGCAGGTCAGAACCACAGTGAACCGAGTTTTTTCATGCCCAGTTGTTTTTATTAAAATAGATTTTGTCCCAGCCTTATCAACAGTTCATATCAAAATTCATAGGAGTTTCATCCATATTTCCAATGTGACTTAAACTGTAATTGTTTTTCTTACGGAGAGTAATGACAAGTCTATGAAATCCAGTTATCTTTTCTTCCAATTCCTTGGGTAGCCTTTGTGCAATTTTAGTTCGTCTTCTAATAACCAGATTATTCCTTTTTATGAACCGGGAGCACCAATTAGCACTAGCAACAAATTCGATAATTCCAATTTTCTTAGCTTTCTTCAGGGCAAAAATTCTTATAGCTCGCCGTGATATTGCGAGTCCAGCATTCCGATTGCTGGTAATCCATTCTTCAACTTTTTCTTTTAGATGTGGCCACTTGCAGCTCTTCCAACGATTGGCACATTTGTATGATGGCATTTTATTTAAAGTTTCCTTTTTTTCCTCCAATCACGAACATTCTTTTCTGATATGCCATATTTTTTTGCAGCTTGCAGCAACAGCGAACACTTGAAGTTTAAATTTTGCAGTGAACTTTCTGTATGTATTTACTGGCATGCTGAAGGGTACTGAGTAAAAATATTTTGAGAACTTTTGATTTAAGAAAGAGTAACAGTACAATAGAGTTACACGAATAGTGGAATTGTGTGAAGAGAAATTAAAGAATAGAAATGAGTGGTTGAAGAGTTATAGTATAAGAATGTGTGATAATGAAACTGTTCGCTAGTTACACAGCGCTTGCTTCGCAATCTTTCGGTAGTTATAACAAAGTGACTGTAAACAAAGAATGTTTTCTTTTTGTTTTAGTCACTGGTAGTTTTAATGACCTGTAGTGAGTATACAGGTATTTTATACATTTTATAGGCATACTCAAAGCTAATAGCTATTACCGGTAAATGTCAATCTTAGACTAGGCTACGGTACCGACTATTTGTTTTTTTATGAAATTTAGGCATACTGCCAAGCACTGAATGTTAACATAGCCTAGGCTTGGGCTATTGTTAGAATCAAAACTCGAACATTACATGGAGTATATGTTAAAATCCAAAAATATGCAGTTAAAAATGGGGGTCGACCATTTCATGGGGTAGAACATTACACGGGTATATACATATCTTTTTTACATCTCCATTGAGCCTCTTCATCAGGCCCTATCAACCCATGTGTTCCAATTCAGTTGCATTGGTTGAATTTGCTGGCTATGCCTACAGATATATATCTTGCGAATATGGGCTTATTGTGTTAAACTTATTTTTTTATTTTAGACTCTGAAACTTTTGAAAAAGAGACAAAATTTTCAAAGCCAAGTGTAACAAAAAAGTGAACATAAATATGAGGAAATGTTTGGATTTTGTTTTTACTTTGAATAAAGATTCGTTATTTAGTATATATTCTGTCAATATTTTAAATATCTTTATCTTCCATCTCAATTTGTTTGGGAATTTAATTATAAAACTTCATTTTTGAAACTTTAATCTAACGCTGATTCCCTGAGTGTGTGGTGGGTCACCCTAGGGTACATAAGATATACTCAAAGGGAGGGGGAGGATGTAAGCTGGAAAAACACAAAATGAATAAACACATAGTTTTTTCAAAGCATTAAAAATAAAGTAAGACTTATTGAAGTTAATTTTTGGTGCAATATATTAATTTTTAATGATATAGTCAAAAAGTTTTTGAATATATCGTTGTACTGGAAAAAATATGTTTGTTTAACTTTAAAAATATTATCTGAAAAATATGATTCGTTTTTCAACACCACATCTTTGGGGAAACGGATTTTCCTCACTTATTTGAATAAAAACAAAGCAAGGAAATAGATGGGAAGTTCAAGGTAATTTGCACTGTGAAATATTTTCCTTAAAATCTCGAGTTGGACTCTGTTAAGAAAAAACAGCAACGCATAAATAAAAGATTTCATTTTCCAATATTTTTTTCAATAAATGTATTCGATTTTAGTGCTAAAAGCAATTAACTTGAAAAAACATACACTTTATTCCTAAATCTTGGCAAAATTTTTATCCAAGTTAAAAAGAGTGTACTGTTTTTTTAACCAAAATCTAGCTTTAGCTAAAGATATATATATGATTTAGGAATAATAATAACGCTAAATTATGTAATGTTTAAATAATGCTAAATTAAGGTAATGTTTAAATAAAGTTCTTTATTTTTTATTCTTAATGTTTAGAAAAAAAATCAAATTTTAAAAGTAATTTTCTCAGAAAATAGATTTTGGATTTTTTTTTAATTTAATTTTATCAATTTTTTATTTAAATGCTAAAAATTTGATAATTTGAATTATTTTTTTCAAACTAACACTTTTTAGAATTTTTTCATTTATTATTAAAGCAAAAATTTTAAGAAAAATCAGAAGAAAAGTGATTAGAAATATTTTCAACTTTTTTGATATACATGCTACAGTAAGGTTGTGAAACTAGAGAATTCATGGAATCCGTAAAAATTACAGAGAATTCATGAAATTAATGTTTCACTTGGGAGTTTCACTCATGCAGTTACTGAAGTGACACCCTAGCTATTTCAATCTCTAGTGATTTTATAGAATTTGATCAAGTGGAACGTGATCTCGTAAATTCCAAAGTTTTTGGTTTCATGAAATAACTGATTTCACAGTTTTACTAGGCAAGAATTTAAATTGAAAAAGGATGCATGTAACCCTCATCCGACAACCTGAACACAATTGTGTTCACACGTTTATTCAAACTCAATTTACAAAAAGTTTTGAATTCATATCATAAATTACTAAGCGAAAGGTTAAAATAATTAATGCTTAAATTTCAATTAAAAAATATTGAAGAAACTAAAAGTTTTTATAAATAGGAAAAGAAAATATTTTGAAACTTTCTTTTGTATTTTTGCCAACTACACATTTTTGAAAAACTTGGAAAAAGTGACGTTTAAGTTTTATTTGCATGATTTCCGAGTTCTTGAGAGGCTGTATTACTTTTTGTTTCCAAAATATATTTCAGACATAACTTTAACTATCAATAACTAAAAAAATAATTGTACAAACTTTGCCGAATTATCAATTCAAAATATGAGAGCGAATTCAAAATCAAAAAGGAAGAATTTAAAATGGAAAAGGAAATTTTAAAGTGAAATGGTCCTTTTCCATTCGGATAAGATTTTTTAAAAAGAAATTTGATAGATCAAATTTGTGTTCCAATTCGCGTATCATCTGATGAAGTTATGGAGCCATTAGATGAGGGTTGTGACTTTGACGACAGTGCTGGTGAGAAAAAAATTATTTCCATAAAGTATACCAAGAAGTTTCATTTTCATGTTGGAAAAAAAGGTAAACGTTTCTATTAAAAGTAAGTTTATTAAATATATTACTTTGACTTAACAGTTTAAAATATAAATAGGATTTAAATCCAGCAATGCTATATCGCGAACATTTGTAGTTGGGATACGGTATTAACGGAGTGAATCTGCCAAACTCTTTTTCTCGCATTCATCGTGATTATCTGCAAAACGAATTCATGATGTAAAATTAGAGAAGAAAAATACTTGATCGCTATAAAAATGACATAAGCTTATTCTTAGTCAAAAGAACAGAATCTTATTCTTATGCTTTTATGCGTGCATGCCTTTCTTTTACCAACTCAAAACATACCACACCAAACGCGAAGCGACCGACATGCAGATGATTACATCTAAGTCATTGTTGGTTATCTTACATATTGATTGACAGCTTACATAGAGTTAGAAATAAATTTGAATTCCCTGCTCTAAAGTATAATGTTATTGCTATCTAGATCAGGAAGGCTAAAATTTCTCCAAATTCTTGGATCTAGAAACTATAGCAAGTATAACGGACTAAATACGAACATTTTGCTCCTCAAATTGTTGTTAAGGATTAAAGCTAGCGATCCTGCATACCTCTTTTTACCTTTCTGAAACACTAGTCCATCTGCCGACCTAGAATTGGAACCGTTTTACAACATTCAGAGTTATATCATTGCTTAAAATACCTCTAAACTACTAATCAAACTACAACTGAAAAATTAGTCAGATAGGGCTCACATACGATGTTTGTATACAGGCTTTATTTGTGAAGCATTTTGCATCAACATAGTTTGTAGAACAGTTCTAAAACTCATCACATCTCCAAATATTCTGGTTAAATGAATGCAATTAAAAATTTATATTCTTGTACACTTCACCATTTTTATCTTTCTCTGAAGATTTCAAAGTGATCCCCTTCTCAAATGTCTCCTTCCTCAAGTTCGTGTGTTTCCATGCTGTGCATATTTTAAGTATTATTTTTTGTCCTTACATCTTTAATTTACACTCAACTGCTTCCTCTTTTTGTAGTTACCATATGTGAGCGAGCATATTTATTTTGCTTTATAATTTCAATTTAGACATTTGACTTTTGTATTCAATCTCTTTTATCTTTTCTAATTGGTTGCATTTAATTACTCCATTTTTTTGAAACTCTTATGATGCGAAATCAATTTCTTCTTTATATACTTAATTACCTATATCAGTGGTTCCCAACCGGGGGTCCATGGAAGAATTTCAACGGGTCCATGCAAATTCTACTTCAAACTACTTATGCTGAATCTCCTTTAGTATACTTCTATTTTTCAAATAAATATATATTTAAAGCTTTTTTTAAATAAATATTTTCTTCCCTTTTTTAAAGTTTTATATTTTGAATGTTTATATATCCTTTTTATTAGTTACAATATTTTTGAAAAATTTATATTTTAATTGGAAAAAAATTTTATTCATATTTTATGTCAGGCTTTACGATTTCTCTGATTTCATATGAATAAGCATACGATTTAATCAGATGACTACAATCATTTTTTGCATAAAAATCTTTGATTTGTTGGCTCAAACTATTCAGTTGTAGGGGTCCACAGGTAAAAAAAGTGACTGAAAAAGGGGGAATGGGATAAAAAAGGTTGGGAACCACTGACCTATATCTTTAAATTCTTCCTGGAATATTTTGCCTTTTTAAATTTGCCATAAATTAAATATTCAAATTAAACAACTTCAAGTTCTTTAAAAACTTCAACAACCATGAATATAAAACTGAAAAGTTTCTACACATTATTTTGAGATTGGCTCGCTGATATATACTATGGTGTCCACCCCAGGGGATCCTCATCGCCTATTCCCCGGGGAATTTCTGAAATTTTTACTCCTCGAGTCCCCGAGGAGTTTTGAGTTTTTCGATTTGCTTCTGTACACTGTTTGATGAAAATTTTAGGCTAATTTTAAGTCAAATTATAATTTTTAAATCTACATTTTTTGATGAAACAAAAAAGTTGTATTAAAGCAGAAATAAAATAATGAAAAAAACGTTTGACCTTTATTTGGAAACAAAAAGAAGGCCCGAAGTTTTGGAAAATTTGTTCAAGAATTTAAAAAGCATAAAACCAGCATCTGTAGACTCCGAACGAGTGTTTTCATCAATGAGATATTTTTCTACGAAAATAGGAAACCAGTTGAACGATGAAACTTTGAACGCCCTAGTATTTCTTAGATATTTTTTCAAAACATGAATATTTTTAAAAAATAATTTTATTCAACTTTTGAAATAAAAAACTTTCAGAATATTTTATATTTTTTCATTTTAGAAAAGTTTTTTATTGTGAAAAAAATCGCTTTTTCTTCCCCGGGGAAATATTTCAAAAATTACGAGGTCTTCTTTCCCCGGGGAATGAGAAAAAGACCTTAAAGTGGACACACTAATATATACCGCATATATTCCCCTAAGCAATCACTATGTCACAAAAGAGACTGAAATGGTTCTGAATGACAAGATTTAAAAATTATTTAACGCGGTCATTATGAATTTGGATGCTCAACTTCGTCTGAAACGCACAGTTTTTTTGCCTTTGATTCTCTTTGGCATCCAAGAGGAAGTAGAGTCTTTTCGTCGTTGAGCTCCGAACAAAAAGAATAATAATTTGGTGTGTGAAAAATATAAAATAAATTATCTTTGTTTTCCCCCATTTTTAAAAATATTTTAGATTTTAAGTTTTTTGTGGATTGAATATGAAATTTTTTGCATTTGTCCACAAATTAAAGGAATCATTGGAAAAAGACATACACGCTAATTTTTAAGTTCAATAAAAGATCCATTTAACATACATTTTTTAGAATCATGTGATGAATCCATTCAAACTATATTTTATTACTTTACTTCTAATACTTTAAACGCGATTTAAAAATTCCTTATTCATGTTGAATATCAATACACTTTATATATTTTTATGGCTTTTTCACATGATAGCCCGCCACACCTTTATTATTCATATATCGCAATCTTTAATCTTCAAAACAAATTGGCCGTTTCATTTCATCAAAATGTTTTTGAAAGTTTTTTCATGGACTTTTTTGCACATTCCTTATATTTCTAAAATTTCTTGCTTAAAAAGAAAATTGGCCTTTTCGAAAAAGTGAATTAAAAAAAACATGTGAACTTTTTTAATGATTCCAATTTTGCGAGGATCGAAAAGTAGGAGAAGGAATTTTGTTAAAGATTTAGACTAATTGAGAAAAATACAATTGAATTGGGATAGGTTGAGTGTTTTAAGAGGGTTCAGTTCAAGTAAATGTTGTAAACAGCAGTTTCCGAATGATTCAGCAAAATAACAAAGATATTACAAATTGCAAACAGAATTTCTGGAGATAACGTGAAAAAACTTAAAAAAAAACTGTTTATGAAAAGAAACTGGTGATTTTATTTTGAAGAAAAAAGTGTTTTTGGAAATTTTGAGAATAAAAAAAAGCATTGTGGGGTATTACGTGAAAAAGTGACAGACACACAAACAAACACACATGTTGAAAAAGAATAAAAAGTGACGTTACATAAATTAGATTCATAACATTCTCTGCAGAAAGAGTTTCAACCAAAATTGTGCGCACACCTCCTTTCACAATTTGCACGACGCATAAAACAAAAATAAAAGGTTTTAAAAGTGGCGAGACTTTTGCTTTGATCGTATTCAAACACCCCATATCAGTGGATCCTCGAATTAGACCCCATGCATCATTCATATATTATATATAATATACATACGTTTTCATTCAGTGATGAATTTTCTCCAAGCATTAGTCTACTTTTGGCTATACCATTCTTTTTGAGATTCAAGTGTTTCAGCTCTAATGTCAGTATGTATGTATCTATGGAATCGAATGTATTTTGTGTGTGTGTATGTATGTCTTAATGTTTTTGTGTCAGGCGTATATTAAATACAGATAAATAGGAAAGTTTGTGTCAAGAATGTAAAAAAATGTATATGTAATGTAAGTACGTATGATTACGATAAGCTTATAATCTACACTAACCCTGGCCCTGACAATAGGTTTTCAGAATTTTACACATTAGGCCCATTACAAATTGGCCCAGCACTTGACAACTATTATGCAAATTGTGGAAAGACTGAATAGTCAAAACAGCCATAGAATGGGCAACCAACCAATAGGGAACTTTTTGGAACATATGGTGAAATTTTTGTTGTTGAAAAAATTAACTTATATGAAGTATAAAAATATACATTCTTCTCCACCTGTTGTTGATGTGTGCTTTATTTCATTTTTCCTTGATTTAATTTTATTACAAGTTCGTTTTTCTTGTGAACTGTTTGATTTATAGGAGTGCTCTTTTTATAGTTATTCGTAGTCCTCTTTGAAAGCTTTGCAAATTTATATACTTTTTTTTGCATAATTAAATTTAAATATTTCCTATAATTTGTATTGCATATATGCTACCAATTTTAGTTAATGCTTCTGATCGACAAACTAATTAGTTTTCTGGGAAACATACATAACGACCCCAGAAAACGAGGTAATTCTCTCGTCATCCTACTCTTATATGTTAACGTAAGAATTTTGACTTATTCTGATTGATTTTTCACCCTTTGATTGCCACACACAACTTTGAAGGCTATCCGCTTTTTTCCAATGGAACTTTATATATTAGAACAGGCGATTTTCATTTCTTAGCAGACTGATGTTACACTGATCTTCAAAGTAGAGTTTCCGATCAAATCAACTTTTCCAACATTATTTAAAAAATGGGTTTTTTAAGGGAGATAAAGAAAACAGAGTATATCTCTTGAAAAAAAGTCTTCCAAAAGGTAACGCATACGACTTCAGTAATCCATCTATTTAGTTCTATATTTAAAACAATAGTTTGTCGGAGTTTCCTTTGGGAACATCGGTACTAAATCGGTAAAATTATGCTAACCGGCTAACTATATAAATATTGCAACGAAACTACTGTCACTTTTACATCACTTACAAAATCGATAGCAGCTTGTTCTTGAATTGAATGCGTCTTATGTGCCCATTCATTTTTATGCAGTTTCCCAGTCAATCGGTTTACTGATTGTTGATATTGTTGGTGAAAATGCAACAAAAAAATCACTTTTAGTGTTATAACCCTCTCACTTTAGAGTAAATCCATTACTGATATATATACAATATACCATTTTAAAATTTTATTTGATGAGATTTTTGATTTATTGCCTTTATATTTATGTTTTGACATGTGTCATTTTTATTTAAACTCTTTTTTTTGATATTTTAACATTATTTTCAGATCAAATCATTAAATTATTACAAATTTCACTTATTTTTTTATTTATTCACTTTTATAATTACAATTTTTCCCACTTTCATTTAGCAACATCTTTTTAATTGAGTTTTGATATTGCTTCGAGAAACACATGTGATAATTAATTTAGAATTGCAAAAAGAAAACAGAACTAAAATTTGTATATAATACATTGAAATTGGGAAAGTGCAGATTTCATGAAATCTTTCAAAATTTGATGGAAAATTAGTGCAACTGTTTCACTTAGGAGGTTCATGATATCACTCGTGTTTCTTGATTTTTCTACAAGAATTTCACGTGATTACTGAAATGAAACTGCAGTCATTTCGTGAAATGCCTACGAACTTACATGAATAAAGATTTTAGTGAATCCATGAAATTTATATGTGAAAAAGGGATTTCGCGAATTCCCTCAAATTTTTATAGATTTCATGAAACCTCTGATGTGCTTTGCGGCAATATGAAATTCGCCATTCTTTACAATCAAGATGAAGGCGTGAACTCAAGTGCATGAAGAGTATGCTCATGTACTACTTCCATACGTGTAAAAGTATACTTTCAATATATATTATACTTTTAAAACATATGGAAAGGAGGAAGGTGAGTGACAAAGAGTTTACCTTCTTTATACTTCATCAATTCATTCTCAACATTTTCTTTTTTCTCGCAGGTGGACACGTTGTATACCTCATTTCTTTTGGCGCGAGATTTCACCATGCCCAAACTCTTCTTTGTGATCAAGGCGAGAAGGAGTGGAATTGGCGTCATCAAAGAGATAATAACAGGAACTGTTGTGAAATGTAAATAAATAGACTTGCATTCAATGACGTAGCTAAGTGTGCACAATGGCGGTCCGGGCCGCTAATTCTCTCCCACTCCCTGCGTCATTTAATTTAGTTTTAATAGCAGGACATGGTGCCAGGCTTAGATTTGTGCATAATACTAATTGGCAATAATGGAAATCGTTATGTGCTGGCATTTGAATAAAAAAAGTCTTATATCTCCCTAAAATTTTTGGGCCAGGCTTGGTCTAAATTCTTGATGCGCTGTCGTTTGCATCGCTAAGCCACTTCCTTAGTACACGATCTAAGATAGCGTAACATGTTTTACTAGCTGAGACGTAACACAAGTTACTTCTAAACTCTGAATTGATAAAGACAGCACATTTAGTGAACAGGCAAAAGCGAATGGACATAGGTCGACAGACAGAATCTTGACGGCGATATGTCAACATCCGTTTGAAGAGAACATAGTGTCGAAGTTAAAAGCTTTGCTGAATCAACAAACAAACTTGCGTTTGTGGTTCATATTTTAAAAAATATATATCAATTTTACTAGATTGGAGGGCAAAATATTTTGAAAATTATAGAAAATATGATCCAAAATTTAATTTGTTATATCCAATTGAGGTACATGTTTCGCTCTATATATCCCCAAAATTCATTATACGCAATTTGGCTCTAAACTTTGGTCTTCAAAATGATTCGTTAGTTCAGGGAATTCATTCATAAGCGAATTTTGCTGCATCTATAAAATAAATGCAATTAATATATCAATGCCAAGGCTTGAGTGAAACAGATTAATTATGTATTTAATGAAAGGAATCTGCAATTTTTTGTCTAAAAATATCAATGAAATTTCACAAAAGATGCTATTTTGTGAAAAGCAACAAGACGAACAAAGTTAGTCAAAATTTTAGCTGTTATAGACAGTTTTTTTTTAAAATCGCACAATCCTTTTATCAAGAATACGAATAGAATCAAAATTTGTATAATGAATCACAAAAAGTTTGGTTTTGTAGTGAATTAAAAATTTCTTTAATATGATTTGCAATTGTACCGTTATAAATGTCAATCATCATCTGAAGTGAGATAAATGTCAATCATACTGATACAACTGACAATTGGCATTTGTACGGATTCCAGATTCTCACTTTTACCACCACATATGCATGATAATAACTAAAGCTTTAATTTGTAATACAGTATTTATCATCATATTAAGACTTCATAAAAAAATATATCAAATTTTAAACTCCCATATGGTCGTAAATGACTAGGAAAGCTTTGCTATAAACGAAATACATATAATTACAATTTATTATTTATGACATTTAAAAACACTGTTTAGGTCGTGTAAAAGTTAAAAAACATCAAAAAGTAAGAAAATTGAGTTTTTTCATTTTAGTCCAAATTTAAAAAATTTATGTACTCGAATAAACTTCTACTTTTTTAACTCGATTACTAACGAGAAATCTTCGCGTCCCGCTTCAATTTCGAATGAAATCAAAATTTTTGTAACAACTCTTATCAAAGAGTTTTTTATCTATTAAATAATTTTGAATGAAATCAATTTTTTTTGTTTTCTTTTGAACTCCAGGAAAAATGAAGTCTAGCAGTGGTACAGTGATTAGAAGGAAATGCACGGAAATCTTACCAATGATTGATAAATCAGCAAGAGGCTGGGGAAAGACTTGGAGGAAAATGAGGATGGCGATGCCAGAATTCTGTAGGCCCGTTTCAATCACAACCGTGACGATGTACTCGTACTTGCAGTGAAGAGTGTACGCCACTAGAAACGCCAGCAGAAAGCCAGACCACGGCAACGACAAGCCAGCCAAAACTCGCTACACAATGCAAACTTTTTAAATGCACTGAAATAGCCACTTCAAACCCCACCCACATTTCCCATCTGGGCAACTATTACTTTTCGGCCCTCTCACAGACAGTGATCCTCTTTTAACACAAGTTGGGTTCATTTAAACTGAACCAGATGGTTTCTTGATATTACTTTTATATCAATACATTGCTTAATCCCTGATACGCTTCCTCATACATTTTTAGATGTTTTAGATTTTAAGCCTATGAAAGATAGATATGATTTACGAAATAAATTGAAAACCATATAAAAGAATGAAATATTATCAAACTATCAAATTTAAATTGGCTGAGTTTTGGAACAATAATAATAATTTGTATCTAGTCAATTACTTAAGTTTTAGTATAAGCGGATTCAAGAAATAAATCAAAGAAAGATTCATTGAAAATTATAAAGTTAAATGCTCTCTAAGTAACTGTTTTTCTTGTAAATGTTCAATCGATTTGGATTCTTGATGCTTTGAACTGCTTATTGTGAAATTTTGTATATATTTTTATTAGTACATGGTTATTTCGAAAGGACTTTTATATACTTTTTTTGATGTAAAGGAGTTCCAAAAATTTCGGTTGACGTAAAACTTCCACTCCGTCCTGCGAAGGTAAAAGATCAATCCTCATTTTGGATACGAAATTTTCCAATACCGATTGAAAAAATGGCCTCAGATGTTCGAATGTCCACCATCTTAAAATTTGCCTGTGTAGAAGTTTTCAATTTATCGACTCAACAACAAATTATAACAATGAAAAAGATGATAGAGAATTAAAGGAGGCATTAGACCGAACCAAAATTTTTGTCCTAAAAATGTTTAGTGAAAGCATACTTTGAGCGTGAAAAGTTTGAAGATGTACAAGTTGGCGCTGATTCCTAGTATGAGAGCTGCGAGTAAGACAATCGTTGTGAACATTTTGATCGTTTTCGTTAACTTTACAGCCAATTTTGGAAGGAAGTACCTTAGGAATGTAAGTATATAACATTTCTTAAATCTACCATATGATACAAAGGGTTCTAAAATTTTTCATTTAAAGCATCTTGAAATGAGTATTATAGACAGAGATACGCCAGAGAAATCCCTTACTGAAAATTTTCTACAGATTATATATTACAAGAAAATGTTTCATCACCCTTTCTTCTATTTAGAGCTCAAACAAATCCTCAATTCTGGACAATAAGTAAAGATTTGGCTGAAATTTAAAAATGGAAGAAAATTTATTTTGATAGAAATTCTGACTTTATTAAATTCCTGTATAAAAAGTAAGTTTCGAAAAATTATTGATTTTCAGAGACTAAGAGTAAGCATTAAAATGTAGGAACGTATATTCGTTGTTCCATTTTACTCAAAATGGGATTTTTAAGAACTAACATGATTTGATTTAATGTTGATTTTATATTTTAGCTTTCTCCTTTACTCATTCCCTTTTGTTTTTTGAAGCATTAAACAATTTTTTTATTGTTAGCTAAATAAGTTTTTTTACTTCAAAAAAAAGTATAGTTACATTTAATTGAAATTTGATCCTTGCTAAGAGCTTAAATCTTGCTTAATGATTCTCAATGACGAAGTATTTTTAGGGTAAAATTTATTATTCCAGAGTAAGAGTAACATTGTAAACATTTTTTTATTCCGAAAATGGATTAAGAATAATTCTAAAACTTCCATAGCTACCCAGCTCTGATTATAACTAATGAAGTTAGTTCAATTAGCTCAGAGTAAAACTTGACATCTTAAAATGGATTCTATTTTCTCTAACGAAGATAACGAAGAGAAATTAATTAGTAAAAGAGGTATAGGAATTGGGAAACATGGATAAAGTTATAGGAGGGATAAGAGAAGTAGGAACCTGAATGTAACTCCAAGTAGAGGCGGAATCGTTGCGTAAGAGAGAGAAAGAAAAAGACGAAAAAATGGAGCTTTGAGATCTAAACTATCCGGAATTATGAACCGCCCCAAACTCCAAAACCAAAATGGCATAGTTCCTAATATAGCAATAAGAGGGTGTTAACAAAGAAATATTTTTTTTTACAAAAATGAAAACATTTATGTATATTTTTTAACAATGATTATAAAAATGTGCAAATATACTTGCTATGCTAAAATTATATCATTGAAAGGAATGGTGGACAATCTTTTTCGTGAAAGTTTACACCACGCCACATATAGTATAGTAAAATGAGGAATATTTTAGCCAAGAAAAATTTTTAAACAAACAGACAATATATTTTTTATTAATATTTAAAAAAAAATTAAGTGTACTTTTTATAGATTCGAAGCCAAATATTTTCTTGATCAAAATTTTAATTTTTAACTAAATTAAATCAACATTTGTTAAAAAAATGTTATTTTGAGAAAAATTTAATTAGTAAACGAAATCAAAATTTATTATACCTTAAATCAAAAGTGAGTTCATTCTTTAAGAATTCTACTGCGAAAGAGTTAAAGAAAAGGAAGAAAAAGGAAAGCCATCTCAGTGGAAATCGTTCAATAACTATAAATTGTTCTGACTATTAAAATTTTTTTTGCGTCAAGAATAATTAGCTAAAGGTGAATGAGCTTGAATTAGCGGACAGGATAAAAATCTTATCCAGCGCTCGGGCGGCAGTTTTTCTACTTCATCCATAATGGGAATACTGATCCAACTCAGGAATTATAAAGCACCTTAAACTTCAAAATCTTTAAATCAAAATCTTTTGTTCCTTTGGTGAAGAAAAGAAGATGTTAGCAAATAATAATAATTATTTATTCTTAACATAAAAAAATAAAAAAAAGTTAAAGGCAATTTTGTTAAAACTTGAAACAAACAAGAACTTTATTCTAAGATATTTATTTTCCAATATATTACATGTAGCTTTTATCAGAGCCAAGAATATGAAAATTTCACTTTCTAGATAATAAATTTTTCAAAATGCCATTAAAGAGTCATTGATAACCGAGTCGCTAAAAAACTGATATCGACGTCTAACTTCATTATTGAAAAATTTTAATTTCTACATTTATTTTTTATTACATTTATGAGATCATAATTTAATTTTTAGAGTAACCTTGAACATTGTAATAGAGCTCATTTGAAATCAAATTTTTTCTATCCTTTTTCAAAAACACAATGATTTTTACACCCTTGTTTCTCCAAATTTATTATATATGAAATATACTATATTATAACACACTTTTACAAGTTCCCCATTTAATATATATATATCAAAGGCAATACAGAGCAAATATATTTTATATTCAAACTAAAATTTATGGAAAGCAGATATTTTATAAGTAAGTAAGTAAGTTTATTGTCATATTAAAGATAGAAAAATTGGAAAAGTGAAAAAAAAACCAAGGAGACATATTAAAACATTTGAAATGATATAAAAATTAACAATTTTTGTGTAACCCAAAGGTTTGTGTAAACCGCTTATAGGATTTGTCACAAAGAGAGAAGAGAAAAAAAATCGAATGTCTAGCTAAAAAAATAAATAAGGACTAGTTGAAAGAACTCAAGCATATGTAACAGTTTTTTTCGTTGCAGGGACCTTGCTGTGCATATTGGGAAATAACGTAGTTTTTAAATAATTTTTTGAACTTTTTGATTGACGAGCCAGATTCAGCTAGAAGCATTCTGTTTTCTTCATAAAAGACTACAACTTTATGTTTCACACACAAAACAGATAAAGCAAGTCGATAGGATAGTTTCACCAAAGTTAACACAGTTCTAAAGAAATATTTATCATTGGTAGTGTAAGTGATTAAATTTTGAAAATGTTGATGAGGAAAGTCAAGACATGAGAGGAGAAAAGTGCCAACTCTTTGCAGATACAAGTCTTTGAGTCTGATCAAGTTGAACCTGAGAAACAACTCATTTGTGTGAGAAAACTTACTTACTTTAGCTACAGTTCTTAGAGCTTTCTTGTAAAGAGTTTCAAGTGTCGTCAAATTGCAGTGGCCGTAGTTTACCAAGCTATAAGAAAGATAAGGAAGAAAAAGGGTCTTAAGAAGGATCAAAAATATGTGCTCTGGTAGAAACTTTTGAGTGTGCTTTAAAATTCCAACAATTTTAGAAAGTTTTAATGATATTTGCCTAATGTGAGGTTTAAAGGACAATTTATTATTAATAATTAAACCAAGAAGATCAATTTCATGACACACCTTGAAGCAGAGGCGTAGCTAGTGGGGGCGCCAGGGGCGGTCCGCCCCGGGTGGCAGATTTTAAGGGGCGGCATTTTGTCCTAAGGTCATTTGTTAAAATATTCCATTTAATTTTTAGTTTAAATTTTCTGTTCAATTTAATCGATTCCAGTTTTTTGTGACTGTTTTAATTTTAGTGGAAACTTTGAAGACCCTAACTACAATCAAGTCTTCGCCTGACCGTTAGCGTACGGACTTGAATTTTGTAGGCTTTTGAAACTCAACGTCATAAAGGGCGGCAGATTTTACAACCGCCCCGGGCGGCAAAAGTGTTAGCTACGCCTCTGCCTTGAAGCCACTATCACGAAATAGTTGATAGTCAATATTAGACTTTTTGGAAATGACCATTGCCTTTGTTTTTTTCTCGTTAAGAGAGAGATTATTTTCCAAGCACCAATCTTTTACATTTGAAAAGTTCATGTCGAAAAAAACCTTGAGGGATGAAATATAATTAATTATAATGTTGTCTTCTTCAAAGAATATATATGAAATCTTATACCCGAATAAATATATATACAGGTAGTTTTACAAGAATAAAGTACAATGTTAAGTTTGATCAGAATTTAGGCTTTTTGGAAGAAATCAAAAAATTTGAAAAATGAGATATTCATAATTGGAAAAAAACAAATTAGCCTACGTTTTCTTAAAGATCCTATATTTTTTTCATCAAGCATATAAACAAATGATAAAATAATACCTTTCAAACTTTATTTTAACACTGAAGTTCGTATACGAACGAAATTTTTACTTATAAGTTTAATTTTTCATTTTTAAAATGATAGTGTACAATGAAATCCTTATATGCGAAATCTAATTTCACAATTAAAGCTCAATCACCTTATTTTTAAAAAATAGAAGGTTTAATTACATTAAGTAAATTTCACCCTCTTTAAGTAATTTAGGCTTTCGTGGTGAAAAAAGACGTTTGCTTCTTTATTATAATTTCGTATAGTGAAAAATAAAAAAGAGTTTTGTTACTTCTTTTAAAATTTACAAAAAAAATTTTAATAAACCGGCCAATCTCACTCATAAGAAATAATGCCCTCCAATACCATATAATAAGTCTCAAATCTAGATATTTATCTATCTATCTGACTATATATATACTAGAATTTATTTTTCATTACCCTATCAAATATATTGATGATAAGATGATGGTGATGATGATAATGATGATGATGATTATGATGATGATGATGATCATGATGACAACCATTCTCAAGGATGCAAAGAAACTTGAAAAGATTTTCATTTTTATATTAGGAAAAAAAGAAATATGAATTATCCTTTACCAAAAACGATAACTGAATTGATAAATGTTAGGATTATGCTGAGCATCAAGTCTCCACCCAAAACATAAGCCCAGAGGTTGCTTGCTCCACCACCTGGACTACAGCCAACCAGGAATAAGCCAACAGTATCCGAAGCATTCAGAGTGAAGATGTGGGCTAGAGTGAAAGCGATCTATTTAAAAATGAACTTTTTTTAAAATTTATTTCTCTATCATTTTTTTGCTTATAACAACAACTCTGCATCAAAATTTCCAAAATGTTCTAACCGTGACTTCTCATTATTTAGTAAAAATATTTTGCTTGCAAATAATGAAATAATTTCTTATATAGATTATGTTTAACACAAATTCCTACTAATAATATGATTTTTAGTCGGAATTTTTAACCCTATTGATTAACCCATTTAAGGCCAAGCAAAGCAGACGATATCTAAAAAAACGCAGACGATTTATATTCAAAGTCATTGAAAAAAGCAGACGAAGATGAAATTACTTATGTTCCAAAATAGAAACATTGGCCGTAAATGGGTTAACTTTTCAATTAATTATTATCATTGAAAATATATGATATTATGAAAATCAAAAATAATTGCATAAAATCGACAAAAGAATCAAAACTAAAATTTTTTTGATAAATTTCATTTTCAAATATAGAAAATTTTCTTAATATAAATAATAATTGATATTTGAATTAATTTAAAAATTGAAATGAATAATTTTTAACACTATAACGTGTTTGCATAAAATATGAACAAATTTTTGTAAAAACAAAATATAAATATTTGCTAAATTTTTTTTCTAAAAAGTAAAAAAATGTTCACAATAAAGTCAAAAATATGATTTTTTTAGGTCAAAAATAAATTACCCACTCTATCACATAAAAACAATGAATTTTGATTTTTTAATTAATATTTCTTCTAGAATTCTTCACTAAACAGACTTGATTTTATGTAAGAAAATAATTTTATCTAAAGGATTAAAGGATATGGTTTTTTGGAGAATGTATGGAAAACACAAAATTTATAGGTTTAAACCCGTGTTTCTCAACCTTTTTTTACTCATGGACCCCTTTTCACTTCTTTTTTCTTGGTGGACCCATTCATAAAAATTGGACAAAAAATATTTATTTTAATATTTTCCTGTAATAAAATTTTTGAGGTTATGATAAAGAAAATAGTATATACTTAGAATTCATATTGAAATGAAAGCAAATCTAATGCAACAATTTTTATAATAAAAAAAAGTCATTTAATGAGATCTCTGTGGTTGATGCTGCTCAACGAGATTGTTTATATCTGGTTGCATTGAAGTTAATGCTAGTCGTAAAGCACCTCTTTTTACGATGTCAAGTCTATTGCGAACTTTTTATAATAAAAACCGTTATGAGATGGTTTTCTTCATGGACCACCAAAATATCATTGTGGACCTCTCATTTATAATATCTCGCCTGTGAACCCTCTGAATTATTATATGGACCCCTAGGGTCCATGTGTGCACCCCGGTTGAGAAACCCTGGTTTAAACATTAACAATGTTTTATTGGTAGTAATCTACATTATATAATATTTCTACTTTAAATTCGTCCTTTTCAGATATTTTATTTTAAGTTTGTTATTTTCAATTTTGAATTCGTGATTTAATTGAATTTATTTTTTAATTAACGTGAAATATTATTATATATTTTAGAGGTTAATTTTATTCTAATAAATTTTAAAATTATAAAACAAAAACTAATTACATTCATTCAAAAAGTTCATCAAAATCGTAACCTTCGTATTCAAAATGATAAACGAATAAATCCAAATGGAAAAGAGGGCCTTAAAGTAGAATAGGACGAATTTGAAATGAACAAAGGACAATTCAAAATGGAAAAGGTATCATTTTAAATACGAACAAAATTAAAGTCAAAACGGTATATTATTTGTCAATTTGCATAAACGTCGACAAATCCATCATTCATTTCGTTTATTAACTTTTTTTGATTAACCCTTTGAAGACCAGATTGGGAGTAGTGTTCGAAGAAATGAAAATCGTCTCCTTTAATGTATACAATTCGATTTGAAAAAGTTAAGAAGGATGAAGAACACTTACCAAAGGCATAATGATCACTTGGCAAAAAGAAGAAATGAAGATGGGTTTGGGCGTTTGCATAATCTGGTCAAAGTGCTTCTTTTCAACCGAGCAACCGAACAAAAAGGTGTTGAATATCACGAAGAAGATGATGAAGTATTTGAAGCACAAGCTGAGCAGCGTCTCCTTGCGAATAACGCTAACTGTCAGCTTCTTCTCGCAAGAAGAGTCGATCTGAGGAATCAAGATGTCAACGTGGGCGTAGCCCAAAAATTTGGCGTGTAAACGGATGTATCCGTTGAACACGTGGGAGTCAGGCGTGATAACTTTGCCTACAGATCCTTTCTCCTCGATGTAGAGAACCTTTTCATCGTTTACCTCAAATTTGAAGGTCAAGTTTGAGAAGTAGCTTTCCTCGGGCCTGATGGGAATAAATTTGTAGCTGACAACGGCGTTCTCCTTCTCCGTTAAGTCGGTAACATTTGCTGGGATAAAGATACAGATGTGCTTCAAGGATATCACATTTCCCACGATTTGAAAGGAGAAGAGGAGAAAAAGGAGTGAAACTAGCATGAAATTCGAAATCGGAATCTTGCAAGGATGAACTTAGTCATCTGATTGATGAATCCAACTTATAACTTTGTATCATAACTTCTTTTTATCTTAGTATATAATAATAATAATAATAATAAAATGATAAAAGATCATTTTTATCTTTGAATAAAAAAAAATACAACTTTTTATCAATTACAATGTTGCGGTGCTAAAAAAAATACAAGATGTGTGTTGAAAATAACAAGGCTTTTTTCTAGGCAAAATTTTTAAGTATGCTTTCATGAACGGATAACAATTAACTAATTAATTTAAATAGAAGAAATCTTTAAAATTAATGAGTAGAAGGCGATTTCTTACAACTTTGTCTTTTTCGATGTTTAGAGTTAATTATAAAATCATACAAAAAATATGACTGCCCCATTAAAAAAAAATTCTTACAAAAAAATTATTTAATTTTTACGCCTTTTAATCCCAGGAAAAGCAGACGATATTAAGTAAATTGAAATTAAACTATTTCCCATTTGATCCAAGAAAAAGAAAACAACATTTAGTAGTAAATACAACTCTTTTAAAATCCAAAAATCTTCTACGTCATTGAAATCGTTCAGGCATCATTGGCTTTCAAAGATTAAACACCTGCTTTCCTTTTTGAACAAATTTTCACAAATCTTAAAGCAGATTTTTTGTTTCTAAAGTCACTGGTGATGTATTTTGCGCGAAAAGACAGACCCCAGTGGAACAAATCGTTAAAATCAAGAAATCGCCAAGATCACTGAAAAACGACAGTGCAATCAAATCGATTTTAATCAAAGTTATTCTAAAAATATTTGTAAGTTATTTATTGGTAAAAAAGATGTTTTCATCGAAAAGGCACAATTGCGCCGCTTGTATCGAACTATAAGGAAAGCAGGCTTGATGCGGGATCGAACCCAAGACCTTAAGTTATCGAATCCAGCATCTCACCAACCCTACTCACGCCCCAAATGCTAAAGCAACACACAATTTAAAAAATTGGGAAAACCTCTAAATAACTGGGAATGGAGGCCAGAGTTCATTAAGGTGTCAAAAACCAGCCCACCATAGGTAGTAAAAAGAGGAAATCATGTTCATTTGAGGAGTAATATGGAGAATAAAGCAGGAATTAGGAGACTAGAATAAAAGAGGAATAAAAACACAATAAACATCCACAAAGTGAAAAGATATATCGAGTTAAGCGATTCGACTAAAAAAAAAGGAGAAGTGCATTTAGACAACAAAAAGATATATGAATCGATAAAAAGAATAATTTTGAATAAAAAAATTATTGAAAACAAGAAGAAAGCAGAATATTAATAAAAAGAAGATGAAAGAGGATTATTGGGAATTGGAAGAGAAGCAGAGCTTTTATAAAGATTAGAAAAATCAAGGAAAGGTAAAAGATTATTATCAATCACATTTATTCAATTTATTGAAAAACAAATTTGCGAAAAAAAACAATTTAGAACATACTATATCAAAAAAGTGAATTTTTGAGCTTTGCCGAGTAGAATCTTGTAAAAATAGTTTTGAAACCTTGTGATGCCAGCAAAAAATTTATATAAAATGTATCAAAGAAAAATGGAAGTTTGTTTAACTGTTCTTTATATATATTTAAGAAGCAAATCTTTGGTTAAGTTTGTTTTGAGATCAATATTGTCGATTTTTTATAGAGATAACAATTGCTGAAATAATAAATTAATTTCTTTTCAACATAAGGTAAGCAGAAAGCGGAAGGAAATTTCAGCTCAGTTTCACCCTTCTGTTCAATATTAATTGTAAAATTTTGTAAAATCACTTACTACTTCTAAAAGAAATCTATGCGAACTTTTTCACATTTTAAACTTTGCAAAAGGAAGCTGGATGGAATATGTTAAGTTTTTACTAATAAATAAGGGTTCTCTTCTGATTACTATTTTTCAATCTTTATCTTCTTATATTCATCTTTAACTTATGAACACATATGTCTACCTACCTTATTAAGAAATGTTTAAGCATCATTTATTCAAAAGCTAAGTTACTAATGCTACATTCGTAGTGTGGTTTTTTATATAGAGATTTTCTTCCTCCGAATAATTTACAGGTAAACAAACGATTCTCGCGTTGCTAGCTGATCGTGTCAACGCGTGTCAACTTTGACACTTAGTACCTAAAAAACCCTTTCTGCCAGACCAAATACTTAACTTAATAAATTTAACGCCAAATCTTCACTTCCAACTTTGACGAAGGTAATGGTATCTTTGGATGTTTTCATTGAGAAGGCAGAAGTGCACCGCTTGTATCGAACTATGAGAAAAAGAGGCTTGACGCTGCATCGAACCCAAAAGCTTAAGTTATTGAAACCCAGTATCTCACCAAGTTTACTCATGCCGGCTTTTAATTTTAAAAAGATTTAACTTTAAAGCAAGTATAAATTTGATATTTTAATACTGCAAAATAAATATCATTCTAACTTATCAAAGTGAGCAACATTGAAAGCTTGTGACAGATAGGTCACAAATGAAAACCGATCCCAAATACAAATACGCCAAATTGATGGGTACGCGGTGCTTTGCTTGGACACTACATCCAAAAACTGGCGTATGTTCTGGATTGCTCTCAGGCAGTGTAAAACAGCTATTTTTGCAGTAGGCATTTCCTTGTATTAGATAACAAAATTCTTTAGATGTGCTGCGTGATATGATCAAAAAAAATTTAATCGAGATATTTTAGACTTAAAGGGTAACGTAATAATCCTTTGCTACACATTTTATTCCAATTTTCCACACTAATATACCTGTATCATTAAGTTTTGGGCATTTTGAAGTGTTATTTGAAATTTTTAAGAAAGAAAAAACTTTTGAAGTATTGCCAGAGCTTCCTCCATTTAAAACTCGAAATTGTGAAGATAGGATTGGGAGTGGGAAAGAACAGGAGGTGCACATGATAAATGCTGTGACATGAAGAATTGGGAAAAGTGTCGAAGGTCATGTATACTTAAAAGTCCAAGGTCAGATAACGAGCATGAATGATGACGAATAAAAATTTCAAGGCAATTGTATCACCATTTGCATAAGAAGTGCTTTACAAAGAAGAGGCTGATAAAGATTTTCGGTAACACTCCATAACTTTATCATCAACTCAAATAAACAGAATTTAAGTCTGCTAAGCGTGAAAATTTTACATTTAAGAGCGAAGGGATATCAATACAATCATAATAAACTTTTATAATGAAAAAGAAAGAAGACGAATTTGAAAAAAACTAGGCAGACTTTTGAAGACTAACCAACCCTCTGTTTTCTTTTTCAATGGCAAAGGTTTAACTGCGCCAAAGGAATAAATCGAATTCTTTGATATAATAGACCAAAAAAATAGATGACATTGTGTACAAACTTTTTACAACTGTTTATGGCAACCCTTTCACTATTGCTCATAGACGGACCTCCTTCTCCTGGTTCCAGAATAGGTTGGAAAAATTAAATAAAAAGTTTATTGAAAAACTGGACACACAAGCATTGCCCACAATTATGCCAAGTTTGGGAGCTCACGCAAACCCAGGCTGAAGCGTTCATAAACTGTACGTTAATAAAGTATACGAATTTTACTACCCATATACAATAGCCCCCGTGCATTTGGGAATTTAGCGTTCTGCGATATAGTTCTGTTTTTCTGAGAAAGTCCTTAAACAGATTCATGGTACGAGCTAGGTTAAGCATAGTCGGTAATCTGGCGTTTGTAGGAGTATGCTTGTAGGACCGTCTATACATTCCATTTTTAAAACATATATCCTAGGGATAACATATATATACTCATATCATGTATATATGGGATAGAGTCAAATTCCAAAGGTAGTTTGTCCCTAACCTAGCATGCTCTAAATTGTGTATACCTTTCTTAACCGTTATGACAGGTATTAAATATTATTTATTAATAACATATAAGATATTGCATGCCTCCTAACGCTTGTATTTTTGTAGCATATCTCTTTATAATCATATTCTTATATTTAGAGGAACAAGCTACATTCCGTGGTGCCGGTTTTTTATCCTGATTTTCTTCCTCCGAAGAATTCAAAGGTTTTTACGGTTAGGTAGTGCTCTGGCGACCAGATTCTACGTAATCAAGCTATCACTAGACATTAAGATTGTTTCCCAAATTGGGAGCGTTCGCGTTAGGATTGTATCGATCACTCAGCTGTATTTATATATTTGTAACATAATATATATAACAAGGTATAGCTATGCAGTAACAAGGGCCGGTAGGCGTTTAGTGGGATAAGAAAGCCCAGGTAGACCTGGACTCTCTGGCGGGCCACGATATCCAAAAGGATGGATGCGAACGTCACAAACAAAAATATGCAAAGTTGACTGAGCTGTGGTGATTTTATCAGGACAGTTAAAATTACTAGTATTTTCAAGTAGTTTTTTTTATCATTCAAGTTTATTTAGAATTATGTAATTTTTTGATAATATATTTACCAAAATTCAAAACTATAATTATTAATTGATCAAATATTACCTAGTCCTAGTATACTAAGCTATATACGTCTAGACAAGACACTCATCAAAGATATACATTCCTCTATTAAAGCTAGAGATCAATGTTGCTGTATTTCTTTTCCTTTAACCCATTTACGACCAATGTTCCTATTTTGGAACATAAGTAATTTCATCTTCGTCTGCTTTTTTCAATGACTTTGAATATAAATCGTCTGCGTTTTTTTTAGATATCGTCTGCTTTGCTTGGTCTTAAATGGGTTAACACACCAAGTTTTGGCTTACACTACAGTATTGGTGGGATGGGTATACCCTCTTGTGTATGCTGTACGCGCATTTGCGGATACTCCGTGATTCCCACATACGGAATATTGGCCTGGCCGGTGGGAGTAATAATGCCGCTATCAACATGTCTTGTAAGATTACAGTCTAGTTTTGGTAAGGTCGTTTAGCTGCTAATCTGCGCTGTAGTCGATTGATGTGCGTCTTGCATTTTTTCAATAAATCATTTTTTGTGTTTATTATGTACATTTTATTTATAAAATAAACCCACAATTTTTTATTATAAAAATCTTTTTTTTTTAAAAAAATCAATGAAAAATAAAAATACAATTGCAATACATTTACATTAGCGCAATGATTTCCGAAAAATACGAAAACTTTTATTTTAATGATTCTGCTTGTGTTAGCTTTTTTAAAAACTTTTCCAATTTTTCGTTGTTATTTTAAGTATATAAATACTAAATCAGTATTTTACTATTCCTGAAATAGTAATATCACAACGTATACTGTTTTTAGAATTAATGGAACTTTATATTTAATAAAAATTATCTTTAATACTTTTTTTACTTTATAAATATTAATATTACTACCTTTTTTTTTAATTTAGTTCGGAAATGAAATTTTAAACCTGAAGCGTTATCTTTTGTACAAAGTAATCAATCACAAGAGAGTTTTGAACAGTTGTTATTTTTAATTTAAAAAAATTTACTAACACATTACGAGTAGAGATTGCACCTCGGGGACCCCGTCCCCTTCTCCCCAGGGAAAAGGCGAAAAAAAAGCCTCCCCTCCCCGGGGAAAAAATACAAGATTGAATTCACAGTTATAATCATATTTTTACATTATAGATAGATATTGAGGTGGTATTTATGTATTATGTGCATTTCAAAGCTATATTAATAATAATAATTCATGATTCAACTTGTAAACAATTCATATGTGGTGGTATTTATGTATTATGTATGTGTATTTCAAAGCTATATGTATTATTTATAATTTATCATGATTCAAATTGTAAACAAAAACAGACTCTCTCAGGATTATTGTTTTCAAAATTTTTATTATTTGAACAATTTTGAATAAATCATTTCAACATTTTAGTGTTCTTCTTCTTCAGGGTCCCCGCTCCCCGGGAAGGAAAAAAGGCTTCGGGGTGCAATCCCTAAGGCGATTATTAAACAAAGTGATTTTTGTATTGCATCTTTAATATTGATAAAATAGTAAACTTCTTGAGTTTGCCTTCAAATTTTTTCTTTGAATTATATCAAATATATTTGAAAGCATCATCTATGGAATCGCCCTCTTTTCGGCGAAAATTGAACTTAGGACCGGAATTTTTATTCAGCAAATATCTCGCTTTCTACAAGCAAATATTGAAATTTTTTCCTAAAGTTACTATTTTACATAAGAATTTAATGTAGTCAGGATTTCAAACAAAGTCCAATTTTTTCTAGTCATTCATCTCAGCTGAAAGAGTATCAAGGATTTTTTCATCTCAAAATTGAAAAATGTTGTTAAATAGCGTTTCTTAGGATTTCGCAATTGTAATATAGAATCTGTAGAACAAAATTTTTAGAAAGAGTTTATTGAACCTAATTGCAATGAAAAATTTAATTTAAAGTTAGAAAAAAATATCGAAAGTTTTTACTAGTGAGAGATTTTTAAATATTTTAGAATTTAAGCAAAGTGTTTGAGAAACCGTCTTATCATATGTATGAAATATTTTTACTTAGTTATGCAGAAATATCAAGTCTGTTAACATGTACAAGTTCTTGCCAAACACAACAATATCATTTCAATTGCTTTCATTTATTCTTACTTCACTTTGGAAAAGCACATATGTTCAATGTCCATCAATATTTAGGTGTACAAAATATACATGATATTTAAATAAGAAACAGAAAGAATAATATGGCTAACAAGAATAGAATCAAAAAATGTAAAACTACCTTAGGATTAGGTCATTTTAATGATATCGGTTCTTGACGCCAGACTCGCACACAACAAAATAGCACCACTGTTTCCCACATTCTCGCGTATCATGAAAGCAAACTCTCATATCGATCACACATATTTATGAAGTGAGGAAAAAAATCGATTTCACAAAGTGGGAATGAATGATATCAGGAGATGGAGAAGTTACTTATTTTTATCCTGGGAACAGCCTTGTTGAAGAAATCTCCACTCCGATTTCTAATGGCTGTATCTGTTAACGCAAATACCTAAAAACCTCATATACTAAAGGCCTGCGCGGGGCTAAAACCTCGTTATCTCGAATTTGAAGGGGCCAAACAAAAACTTCGAGATATCCAGGTGTTCGAGATATCCAAAATATCAAGAAAAACTATTATCAAGTCCATTTTTTGAAAAATAAGTATCGACCGGTATGTTTTTTGTCTGCTTGTTAGATCTAAAGTAACTCTGCTAAGATAAACAGATCCTGATATCTTTTTAAAGTGCATTTTATTTTAAATCAACGTCAGTAAGTCGGACTCAAAGAGACAGAACGTCCAAAAAATGGTAGATGATTTGATAAAGGCATAAAAATCTATGAAAATCCATGATCATCACACATCATATGCCTAGTTTTAAATCACTTCTCTAAGCAGCTTTGATGATGTTGACATATTACTTTCATTAAGATTTTCATTACAAACTTAATTTATTGAAGAAAAAATATGGCAACAATTGTTGCATAAATAAAATTTTAAACACTGAAATTTATTAGGGAGAAGGGGGAGAGGAGCAAAATGCGTTTTTGCCCCCTAGAAAAACATTAGGTGGAGGGGGAGAGGGAAAGGGTCCCTGATGTATTGCTGCAATATTGTTAGAGAACATTTATTTTTTATTATTTGGTCTTTTGTTGTAAATGATTATTTACGTATGTAAAAAGTTGGAGATAAACATAGTAAATGTGATGCTTGTAACAATTAAATACTTCGAGATATCCGGGTTATTCAAGATATCAGAGTTCGAGATATCCAAACTTATTTACATGTAATGTATAGGGAAAAAAGTTCGTACCATAAAAGAACTTCGAGATAACCGATACTTCGAGATATCACATGTTCGAGATATCGAAGTTTCACTGTAAATTGCGGGTGCGGATAATTTGTTTAAAACTTAGCGGAATGCGGGGTGGGTGTGGTTTCACTTTTAGTACTGGGGGTTAATGCCGGTTAACTTGTAAAATTGCGCGTATTTGCGAATTAATTCTTAAAAAATTGCATTATTTAGAAGATATTCATTCATTCATAGTTCATATCTAATTGTATATAATCTAACATCATAACATCACATATCATACATCACGCACACTGACACTTTTGCATCATCAAACCTCCATTTGTTTCTTTAGTTGGATAAAGTACATTTTTACTACGATATATTGAAGGAATTTTTCTACACTTTCTGTTGTTGCGCGAAATGTTTTATATACATATTAATGGCAACAAGTGCTGATAATAATGAGCGTGACTTCAGTCTTGCTGACCATTTTATTTCTGCAAAAGCAGCTTTAAAAAGCAAACCTTCATTGATATTCTATTTTTTAAACATCGCTATAAATAAAAAACTTTTTTTTAAATCTAATATCATAAAAATTCCATGTATAAAAACATTAACATGTAAATTATATAATGGCCTTCCCATTCCAAGTGTTCTTAAATAAATTTATGTGGTTCACTATGATACATCCATCTTACTTAAAGTTTGCCTGTACAGAGCTCCGTTCATCCTTCGCACGCAATATCAGCAAACATATGCCTGCTGTCTGATCGCTTTCAAATATTTTTCCCTCAGAGAGAAAGCCTCAAAAAAGCAATGAATAGATTAGAAACCCATTTTCAATATCAGGACCCTACTTATCGGTACTATTGGAAGACAATTTGCTGGAATTTGTTACTTCATGGCAGCATGAAAATCGTTTTTGGTTATGCGACATTCTTAGGGTCTTTCTAGAATCGAGGTAGTGAATACCCTGAACTGGCTGATATAACCCTCAAAGCGTTTCTTGCATTCCCCTCAGATAATTTAGAATTTATCCGAAACTGCTATTAAAAACAAGGAGTGTAATAAAAACAAAGCAAAACGATTTGTATATTCACTCGTACTGACATGAGAAGACTGGATAAGTCATCTTGACTGGATAAGTAACTCTTGATTTATATATTCACACTCTATAATTTCAAAACTGAAAACGATTGTATAATGTCCTATTTTATGTTTATACTTGAAAGGAACATTTGCTTTTCATGCGCTTGTCGGCGTGGGCAGAAGATATTCTTTGCTGGTCGAAAGTTTAACAAGCACTGGTCTAAAGAACATTGATATAATGCTACTTCTATTTAAAAGTACGTTTGCCTTATTGTACTTTCGTCTGAAGAGCTTTGGTCTATAAATGTACATCTTTTTTACTTGCTTTTATGTATAAGCTCGTATCTTTCAAAATCGTTTCTTCAATAATGCAACTTTGTTGCTTATGTTCTAAATTACTATTTTCTACTAATATACCACCTCCCTTGAACAAAGCTCATTTGGATATAATACCGCAGCACCATTTAACGAAATCACACAACAATGTCCTTTTGACAAATGTATTTTAAACGTAGATGCTCCAAACCATTTGTTCCCAACCCCAGGTGTGCCACCGTAAATCGGATAGGCAAGCATAGTTGCTGAATAGCGATGCTAAATCAGTTAGGTTACATGCATAAGTTAAAGCGGAAAGAGACAAGGATGCATTCCATGCTCCAAGAAAATGCATATTTTAATTTATGCTATAATTTATGCTATTCTATATAAAACAGGATTTATTCTATTGAATGTTATATGAATTAAGATTTCTCTTGTGTTGATTTTTAAAAATCGAGCTCTTTTTCTTGCATATAGTGTCGCAAAAATTGACGTCAGCATTGCAAAAAGGTTTGGATTGACTGCTTTAAATGAAAGTAGTAAGTACACTTTTCAATGTGTTAATTTATTCATGTAAATTGTAAATGGTTGTCATTTCTTTATAGTGATTCCTCATATAATGAGCACTTTTTGTCCTTTGGGCTATCATGCCAAAACTTTTAGAGACTGTGTCACGCAATTACAAACCCAAATGACTTTATTTTTCCCAACGTGCCAGCATTTTCATAACCACGATAATTTGATGAGTGTATACTGTATACCTTTCACATTTTTATTAAACTTAAATAACAAACAGTGAGTAAGTTCAGGGTTACAAAGTTAACTTGATATACCTATTCAGTTAAATATTTAATTAACTTGGAAGACAAAAAATACATTTTGCGTGATTAAAATGAGTTTAAACGTGAGGATAATTTGAACATGCTTTTGTTTTTCAAATATTCCACTTATGATTATTTTGATGAAGGGTCATCAATGACCATTGATACGCTTCAAATTTAAATTTTAATGTTAAAGCTTGTTCAATTTTCCCTAAATTAATCTTTAAGCTTTAGCCACATTGAAAATGTCTTTCCGAATTAACATCACAACTACAAGAACTCGAAAGACTATTCGCATTCAACTCTTTTTTATATATTAATAATTTTTTATTTCTAATTTGTTCTCCCGGTATTACGATATATCACCCCATTTAAAGGACTAATTCTGGTACTTGTATACATAATAAATCAATAACCTGTTTAATTAGCTAAAAAAGTTACTTAAAAGAGTATATGAGATAAAAAAAATAATATTTATCTCCGTAACTTCACTTTTCTTAATGGTTTCAGAAAGATAATGAATTTTAATAAACTATTCAAGTTATTGGAAGTATTTGTTGATAACATTTTGGAAATCTACAAGTGTTTACTGAAATAATTCGAAAATAGTGTAGAGAACTTACACTAACGCCAATCAACTTTCATAATCAAGTGAAGACGCTTAGAGAACATATATGCTATTTAGTTAGCATCGTACATAAGTTTGCAGAAAAAGCCATCGGTTTGGCATTCATATGAGAACGTATAGGATATTTGCCTATTTTAAAAACTTTCCGTTAGTTATCGAAACCTTTATCTTTAATCGTAAGAAAATTAAAGGGAGGAAGGAGAGCATGTGTGAGATACAAAGTTTCTTATACTAATTTTAACTTTAACATTTTTCTCTTGGTTCCTCTTCGAAACATGCGAAAACATAAACCTCTGTATACCGAAATGTAGGAAATTAAAGCCTTTTTGCTTTCCGACATTTTGCCTGGCCACTTTTTTTTACATATGCTAATTTGTTGAAATAACATATTTCACCAATTGTCCATAATGACTCCGTCCTCCATTCAATCGAAAGTGATGCTTTTTGTTTAAAAAAATTATATTCCTTATTCTACCATGCATGAATAGCAAATCTTAATAATGCCAATATTGAAAAGATAAAAACTGCTTCTGCAAAAAGCTTTAGTTGGCCACCATTTTTACGCGTATATTCCAAACAGCTACATCACAAAAATTATAGAAAAGGTAGGTGATACCTTCTTTGAAGTGTGGCTGCTTCACGACGCTCTGTTAAGGAAATGCACTGTTTCTTGCGACTAAAGAGAGAAATGATTTTGAAAAAAAGAACTTCATCTCCAGATTAATATGCATTTGAATGAGGAGAAACGTTGTTGAATCTTTGAAAAGAGGTTTTGAAAAACAGTCAAAGCATTTTCCTCCCAGGCTAAATAATTTCATGATGTGTAAACAAAGTTGTTATTTAAAACGAATCATCTACTCATTTCTCATTGCATACGTCATGATGCGCTGCAAAGGATACAGGGAAGGCAGAAAGTATAATTGTTTCAATAACATGATAATTTGATTAGTTTGACTTAGAATAGTCAATAACAAATCCATGAAAAAATATTTCATAATTATCTAAAAGACATGTCTGAAAAATTACAAATAATGGCAAGATATGAGGAAGAATATTATATCGAATTGGTATGAGTTCTTCAAAAGTTAAGTGCTTAGATATAAATACTAGAATTTATATCGAATAAAGATAAAAGTCTTTTAATTTGACATCTTCTAGAGAAATGGAAAATAATCCCAACCGATAGCTGACAACTATCTTTCAAATATAAGTTTTGATGGACGCTTTTTTACTAACACCGTTGACGGAATAGGGACAATTTTGTCCAATTTTTTACTTTAAATTAGTAAAATCAATATCCCATATAAAAACTATAGAAAACCTTTGCAACCAAAGTTAAAAATTACACTTTAAAAACTATTTTTTCACAATAAAAATTGTTTTAAATTTAACGCCATCTAAAAAATGCGTTACACTTTCATGAATACTTGAAAACGTTTAAATGTTTGAGTATGGTGAACGATAACAACGCTGATTATAAATAACTACATTAGATATATGAAGATGTACACGTAACCTTATCAAGGTTAGAATTTAGGAGGCATTTCTATTTATTGTATTTTATTTTTTATTAG
>JAUIRK010000049.1:242500-260712 GCA_030549495.1 Nectonema munidae | reverse complement strand
AGGGCGGTGAGACGCTCCTTGACGTTCTTGCTGCCGCTCAGCTTCTGTGCTGCATCTGCCAAGGTGCGTCAGGTAGGGCACGGAAGTAGATTCCCGTCTCATCTGCATTGTAGACGTCACAGGGTTCATACTTCTCAAGCAGCTCGGGCAGCACAGTTGAAAGCCATGTGTCTGCAGCTGGGATGTCAGCATCACTTTTCTCCCCATGTGCCTTTTTATATTTGATCGAGAAACGGTCCTTCCAACGGCAGATCCAGCCATTGGTTGCCTTGAAATCGTCCTTTCCTAGGTTGGCAGTGAGCTGGTTGGCCTTCTCTTCCAGGACTGCAGTGGTGATGGGACAGCCATGGGTACGGGCATCCACGAACCAGGTGTAAAGGGCCGTCTCGACGTCAGCTGCCTTGCCAGTCCGCATGCGCATGCGGTTGCCGTTCTTGTTCTGCTCAGCATCTTGCAGGATCTGGGACTTATTGCTGAGAATTTTTGAAATGGTGGACTGTGAAACACCATACGTTTTGGAAAATTGAGTTTGTGATTGGCTAGATGACCACTTTATGATCTCCAGCTTCTGGGCAAGGGACAAGTCATTTCGCTTACGTTTAGCACTCATTATTAAAAACTGAAGAACTGAAGAATAGCTTAGCACAGTGTCCGTAACAATAGAGCAGATCGGCAAATGTTGTTTTGATTGGGAAGTTTATTTAAGATCAAAAGGATGCATCCTTTCAAGACCAGTGTGTGCAGCTGTGTGTGGTGTGTGTGTTGCTATGCGTGCGTGGGTGCATGTGCGAAGCTTCGTGATCACAATGTTGCTTTCGTGATCACATGTGATTTATCGACGCATTAACCTGTCAGAAGTCTCACCAAATCGTTAAAGCCAAATGATTTTTAACGGGAAAGTGCGACCATGCGCGAACACTCATCATGGTGATGCTTATCGATAACATCGTCATGGTCATGGTTAATTAAGGGATTAGACTTTGATGTAACTTATTCGTGCATTACTGTTGGTTTAGTGATAAGATAGGAGTTCAAGTTGATGAAAAAATGCGTGTATCGGCGCGATAATCCTGCAAAATGTTATTCTAAAAATTAATTTTGGCTAATTTTCTATGACAATAAACGGGAATATCTATGACATTAAACGAGCAAATTTCTATGTTTTGCATAGGAAATTGTTTGGGATTTCAATATTTTATGACAATAAACGGGATATTCTATAAAACGGTATGATATTAAGTGGGCACTACTGTATATATATAACAAATGTGCCTTAGGAATATAAAGTAATATGCACGTAAACGTATATCAAGGATTTACATTTAAGAGAACTCTAGGCGCAAATTATACTACAATCATCATCATCATCATCATCATCATCATCATCATCATCATCATCATCATCATCATCATCATCATCATCATCATCATCATCATCATCATCATCATCATCATCATCATCATCATCATCATCATCATCATCATCATCATCATCATCATCATCATCATCATCATCATCATCATCATCATCATCATCATCATCATCATCATCATCATCATCATCATCATCATCATCATCATCATCATCATCATCATCATCATCATCATCATCATCATCATCATCATCATCATCATCATCATCATCATCATCATCATCATCATCATCATCATCATCATCATCATCATCATCATCATCATCATCATCATCATCATCATCATCATCATCATCATCATCATCATCATCATCATCATCATCATCATCATCATCATCATCATCATCATCATCATCATCATCATCATCATCATCATCATCATCATCATCATCATCATCATCATCACCTATTAGAGATCATCAGCTGGAACTGAAACTCACGATCATCATCATCATCCCTCTTCCAAAACAAAGCCTTTTCTATACTAAGCAACCAAATGACGATCGTGAGTTTCAGTTCCAGCTGATCATCTCAAATAGACGGTGTGCAGAATAAGTACCTATAGGTATACGGTCGAGACGTAAGTGTTCGCAAGACCATATCTCGACAACTTATGGGTTGTGACAAATGCAATAAAGGAAAATAATAAAAATAGAAGTCAATAGTTAGATTGTTTGTTAGCTATTTTGTTAGTTAGTTAGTTGAGTCCAAGACCCAAGAATACGCCTCCCAACATTTAGCCCTTTTCCAATTTAAGTTCGTCTTTTTCCATTTTAAGTTCGTCCATTTCCATTTAAGCTCGTTCTTTACCAATTTAAGTTCCTCCTTTTCTCTAGTTTGACTTTGTCCTTTGAAATTCCTTGTCATTTTGAAAATTGAGTTTTAATTGATTAAAGTCTGTCTTAAGTTGGGTATGGAGTTTTAAAAGATAAAATTTGATCTAAAAAATTTTTTTAATGAATTTTTCAAAACAACTTTAAAATTACGATTTCAAAATTTGATTAGCTTTTTTTAAAAATTTAAAAAAAATTAAAATCGAACACAAAAATGACTTAATAAAAATTTTTATGCTCAATAATTTAATATCTGGAAATTTCAAAAATGTTTATGTCTTATTTTTTTAAAAAGTTAGAAATTTTCAATTCAAATCTTTCAAAAAAAAATTTTCCTAACATATTTTATTCTAATTCTTTTAATATTAATATTTTCTGTTTTTGTTTTAAGTTTTTCAAATTTATAATAAATTTGTCAAATTATAAAAATTTTAAACTCCATAATCCAACTCAGGACAGATCTGAATGAATTCAAAACTCAATTTGCAAAAGATCAACTTATTTGAAAAAAAAGAAACTTAAATGTGAAAAGGTAAACTTAAATTGGAAACGCTATTCATGTCCTATTTATTGTTCTGCTTCTAACACACCTTAAACCCCTTGAGGACCATAATTTTTGGGGACTAATCTTACACTTTCCCTTCCAATCGAATTTTATATATTTATAGTGGGGTTTTTTATTTCAAACTGGTCCTCAAACGGTTGATATTGATTTTGATAGGCATTGAATAACACTCATTTTTGTATAACCAGCCCTGGCCCTCATTACCCATAGTCGAAACAAGAGACTCATTTTTGACTCCTCGATAAAGACACGCCAAACTAAAGTACTATTACCATTACGCTAAATGATTTTAAAGTAATTTTTCATACTATAATTTTTATTCCAGAATTAGTCTCTTCGATTTTTACAAAATTTCATAAAATTAAACATTCAATAGTTTGCAATAAATAGTAAAGCTTTTAATTTTCCCTTTTTTTTTGTTAAAACGAGTTCAAATATATAACATCAATTTTCTGTAGATGGCATACCCCAACGTTGCGTAAATCCAACACATTTTTCTAGTTATAAAATTTAAAGCTTAACTTTTCATATAAGTCAAAACTATTGTATTTCCTAAAAATAAGTACTCTTGGTAATTTATATCTCTAATTTTGTCAGAATTGAAAAGATAAAAAAAGAAAAGTTTGTATTATCCAGACAAGATAAGGGTAACGTGGGGTGTTTTCATCGAGAAGGCACAATTGCGCCGCTTTATCGAATTTGAATGCGAATCGAACCCAAGACCATATCGAAGCCCAGTATCTAACCAACCTTATACGCCTGAATTATCCAAACAGGCATCTAAACAACACACTCCCTCCTCTATCTTTGTTAATACTAAAACTCAACATATTTTATTTCTACCTTGAAATCCTAAGTATGCTTTCTAGTATGACATAAATCAATCATCATCAAATAATTTATAACTTACAGTGCCAGTGCTTTTAACGACTTCATAGCCAGCTTAATGAGGTTTTGACTTTTGACCTTCAGTATAATGTCTATAATGCCTGGGAAAGAAAGTATGTATGTAAAACTTTGTGATTTTAAAAGCCAATTCATAAACTCTCCTAGACAAATGTAATGTGCACAACTTGTTGAAGCAAGCAAAACAGTAATATAATGAATAAAACAATTAATCACTCACTTACCGTTTTTTAGTGTAGGCAGTAAAGTCTCGTTCAAATCAAGAATACGGCATCAGGATTTTTAAACGATGTAAATCCATTAGCCGGACTAAAATAATTGTGATTTGAGTGTACTAACATGGTAGTCGTAGCATGACGGCGTTGAAAATAACACTATATTTGTATTATCCATAATAAAATGCAATACGAATATTAGAGTTTATGACGGAACTTTTAAATGAAAAAAGACGGATCAGAGTAGTGAAAATGCTATATATAATGTAATAAACAGTTGGTCCCCTTATTTTGCAAACCTGTACGCATCTGTATATTGTTCATTTATTCAGTGTTTGGCGTTGTTCGAACTTTTGAGCAGCCGGCAAATTAGTACGGGCAGGGGGGACACGTGTGTCAAGTACGCCACCGAATAACAAAAACTAAGTAAATTTATTAAGAACATTACTTATATTCAAATTGTACGCAAAAAAATTTTAAAATACAAAAATCATAAAAAATAATTTTAACTATAAATAAGTTTTTTGCTATTTTAATGATTTTTACATTTAGCCAGGTATACTTTATATGCGTTATGCTCTCTTTTTTTTGTCTCCGGTGGCCTTGCCTGATCACCGATATGCAAGAAATGGCAGTATTATGGAATCAATTCAAGCATCGGCCTTTAGATTAATTAAAGAGCAGGCGAATGGCGGGCCTATTCTAAAATTGGTCAAAATTAGTGAATTTATTTGAAGCGACACGTTTGTATATGTGTTTTGAAACCTCTAAAATATTTAGTGCTGGACCTTTTGTGAAATGCTTCAAAAGAAAAGTGCTGTCTACATTCAAATTTGTAAAATCCGAGAAGATATGCGTAAGTTAAATCATTTTTTCTTCATTTAACACTTTGAGGACCAATGTGAGATCGATGTCCGAAGAAATAAAAATCGTCTGATTCGAATAAAGAAAATTGAATTGAAAATGAAAGTAGACGATTAGTCACAAAAATGCTCGTCTTCAAAGTGTCAAAAATAGAGATTTCATCTTAGCCATTTTTAATATACTATATTACATAATCAATATTTTTATTTATAATACTTTCAATAATTTATACGAATAAGGTATCATGAATGCTACAATTGTAGATTTTCCAAACAAATGATGAATGCCAAATATTTATTATTTGAAAAGGAAGCAAAGTTTCGATATCGCAATTCAATGAAATCTATTTAAAAATTTTTGCTTATACAGTGAACACTTGTCTTTATCCGAGCCGAACATTTAAAAAACTCTTGGGATAATGGAATTGTTCGATTGTAAGAACACAATAATTTTTTTGTCAAATTTTCCGATTTGCGATAATACCATAACATTTACTAATAAATGAATTAAAGATGTTTTTTTATTATCTGTAAAAAAATTTATTTGTACGAAAAATGAAGAATTCGGGTTATTTATGTCCTTTGGAGCTTTGAGGACCAAAACTTTGAAGACGAATGATCTGTTTTGATTTATATATATTTTAGGGAAGCGAATATTAATTCTTGTGACCCTGGTGTCACGCTGATCCTGAAAAGGTTGAAAAGTAGAAAATTTTCCCAGAAATACTTCTTTTGAGGTGCTAGCAATATTTTTTCCTATGTTTCTGTTAAATGATCAGAATTTTTTCTCCAAAAATATCACAATCTTCAACTTTAAAAAATTTGTCCTTCATCTTGAAAAATTTAGTGAAAAGATTATATATAAAATAAAGGGGATAGATTAAAGTAAAAGTTTAGGCTACAAATTTTTTTACCCATCTAAAATTTGAACTCTCCAATTTTTCAAACAACATCATCTAGTAAAAGAGACTCAGAAGAATTAGTCAGTTTCGACGAAGTATCTTGCGATATGCGGAGTAATTAAAGGAAGGAGAAGAACATTAACATTAGATGATGGGATTATGGCCTAATTATGCTTGGTGTACGTGTGAAATGGAGGAATGTTCCAAGGTTTATTATATATATATACATTAAACCCGCTCAAATACCAGCGATCATCCAGCCACATTTTAAAAGTCGTATTAACCCGTTAACGGACAGAGTCGACTTTACAAAATAAAATCGTCTGCGTTTATCAATGCTCTTTATTACAAATCTTCTGCTTTAGATTAGATATGTGGGCGAATATTTGTTGAGATTTCAACTGCCAAAAATTTTCCCCAATGTATTCATTTTTATACAACTAAGTGAGTTAAGATACCATCGTGAATCAAATGAAAATAAACACTTGATAGTTCTGTGTCAAGCTTGAATCATAATTAGAGCTGTTCTCCCCTCCATTTGAGACCATCTTTCATTCATGAGTTTATTTATCATTTTGAATTAATAAATAAAAAAAAAATAATCAAATAAAACAATTAGGATCAACACTTCTAATTAACATACTCTAACTATTGTTGCTTTAAATACAATAAAGTATACAAAAATTACGCTAACTCCACAGTTTCAAGTTTTTTTATATGAATATTTATAGGTAAAAAATTATTTGCAAAACAAAATAAGACTTTTTGGTAGTATCTCTATTTAAAACAAAAAACGTAAAATTTCTCTTTCTAGAAAATTATGGTGGATAGGGAGTATAGTTGAGATTCAGCCAAGTCTATTTAAAATTTGTGTTCTGACACGACTTCAAAATTGCACAACTTATTTTCAAAATATTCAATTCAAAAAATAGAATGATTGGATAATTTTTCAAGACCGAATAAAAGTCATAACAGGTGGGGGAGAAGTTGGTCAAAAGGGTTAGTTAATTCTATATTAGAAATAAAAATTCCAGAGATGATAGTTGAGGCGCATACAATGTGTTCTAGAATTAAAATGAATCTAAGATATGTGGAATATATATGCTTCACATCTGTGTTCAACAAATAAGGAGTAAAGATAAAGAAATGTCTTCATTTAAATTGGAAAAAAATTAAAGTTAAGGAAGAATATTATCCATTTTATTTTAAATAGAGATGGAAAGTATTGGTGTTCTGACAAAACATCAAAATTGCACAATTCATTTTCAAATATATATAAATAGATGAAAAGAAAAGCAAAAAACGCAAATGAAATTGAGCAATCTCTCAGGCCTGGTGCTGATGAATGGAGTGCAATCGAAAGAAATTAACAGCACTTTCTAAAGAATGTACATTAAAGCGCTTGGAGTAGTACACTAAAGAAATACAGGAAAAGACAACAGCATTGATGAGAATGTAATCTGTTTTTTTGTTGGGGTGAACTGGAAATATAGGATAAACAAAATCACTCGGCTTCACTTCGTTGCCCTGAAGGGGAGTAAAGCCTGATAATTTTCCAATTTGCTTCGTTAGGGTATCTAGCGATGTAATTTGGTGGTTAATGGTAGAAACGGCTTTCCACTTTGAGATGAAGTAGACAACGGGAACTTTCATTATTTCGTATTTCAACCGAAGCATCCAACTGTTGTTGAAATTGGCAGCCAGAATGTAGAGCTGTGGAAAGCTTCGGCCCAGAGCGTTGTAAAGAGGCATCACTTTGTGAGAAAACGGACAGTCGTGCATGTAAAAAAGAACAACGGCACACCAGTTAGTGGAGGAATTGTTCAGCATGGAAAAAGTGCTTTTATTGAGGTAGAGGGTTTCACTGAAAGCACCCAACAGGTCATTACTACACTTCTCTTCGCATGAGAAGGGAGAAGATTTAGGAAGTTCAGAACTCGGATGGGAATTGTTGGAGGAAAAATTTTTAAAACTCGTTACTTCAGGCAGTTTTTGAATGATTTTGAAAGGCTCTAGCAAGAAGAAGGACTCAAAGGATTCACTTGTCAGGTTATAGTTTATTTGAATTGAGCCGAAAAGTTCGAAGCTTTTTTGAAAAATGTAGAAATTCATGCACGCTAATAGGAAATAAAATATCATCTTGAAGACTCTCTTTCTGAAATCTCAAGATAGAGTAAGGTATTTAATTAAAGTGAGCAAAATTTTGAAAATATCTAAAATAAACAAGGATTAATTAATATTATTTTACACTTTAAAATTAAATTGTTTCTACTATATTCTCCCTTGATGGTACGAAAAATGAAAGAATGGCATTTATATATGAGACACTCAAAAGATTGCTTGCATTTATAAGTCTTGAAAAAAGAAATTTAAGTGCAAGAAGTAGTAAGCCTTTATTAATTTAATTGTATTATATGAATATTTCTTAGAATACAGTTTTTTATCATTTTTAAATTTTATTTTAAAAGAACATGTGTTTGAAAAGTGAAACGCAACCGTAAACAAGTAAAGTAATATGGAAAGTCTACTCACAAGTCAAACAAGTCTTTTGATAATAGAAAAAGATATAAACTTGCAAAAATTCAATTTTATTGGTGGAGCAAAAGGCTTTTTCATTCGCATAAAAACGCCCTCCCCTTCCCGCGGATGTGCGCCTCTGCTGGTTGTATATAAAAGTTTCTGAAGTTTATCGAAAGATGCGAATCTGAAGAATTTCTAAGGTTTCTTTCTCGGTAAATCAGTGTCGTAGAAATCATGAATTACCTAAGATTAGCATAAGGGTCGGTTTTGTATCGGCATGCACTTTTTATAACTTCATCGACTTGGAATCGATAAAAAAAATATGGGATCATCACTATTTATTTAACTTTTTCATAATTTAAGAGATGAATCAATAGGTACCTTAAATGATAGCTATACTTTCTGCTTTTGGAGTATTCAAAAAATACCAATTAAAATCATCTAGTCTGTGTACCACTAAATATGTTATCGATACACATTTTCAAGTATGCTGAATTCAGTGTTGATATTAACTTTTAATGAAAATCAATCAAACCTGTCAAAAAATTGATCTAAATGTGACAGCTCATCTCAAAAAGAAACTTTTTATCTAAATAATTATATAAATTTTTTTACACATGTATACCCATTTTCAAATGTTGAATTCAGTGGTGATATTCATTTTTTATGAAAATCAATCAAACTGTCAAAAAATTTATCTAAATGTGACAGCCCATCTCAAAAAGAAGCTTTTTATCTAAATAATTATATAATGTTTTTTACACATATATACCCATTTTCAAGCATGCTGAATTCAGAGGTGATATTCATTTTTTATGAAAATCATTCAAACCTGTCAAAAAAGTGATTTACATATGACAGCTCATCCAAAAAAGAAACTTTTTATCTTAATTATATAATGTTTTTTACACATATAAACCCATTTTCAAGCATGTTGAATTCAGCGGTGATATTCATTTTTTTTATAAAAATCAATTAAAGTAATCAAAGCATTGATTTATATATGACAGCTCATAAAAGAAACTTTTTATCTAAGTAATAATATAAAGTTTTTACACATATATACCCATTTTTAAGCATGCGTAATTCAGTGGTGATATTAATTTTTTTATGAAAATCAAACAAAACTGTCAAAAAAATTGATTTATCCCAAAAAGAAAGGATCAGGCACGGTTTTTTGAATTAGAGAATTATGTTTAATAGAAAGTATAGGGAGATGATGAAGTTTACCGTGTATATAGGCATTTTACACACATACCCATTTTCAAGTAGGCTATGTTTACTGGTTATATACCTTTTTTTTTATAAAAAATTAGTCAAACCTGACAAAATAATTTAAGACCATATCAAAATTAAAATTTTTATTCTTATAAAAAGTTTTTTATACATTTCAAGTATGTAGAATTTAATGATGTGTTTTTTTATGAAATCAATAAAACCTGTCAAAAAAATCGATAATTCACTCAAAATATTTCATTCTACAGTAACTTATGTAACTCGATAGGACCTCCACATTTTTGGCTACAAATTCGTTATCGACTTCTAGTCTCTACGTCATATTATAATTTACAGTATGTAATTTTGCTATTCATTCCATGATGATCCTTTCTTGGTAGCTCTTTTTTCATTAGAAATTTATATTCTTCAATGTGTGTTAGAAATTTTTTTATAATGATAAAATTACTTTTTTCCTCTCTCAAAGCATTCCGATTAAATAATCTTCTTGATGATCTTAGACTTTTTTTTATCAGTATCGTGTATTTTATTATCAGGCCTGAATATTTGTCAACCAATCTCATTTCAAAGGTTTTTTTCTGATGAATCATTCGTGATGTTCATTGTTCAATTACAAAAAGTTGTCCACGTTCTTCATCTAAAAGATTATTTCTTTGACGCAAAAGGAAAAAGATGGACAAATTCTATTTAAATTAAAAATATCTTGATAGTGACTAAATTCTCACATATTGGCATCTGCCATTTTTGATAAATCTGACCTATTCTAAATTTTCAGATTTCCTACCATCTTAGCTAAATTTTTATTGTAATCCTAGATGATAAGCCATATATTTAAATATTTTTTATTTGTAAAAGAGGAATTTCTTTTTCAGTCAAAATCTTTTTTGAAGCATCTAATATTATATAATTAAAACACTTCCTAGTTCAGGTAGATCTTCCATTTAGTCAAAATACATATTTTTTTTAATTATTTGTTTTGATCACATGTTTTCTTTTCAAAAGATTTTATAATACGTTTGTTTTTTTTAATAAATATTTCATACTCAAGATGATTGTAGAAAGTATTATAAGCCAAAATATACAAAAAAAAAGTATATTTTTACTATATATCTAATATGCAGCCATTTTTTGAAAATTATTTACAGAACTGATTTTCAGGCATACATTACTAATTCAATTGCCACTTCGAGATCTTTTTTAACCGTATTATCCAAAATCCAGTACAGAAATAAAATAAGCATAATCGATTTGGTATAAAACAGATATTTTATTTTTTTTGAAAATATTTTTGAAGACAGTATCTAGAAGTAAACCACAAATCTGATTGAAGCTTTCAGATATTTTAAAACCATAAATGCCAAACCTGAGTCCAAAAATGAAACCAGCATCTTTCATTTGACATAAAAACAGATATTTTATTTAAATTTCAAAAATATTTCTGTAGACATTAGACGTAAATCGAACATTTGATTGACACTTTCAGACATTTAAAACCTATAAATGCAAAAAATGATTTCAGAAATAAAAATTATCATGGTCGAATTGGTATAAAAACATATATTTCATGTAAAATTGAGAGAATATTTTTGGAGATAGCTTTTAGAAGTAAACCGCAAATTTGATTGACATTAGACAGATATTTTAAAACCTCTAAATGTGAAAAATGAGCTCAGAAATGAAAACAACATGGTTGATTTGGTATAAAAACATATATTTCATTGTAAAATTTGAATGAATGTTTTTGGAGACAATTTTTGGAAGTAACCCGCAAATTACTTCAAGCCATAAAATAGCTGATGCCATCAAGCCAATAAGAATATTTTTTGAAGATGGTGGGCGCGATGAAAATCCAAGTACATCAAAACGTTGTTATCATATGGAAGATTTTTGAAAAAGTATAACGTGAATTGTTTGTTTTCTACACTAGCACCTGCTTTGTCTGCTTATAATTACGTTGAAAGAAAAATGGCTCCATAGAGCCGAAGTCTTGATGGTGTTTTGATCCTCATGATGTTTGCGGAACACATTTAAATTTTAGTTTGAAGACAATTGATTTTGATTTGGAGAAAAAAAACTTTAAAAAGGTAATAACTTAACATTTATATCATTATTCAATGAATATTTTGATACGGCGAGATTCTTGCTAACATATAGAATGAAGAAGTTATAAATGATTATCAGTTTAAAGTCTAGTATATAGTAAATGGTTCAATAAACTGTAATAAGCCTGATGAGAAGTGGATATCAAATCATTGTGAGATAAGTACTTTATACAGGAAAAATCCTAAATTTTTTTAAGTTATTTTATATTTTCCAGATAATCAAATGTGATTCTCTCAAATGCTGTTCAAAAATAAGAAGCAATTTGAAAAAAAAATAAAGAATGTTTCCTTGCCTCCACAAGGTGAAAGTTAAATATCGAGGTCCATCAATTCCAAAGAATATCTCTAATGATAAATTATTATGTAAGTAATATTTGGCAAAGACTCTCTGTGGAGTCTATCATAAATGAAACGTTCAAGTCAAGAATGCCGTACGATTATTATTTTCCTAACCAAAGTGGAAAAATTTCAGAAAATATTTGTGCGTTATGTGAAAGTTGCAATAGGACCAAGTAGGAGTGCTTTATTGCGACACAGAAAACAAGAATGCATTCTGGACGATAAGGAAGAAGTGGAAGTTTCTGAAGGTGAAGAAATAATGCCTTTATGTACAGATGATGCGGCACAAGTCATGAATATTTTTGATAATTTACAAAACCATAGAAAAGAGTTACATTTCATGTTATAATAGCGATAAAGAATTAGTTTTTAAAAATGTATGGCAAATTATAAAATGTTAAGGGGTTTGAGAGGAAGAAGGGAGGAGGTCCAGCAAAGTGTTACAAATGCGTTACTTAATTTATGTATGGCCCTAATAAGTTTCAGTCTAACAGTGACCTAAATTCCTAATAAAAATGCCTTTAAAGGTTTAATTTTTTTTATAATACTCACAACTAAATCATTTGTATTGAGTACATTTTTTTCCAAGTGAAATTTAAAAATAATAGAGGAAAATATTTAGCTAAATTACAAATCAGAACTTTCAAATATTAAAACAATTTAACGATCTAAAAAAATATTTTTATATAGAGATTAAAATAAAACTATGATTATAAATAAACTAAAATAAATAAATTAAAAAGTTAAAATCAGTGATATAAGATTCTATAAAGACACCATCAAAATAAACCAAACAAAATTTATATTTTTCTAGAAATTTTAAAAATAGCCATTTTACTTATAGGTTTACTTAAGTTATGTTTCGAAATTTGTCTCATTTCTGCACTTTGGTATATTAAGCATTTATTGATTAAAATATTACCCTAAAAGTGACCTTTGTTAGCTTTATGTGTGCTTGTGTGTTATGATATATTTTGTGAACCTTTGAATTTCAATAAACTTCTTCTTCTGAGTTTTAATGATGATTAATACGGTAACGGCTGAGACTTACACCTTATAACAACAAAAAGTACGGTAAAATCTCACGGAGAGAAACTTAAAATTCTTAATCTGTTCAAACAGAGTCTTTGTTTAAGGATGATGATTCAATACGTGAAAACATACAATTTAGAATATTAGAATATAACTTGTATGGAATAAAAACAAATAGCGTCCCTAAATTCATTATATATTTTTAAGTATTAGTGTATAAATATTTTATATAGTTCCGTAATTCATGTATACTTTATTGTATTTAAAGCAACAATAGTTAGAGTATGTTAATTAGAAGTGTTGATCCTAATTGTTTTATTTGATTATCTTTTTTTATTTATTAATTCAAAATGATAAACTCATGAATGAAGGATGGTCTCAAATGGAGGGGAGAACAGCTCGACACAGAGAACTATCAAGTGTTTATTTTAATTTGATTCACGATCGTATCTTAGCTCACTTAGTTGTATAAAAATGAATACGTTGGGGAAAATTTTTGACAGTTGAAATCATAACAAATATTCGCCCACCTCAAACGTGTGCGCCTCATAATGTAATACTGTAAAGTACTCTAATTTCGCGAGAACAAAATTTCATGAATTTTGGTTCAACTTAAATTGAAAAATACTTGAATAATAATTAATTTAATTAGGAATCAAAAGAAGATAACGCATTACTATTCTTTAATCACTTTTCTATATTATTAAATTAATTATTGAAGTTTTTTTCAGTTTAAGTTTTTTTTTACTAAAATGAGATAACAATGTTTGGGAACTATAGAGAGAAATTGAATAACATTATAAAAGAATAGTAATAAGCTATTTATCTTAAACATTTAAGAAATAGGTTAACTTATTTTGCAAAACATTTTGTTTACTGTTGAAGTATCATTTATTTAGTTTAGTTAATTTTTTATTAGAAGCATAAACTTTAAGAAAACTGATTGAAATGTGTGTTTATGGGTGTTTGATTACGTCTCCCCATATTTTAGCAATTCCCCTTATTTTTCTGATTGTGGTAATGGTATCTAGTCAAAATCCTTGCTACCAAAATCCCGAAAACTAAGATGTTCGTTTACCAAAATTTCCTTCAACTAAAATTTCCGAAAACCAAAATCTTTAGTAGCAAAATCTCCGATACCAAATCTCTGAAAATAAAGATCTCTGATAACCAAAGTTATCGTTAACAAAATTCCCCAAAAACAGTCAACTAAAATTTGAAAACTTTTATCTCCAAATATCTTTTAAGAGGAGTATCGGATAAATACTGTCTCCAATAACGAATAGGTTAAGAAATTTATAAATTTTTTAGATATATTGCTGGAGAATTTAAAATGCATAAAGAGGTGTTATATTATTTTTATTTTTATGCTTTTCTCTTTACTTGAGAAAATGTTTTTAATAAATCAATGAGCCTAAATGGTTGTAGATGGTATTACTTTTTTTGCCTTGACGTCGTAAGTCAGAGGAACAAAAAGAATGAAATTATAACTAATAACTCTTGAAAACTACGAAAATGGAGAAATTCTTCTCTCAAGCTGAGATGAATTTATGTAACAAATAAATAAAAGTGTTTTAATATGAAGCCAACAAACCCGAAGTACAAAAGTATAAAATTTACAAAAAAAAACAACATATTATAGAACAGACAACAATTTTTTATATTTTTTCGCTAATTTGATAGGAAATGACGTAGGTGCCCATTTGTTGTTTTTACTGAAGAATTCAAAGCAAACACTCGAATAAAGTAACTGATGATATCAAAAATGCTAAGGAATGCCATTAATTAATACATTTTATATGTCGGTAAATTTTATTCTTATATATGTACTATATTTTATTCTTCAAAAAGAGCAAATAATGAATTTTGAAGACGGATACGAAGGTTCAATGTTTTAGAGAAATTGTTCTCAACCTCTTTCAACAAAGGACCAAATTAAGAACCAACATTGCACTTGAGCGCCGCAACAAAACCAAAATGGTGTACATTGATATACTCAAAAATTGCCGATAGCAGTTTGCACCGTCTAAATCTGCTACTGCCATATACACGTAAGGTGTAGACACAATTTAAGAGCAGATAACTACAGAACTACATACTCTACAACAGATGTACAGTACAATCAAAATAGATCAATAATTTTGCAAAATCCTGACAGATTTTATATGATATTGCTAGCCTCTGCCGCGGTTGAGAACGACTGTTTTGGACGAATATTCGCACAAACAAATACTAATTTGGAATATTTTACTATCACTAATCTGTTTTTCCAATTGTATAAATACATCTTTTTGTAAAATCAGTCAATTCAGTTTTTAATGTAGTTTATATTTATAAATTTTATTTTTATGTAAAAATTTATATGGTGTGTCGCAAATTTTTGCCCCGAAATGTAAAAAACATTTGTACTCATTGTTATACAAGGATGGACCGAATGGTTTATTCTAATTCTTAGCAATTTTTAACACATCTTGGCAAAGGCCGACCAAAAGTCTAGAACGCTATGATACCATTTTTTCATCTATTTTAACCGTTCGGTCTTTTTAACAAACGGGGCGTTTTTTTATCATGAGCTGTAGTTTTTCTTTTTGTCTAATAAAAAATTAAAAAATGAATGAGAAATGTGGCAAGTTTTATTCAAAAACTTTAAAAGATAAACCTTTTTTACATAAAATTTGTTTCATCAGATAAAAATTCCATAATAAAGTTTTTTGATATACTTTTTATACGTATATGCTGTAAGTAAATTTTATTATAAGTGATGATTGATTGGTTGGAGATGTCAAAGCACTTTCCGCCGTAAGGCTTTATGCTCGCATTACGCTTGACATGGTTAATCACAGTTTTTGCGATTTTGTTTTCAATAGTCGGAAGCCTTGGTGATTGAACCCCTAACCTTCAACTGTTAAGCTGAAAGAACAACCATTTAGGCTCAATTTACATTTCTAACACTAAAAGTTTGCCTTGAATTTATCTTCAACTAAACTGTTTTCAAAATTGTCGTTTTTTGTTCGTAATTGTTTTAAAATGCCCCGATTTTGTCACTATAAAATATGGTCAGCCTAACCAACTGATTTTTTCATAATGAAGGCTATGACTAAATAAGTATATCAGAGTTAACGATAGAAGATTATAATCCCAATTGTTCATAAATCATAGTGGGTCATAAATTAACAAACACTACCATAAAAGATAAAAAGATATTACTGGAAAAGTGTAGAGTAGAAAATAGTGAAGTTTTTTTTCAAATAAAAACTAATGTCTCTGTAAGAAAGGAAGTTTGATGAAGACGCCATCTTTTCAAAGACAGCATGCATTTAAACAATTTGTAAAATGCCCTTTCCTTTAATAATATATAAATGTTTAAAGTTTTATGAGTTATTTTGTAAAGGATATGTCAAGTATAGATATGGAAAAAGAATTATAAGTTAATGGAAGTAGTGAAACTCTTTGTCGCCTTTAAGCGCATTAATATTACTGGGCTTCTCGAAAATCTAGAGCTTCACGGTTTGTGATCTGCTTGATTGTGAAATGTAATCATTTGAAACCTAATTTCCTCTCTCCGCACGCTTCCTTTGAAGTTAAATACTTCTTCCATTTTACATGTCGAATTGTTCAATCTCTATTAACTTCACTCCAGCCATAAAACTGTCCTCACTGCTAGCCAGCTTTTCTTAGAAAAGAAAGGTAAAATTTTCTCTGTGTGTATAGCCATCTATAGGTATATGTAATTGCAAACTCGAAGAATATAAAGGATGGCATTTTATTTGAGATGATCATTTTTGATTGAATAATGTCCAAGATCCTACTGCTATTTATACTTTTTTCGCAATTTCAGACCAAACCTCGCAAAAAAGTTTTACAAATTTCAAATTTTACGTACATGCGCGAAAGGATAAAAGTAGGGATGTGTAGAGCGCACTGCTTGAAGTAAATTTTCTTTTCTTTCTCATTCTAACTTTTTTGCTCATTTTTCGATCCTGCACTAATTTATAATAACTATAGCGGGTCTCGTGGTCTTTTCTTGCCTCTCTCGAAACGTAGAGAATCATTGGCACAGTGTTTGTTTTCGCTTCGCTCGAAAATGAAAATAAGCTTCTAGCTTTCTTGGTTTAATATCGGAAAAGGTAAGAAGTAACGTTTTATTGATTTAATATCAAGGCTTATGAATAGAGTCTGTTATTGATTTAGTATTGATACTTTTCAATAGAGGGTCTTATTGATTTTAGCAAGACATTCTGGAATACAGTTCTCCCATAAATGTCTGTGCTTATTTTTCATAGAGATATTTATAGGCATTAACCGCTGAAGAACAGGGGTGTCATGTGAGCTAGTAACCCACACTCTTTGTAGTCTGTTTTACACAAACATGCCCTACAAATAACACTTCGTTGTCTTTTAAGATATGTAGGTGAACAATAAATCTATTATAGAAGTTATAGAAGATAGATATATCGATTAATAATACCAAAATTTCAATGAAAAATTTCTGGGTAAACTATATTTTTTGTATATATTTTATTCTCCTCATACCCTTGATGGTGAGTGTTACAAACTTGAAATTTAATGACCTGAAAAGATGTTGATCTTGAAAAGGCAACATAAAGGTGTCCATGAATGAAGCATGATCTCTTTAAAAAATACCTACTTTTTCAAAATCTGTCCCTGACTTTTATTGATAATTCAGGGTTTAAGACGATCTGAGAGGAAACTGAATACGCTTGATTTGAAAAGGAAGATTTGCGTCATTAGGAGATAGAGAACTTCTAGAAAGTAAGACACCCTTTCCACGGTTCACACGAGTAAGCATTTGGCAGTCAATTGTATTATGGAACAGTCACTAAACTGCAGCACACTAATTCAACACGAACTTGCAATTCACTAAATTTTGTTCCCACGAAATAAAAGTAACTTACAATGGATCCTACACTAGGTCTCCTAGATTTTATCAAGGCTTCAAATAGACAATGTCGGCATCAATTCCTTCACCAAAAGTTTGTTTACGTTTATATACCTTCTGTAATTTAAGTTAATATGTTTTTGTTTTGTTCTATAATGAGTCCGTAAAGCGTTGAAATTTGTGTGGAAGATCAATAGAAGGGCAAAAGTGAGTAGTACACTTTGAGCTAACTACCATTTATGATTTGCTTTTACTTGAAATGGAAGTTCCACTGTATATATTGTGTATTTAACAAAGTTTGTATGTAAAAAATATGCGTGTTGTTGGAGGGATGTAAAAACTTGATCGAATCAACCGTAAAGGAAG
>JAUIRK010000049.1:0-240000 GCA_030549495.1 Nectonema munidae | reverse complement strand
CAGTGACGAGGGCGTGAGACGCCTTGACGTTCTTGTGTCAGCTTCTGTGCTGCATCTGCCAAGGTGGTCAGGTAGGGCACGGAAGTAGATTCGTCTCATCTGCATTGTAGACGTCACAGGGTTCATACTTCTAAGCAGCTCGGGCCACGTTGAAAGCCATGTGTCTGCAGCTGGGTGTCAGCTCCTTTTCTCCCCATGTGCCTTTTTATATTTGATCGAGAAACGGTCCTTCCAACGGCAGATCCAGCCATTGGTTGCCTTGAAATCGTCCTTTCCTAGGTTGGCAGTGAGCTGGTTGGCTTCTTTCCAGGACTGCAGTGGTGATGGGACGCCATGGGTACGGGCATCCACGAACCAGGTGTAAAGGGCGTCTGGTCAGGCCTTGCAGTCCCGGCTGGTTGTTCTTGTTCTGTCGCTCTTGCAGGATCTGGGCTTATTGCTGAGAATTTTGAAATGGTGGACTGTGAAACACCTACGTTTTGGAAAATTGGTTTGTGATTGGCTAGATGACCACTTTATGATCTCAGCTTCTGGGCAGGGACAGTCATTTGCTACGTTTAGCCTCATTATTAAAAACTGAAGAACTGAAGAATAGCTTAGCACAGTGTCCGTAACAATGAGCGATGGCAAATGTTGTTTTGATTGGGAAGTTTATTTAAGATCAAAGGAGACTTCAAAACCTGTGTGTGCAGCTGGTGTGGTGTGTGTGTTGCTATGGTGCGTGGGTGTGTGGGTTGGATCCAATGTTGCTTTGTGATCACTGTGTTTATCGACGTAACCTGTCAGAACTCACCAAATCGTTAAAGCCAAATGATTTTTAACGGGAAAGTGCGACCATGCGCGAACTATCATGGTGAGCTTATCGATAACATCGTCATGGTCATGGTTAATTAAGGGATTAGACTTTGATGTAACTTATTCGTGCATTACTGTTGGTTTAGTGATAAGATAGGGTTCAAGTTGATGAAAAATGCGTGTATGGCGCGAAACCTGCAAATGTTATTCTAAAAATTTTTTGGCTAATTTTCTATGACAATAAACGGGAATATCTATGACATTAAACGAGCAAATTTCTATGTTTTGCATAGGAAATTGTTTGGGATTTCAATATTTTATGACAATAAACGGGATATTCTATAAAACGGATGATATTAGTGGGACCTATATATATAACAAATGTGCCTTAGGAATATAAAGTAATATGCACGTAAACGTATATCAAGGATTTACATTTAAGAGAACTCTAGGCGCAAATTATACTACAATCATCATCATCATCATCATCATCATCATCATCATCATCATCATCATCATCATCATCATCATCATCATCATCATCATCATCATCATCATCATCATCATCATCATCATCATCATCATCATCATCATCATCATCATCATCATCATCATCATCATCATCATCATCATCATCATCATCATCATCATCATCATCATCATCATCATCATCATCATCATCATCATCATCATCATCATCATCATCATCATCATCATCATCATCATCATCATCATCATCATCATCATCATCATCATCATCATCATCATCATCATCATCATCATCATCATCATCATCATCATCATCATCATCATCATCATCATCATCATCATCATCATCATCATCATCATCATCATCATCATCATCATCATCATCATCATCATCATCATCATCATCATCATCATCATCATCATCATCATCATCATCATCATCATCATCATCATCATCATCATCATCATCATCATCATCATCATCATCATCATCATCATCATCATCATCATCATAATCATCATCCCTCTTCCAAAAACAAAGCCTTTTCTATACTAAGCAACCAAATGACGATCGTGAGTTTCAGTTCCAGCTGATCATCTCTAATAGACGGTGTGCAGAATAAGTACCTATAGGTATACGGTCGAGACGCAAGTGTTCGCAGACCATATCTCGACAACTTATGGGTTGTGACAAATGCACAAAGGAAAATAATAAAAAATAGAAGTCAATAGTTAGATTGTTTGTTAGTTATTTTGTTAGTTAGTTAGTTGAGTCCAAGACCCAAGAATACGCCTCCCAACATTTAGCCCTTTTCCAATTTAAGTTCGTCTTTTTCCATTTTAAGTTCGTCCATTTCCCATTTAAGCTCGTTCTTTACCAATTTAAGTTCCTCCTTTTCTAGTTTGACTTTGTCCTTTTGAAATTCCTTGTCATTTTGAAAATTGAGTTTTAATTGATTAAAGTCTGTCTTAAGTTGGGTATGGAGTTTTAAAAGATAAAATTTGATCTAAAAAATTTTTTTAATGAATTTTTCAAAACAACTTTAAAATTACGATTTCAAAATTTGATTAGCTTTTTTTAAAAATTTAAAAACTTAAAATCGAACACAAAAATGACTTAATAAAAATTTTTATGCTCAATAATTTAATATCTGGAAATTTCAAAAATGTTTATGTCTTATTTTTTAAAAGTTAGAAATTTTCAATTCAAATCTTTCAAAAAAAAAATTTTCCTAACATATTTATTTCAATTTTTTAATATTAATATTTTCTGTTTTTGTTTTAAGTTTTTCAAATTTATAATAAATTTGTCAAATTATAAAAATTTTAAACTCCATAATCCAACTCAGGACAGATCTGAATGAATTCAAAACTCAATTTGCAAAAGATCAACTTATTTGAAAAAAGAAACTTAAATGTGAAAAGGGTAAACTTAAATTGGAAACGCTATTCATGTCCTATTTATTGTTCTGCTTCTAACACACCTTAAACCCCTTGAGGACCATAATTTTTAAGACTAATCTTACACTTTCCCTTCCAATCCAATTTTATATATTTATAGTAGGGTTTTTTTATTTCAAACTGGTCCTCAAACGGTTGATATTGATTTTGATAGGCATTGAATAACACTCATTTTTGTATAACCAGCCCTGGCCCTCATTACCCATAGTCGAAACAAGAGACTCATTTTTGACTCCTCGATAAAGACACGCCAAACTAAAGTACTATTACCATTACACTTCTAAATGATTTTAAAGTAATTTTTCATACTATAATTTTTATTCAGAATTAGTCTCTTCGATTTTTACAAAATTTCATAAAATTAAACATTCAATAGTTTGCAATAAATAGTAAAGCTTTTAATTTTCCCTTTTTTTTTTGTTAAAACGAGTTCAAATGTATAACATCAATTTTCTGTAGATGGCATACCCCAACGTTGCGTAAATCCAACACATTTTTCTAGTTATAAAATTTTAAAGCTTAACTTTTCATATAAGTCAAAACTATTGTATTTCCTAAAAATAAGTACTCTTGGTAATTTATATCTCTAATTTTGTCAGAATTGAAAGATAAAAAAAAGAAAAGTTTGTATTATCCAGACAAGATAAGGGTAACGTGGGGTGTTTTCATCGAGAAGGCACAATTGCGCCGCTTTTATCGAATTTGAATGCGAATCGAACCCAAGACCATGAGTTATCGAAGCCCAGTATCTAACCAACCTTACTCACGCCTGAATTATCCAAACAGGCATCTAAACAACACACTCCCTCCTCTATCTTTGTTAATACTAAAACTCAACATATTTTATTTCTACCTTGAAATCCTAAGTATGCTTTCTAGTATGACATAAATCAATCATCATCAAATAATTTATAACTTACAGTGCCAGTGCTTTTAACGACTTCATAGCCAGCTTAATGAGGTTTTGACTTTTGACCTTCAGTATAATGTCTATAATGCCTGGGAAAGAAAGTATGTATGTAAAACTTTGTGATTTTAAAAGCCAATTCATAAACTCTCCTAGACAAATGTAATGTGCACAACTTGTTGAAGCAAGCAAAACAGTAATATAATGAATAAAACAATTAATCACTCACTTACCGTTTTTTAGTGTAGGCAGTAAAGTCTCGTTCAAATCAAGAATACGGCATCAGGATTTTTAAACGATGTAAATCCATTAGCCGGACTAAAATAATTGTGATTTGAGTGTACTAACATGGTAGTCGTAGCATGACGGCGTTGAAAATAACACTATATTTGTATTATCCATAATAAAATGCAATACGAATATTAGAGTTTATGACGAACTTAAAATGAAAAAGGACGAACTTATAGTGAAAATGCTATATATAATGTAATAAACAGTTGGTCCCCTTATTTTGCAAACCTGTACGCATCTGTATATTGTTCATTTATTCAGTGTTTGAAGTGTTGTTCGAACTTTTGAGCAGCCGGCAAATTAGTACGGGCAGGGGTGACACGTGTGTCAAGTACGCCACTGAATAACAAAATCCAAGTAAATTTATTAAGAACATTACTTATATTCAAATTGTACGCAAAAAAATTTTAAAATACAAAATCATAAAAAAATAATTTTAACTATAAATAAGTTTTTTGCTATTTTAATGATTTTTACATTTAGCCAGGTATACTTTATATGCGTTATGCTCTCTTTTTTTTTGTCTCCCGTGGCCTTGCCTGACCACTGATATGCAAGAAATGGCAGTATTATTTAAAATCAATTCAAGCATCGGCCTTTAGATTAATTAAAGAGCAGGCGAATGGCGGGCCTATTCTAAAATTGGTCAAAATTAGTGAATTTATTTGAAGCGACACGTTTGTATATGTGTTTTGAAACCTCTAAAATATTTAGTGCTGGACCTTTTGTGAAATGCTTCAAAAGAAAAGTGCTGTCTACATTCAAATTTGTAAATCCGAGAAGATATGCGTAAGTTAAATCATTTTTTCTTCATTTAACACTTTGAGGACCAATGTGAGATCGATGTCCGAAGAAATAAAAAAATCGTCTGATTCGAATAAAGAAAATTGAATTGAAAATGAAAGTAGACGATTAGTCACAAAAATGCTCGTCTTCAAAGTGTCAAACAGAGATTTCATCTTAGCCATTTTTAATATACTATATTACATAATCAATATTTTTATTTATAATACTTTAATAATTTATACGAATAAGGTATCATGAATGCTACAATTGTAGATTTTCCAAAACAAATGTGATGAATGCCAAATATTTATTATTTGAAAAGGAAGCAAAGTTTCGATATCGCAATCTAATGAAATCTATTTAAAAAATTTTTGCTTATACAGTGAACACTTGTCTTTATCCGAGCCGAACATTTAAAAAACTCTTTGGATAATGGAATTGTTCGGATTGTGAAAAACACAATAATTTTTTTGTCAAATTTTCCGATTTGCGATAATACCATAACATTTACTAATAAATGAATTAAAGATGTTTTTTTATTATCTGTAAAAAAATTTATTTGTACGAAAAATGAAGAATTCGGGTTATTTATGTCCTTTGGAGCTTTGAGGACCAAAACTTTGAAGACGAATGATCTGTTTTGATTTATATATATTTTAGGGAAGCGAATATTAATTCTTGTGACCCTGGTGTCACGCTGATCCTGAAAAGGTTGAAAAGTAGAAAATTTTCCCAGAAATACTTCTTTTGAGGTGCTAGCAATATTTTTTCCTATGTTTCTGTTAAATGATCAGAATTTTTTCTCCAAAAATATCACAATCTTCAACTTTAAAAAATTTGTCCTTCATCTTAAAAAATTTAGTGAAAAGATTATATATAAAATAAAGGGGATATATTAAAGTAAAAGTTTAGGCTACAAATTTTTTTACCCATCTAAAATTTGAACTCTCCAATTTTTCAAACAACATCATCTAGTAAAAGAGGCTCAGAAGAATTAGTCAGTTTCGATGAAGTATCTTGCGATAGGCGGAGTAATTAAAGGAAGGAGAAGAACATTAACATTAGATGATGGGATTATGGCCTAATTATGCTTGGTGTACGTGTGAAATGGAGGAATGTTCCAAGGTTTATTATATATATATACATTAAACCCGCTCAAATACCACCGATCATCCAGCCACTTTTAAAAAGTCGTATTAACCCGTTAACGGACAGAGTGGACTTTACAAAAATAAAATCGTCTGCGTTTATCAATGCTCTTTATTACAAATCTTCTGCTTTACATTAGATATCGTCTGATTATCTGTCTGATTATAGTGGGCGAATATTTGTTATGATTTCAACTGTCAAAAATTTTCCCCAATGTATTCATTTTTATACAACTAAGTGAGCTAAGATACAATCGTGAATCAAATTAAAATAAACACTTGATAGTTCTCTGTGTCGAGCTGTTCTCCCCTCCATTTGAGACCATCTTTCATTCATGAGTTTATCATTTTGAATTAATAAATAAAAAAAAGATAATCAAATAAAACAATTAGGATCAACACTTCTAATTAACATACTCTAACTATTGTTGCTTTAAATACAATAAAGTATACAAAAATTAGGCAAATATAAATTCCGCTAACTCCACAGTTTCAAGTTTTTTTATATGAATATTTATAGGTAAAAAATTATTTGCAAAACAAAATAAGACTTTTTGGTAGTATCTCTATTTAAAACAAAAAACGTAAAATTTCTCTTTCTAGAAAATTATGGTGGATAGGGAGTATAGTTGAGATTCAGCCAAGTCTATTTAAAATTTGTGTTCTGACACGACTTCAAAATTGCACAACTTATTTTCAAAATATTCAATTCAAAAAATAGAATGATTAGATAATTTTTCAAGACCGAATAAAAGTCATAAGAGGTGGGGGAGAAGTTGGTCAAAAAGGTTAGTTAATTCTATATTAGAAATAAAAATTACAGAGATGATAGTTGAGGCGCATACAATGTGTTCTAGAATTAAAATGAATCTAAGATATGTGGAATATATATGCTTCACATCTGTGTTCAACAAATAAGGAGTAAAGATAAAGAAATGTCTTCATTTAAATTGGAAAAAAATTAAAGTTAAGGAAGAATATTATCCATTTTATTTCAAATAGAGATGGAGAGTTTTGGTGTTCTGACAAAACATCAAAATTGCACAATTCATTTTCAAATATATATAAATAGATGAAAAGAAAAACAAAAAACGCAAATAAAATTGAGCAATCTCTCAGGCCTGGTGCTGATGAATGGAGTGCAATCGAAAGAAATTAACGGCACTTTCTAAAGAATGTACATTAAAGCGCTTGGAGTAGTACACTAAAGAAATACAGGAAAAGACAACAGCATTGATGAGAATGTAATCTGTTTTTTTGTTGGGGTGAACTGGAAATATAGGATAAACAAAATCACTCGGCTTCACTTCGTTGCCCTGAAGGGGAGTAAAGCCTGATAATTTTCCAATTTGCTTCGTTAGGGTATCTAGCGATGTAATTTGGTGGTTAATGGTAGAAACGGCTTTCCACTTTGAGATGAAGTAGACAACGGGAACTTTCATTATTTCGTATTTCAACCGAAGCATCCAACTGTTGTTGAAATTGACAGCCAGAATGTAGAGCTGTGGAAAGCTTCGGCCCAGAGCGTTGTAAAGAGGCATCACTTTGTGAGAAAACGGACAGTCGTGCATGTAAAAAAGAACAACCGCACACCAGTTAGTGGAGGAATTGTTCAGCATGGAAAAAGTGCTGTCATTGAGGTAGAGGGTTTCACTGAAAGCACCCAACAAGTCATTACTACACTTCTCTTCGCATGAGAAGGGGGAAGATTTAGGAAGTTCAGAACTCCGATGGGAATTGTTGGAGGAAAAATTTTTAAAACTCGTTACTTCAGGCAGTTTTTGAATGATTTTGAAGGGCTCTAGCAAGAAGGACGCAAAGGATTCACTTGTCAGGTTATAGTTTATTTGAATTGAGCCGAAAAGTTCGAAACTTTTTTGAAAAATGTAGAAATTCATGCACGCTAATAGGAAATAAAATATCATCTTGAAGACTCTCTTTCTGAAATCTCAAGATAGAGTAAGGTATTTAAAGTGAACAAAAAATTTTGAAAAATATCTAAAATAAACAAGGATTAATTAATATTATTTTACACTTTAAAATTAAATTGATTCTACTATATTCTCCCTTGATGGTACGAAAAGTGAAAGAATGGCATTTATATGAGACACTCAAAAGATTGCTTGCATTTATAAGTCTTGAAAAAAGAAATTTAATTGCAAAAAGTAGTAAGCCTTTATTAATTTAATTGTATTATATGAATATTTCTTAGAATACAGTTTTTTATCATTTTTAAATTTTATTTTAAAAGAACATGTGTTTGAAAAGTGAAACGCAACCGTAAACAAGTAAAGTAATATGGAAAGTCTACTCACAAGTCAAACAAGTCTTTTGATAATAGAAAAAGATATAAACTTGCAAAAATTCAATTTTATTGGTGGAGCAAAAGGCTTTTTCATTCGCATAAAAACGCCCTCCCCTTCCCGCGGATGTGCGCCTCTGCTGGTTGTATATAAAAGTTTCTGAAGTTTATCGAAAGATGCGAATCTGAAGAATTTCTAAGGTTTCTTTCTCGGTAAATCAGTGTCGTAGAAATCATGAATTACCTAAGATTAGCATAAGGGTCGGTTTTGTATCGGCATGCACTTTTTATAACTTCATAGACTTGGAATCGATAGAAAAAATATGGGATCATCACTATTTATTTAACTTTTTCATAATTTAAGAGATGAATCAATAGGTACCTGAAATGATAGCTATACTTTCTGCTTTTGGAGTATTCAAAAAATACCAATTAAAATCATCTAGTCTGTGTACCACTAAATGTTATCGATACACATTTTCAAGTATGCTGAATTCAGTGTTGATATTAACTTTTTATGAAAATCAATCAAACCTGTCAAAAAATTGATCTAAATGTGACAGCTCATCTCAAAAAGAAACTTTTTATCTAAATAATTATATAATGTTTTTTACACATGTATACCCATTTTAAAGCATGCTGAATTCAGTGGTGATATTCATTTTTTATGAAAATCATTCAAACATGTCAAAAAAGTGATTTACATATGACAGCTCATCCAAAAAAGAAACTTTTTATCTTAATTATATAATGTTTTTTACACATATACACCCATTTTCAAGCATGTTGAATTCAGCGGTGATATTCATTTTTTTTTATAAAAATCAATTAAAGTAATCAAAGCATTGATTTATATATGACAGCTCATCTTAAAAAGAAACTTTTTATCTAAGTAATAATATAAAGTTTTTACACATATATACCCATTTTTAAGCATGCGTAATTCAGTGGTGATATTAATTTTTTTATGAAAATCAAACAAAACTGTCAAAAAATTGATTTATCCCAAAATGAAAGGATCAGGCACGGTTTTTTGAATTAGAGAATTATGTTTAATAGAAAGTATAGGGAGATGATGAAGTTTACCGTGTATATAGGCATTTTACACACATATACCCATTTTCAAGTAGGTTATGTTTACTGGTTATATTCCTTTTTTTTTTATAAAAAATTAGTCAAATCTGACAAAATAATTTAAGCCCATGTCAAAATTAAAATTTTTATTCTTATAAAAAGTTTTTTATACATTTCAAATATGTAGAATTTAATGATGTGATTTTTTATAAAATCAATAAAACCTGTCAAAAAAACGATAATTCACTCAAAATATTTTATTCTACAGTAACTTATGTAACTCGATAGGATCTCCACATTTTTGGCTACAAATTCGTTATCGACTTCTAGTCTCTACGTCATATTATAATTTACAGTATGTAATTTTGCTATTCCTTCCATTATGATCCTTTCTTGGTAGCTCTTTTTTCATTAGAAATTTATATTCTTCAATGTGTGTAAGAAAATTTTTCTATAATGATAAAATTACTTTTTTCCTCTGTCAAAGCATTCCGATTATAGAATCTTCTTGATGATCTTAGACTTTTTTTTATCAGTATCGTGTATTTTATTATCACGCCTGAATATTTGTCAACCAATCTCCTTTCAAAGGTTTTTTTCTGATGAATCATTCGTGATGTTCATAGTTCAATTACAAAAAGTTGTCCATGTTCTTCATCAAAAAGATTATCTCTTTGACGCAAAGGGAAAAAGATGGACAAATTCTATTTAAATTAAAAATATCTTGATAGTGACTAAATTCTCACATATTGGCATCTGCAATTTTTGATAAATCTGACCTATTCTAAATTTTCAGATTTCCTACCATCTTAGCTAAATTTTTATTCTAATCCTAGATGATAAGCCATATATTTAAATATTTTTTATTTGTAAAAGAGGAATTTCTTTTTCAGTCAAAATCTTCTTTGAAGCATCTAATATTATATAATTAAAACACTTCTTAGTTCAGGTAGATCTTCCATTTAGTCAAAAAACATATTTTTTTTAATTATTTGTTTTGATCACATGTTTTCTTTTCAAAAGATTTTATAATACGTTTTGTTTTTTTTAATAAATATTTGATACTCAAGATGATTGTAGAAAGTATTATAAGCCAAAATATACAAAAAAAAAAGTATATTTTTACTATATATCTAATATGCAGCCATTTTTTGAAAATTGTTTACAGAACTGATTTTCAGGCATACATTACTAATTCAATTGCCACTTCGAGATCTTTTTTAACCGTATTATCCAAAATCCAGTACAGAAATAAAATAAGCATAGTCGATTTGGTATAAAACAGATATTTTATTTTTTTTGAAAATATTTTTGAAAACAGTATCTAGAAGTAAACCACAAATCTGATTGAAGCTTTCAGATATTTTAAAACCATAAATGCCAAACCTGAGTCCAAAAATGAAACCAGCATCTTTCATTTGACATAAAAACAGATATTTTATTTAAATTTCAAAAATATTTCTGTAGACATTAGACGTAAATCGAACATTTGATTGAGACTTTCAGACATTTAAAACCTATAAATGCAAAAAATGATTTCAGAAATAAAAATTATCATGGTCGAATTGGTATAAAAACATATATTTCATGTAAAATTGAGAGAATATTTTTGGAGATAGCTTTTAGAAGTAAACCGCAAATTTGATTGACATTGACAGATATTTTAAAACCTCTAAATGTGAAAAATGAGCTCAGAAATGAAAACAACATGGTTGATTTGGTATAAAAACATATATTTCATTGTAAAATTTGAATGAATGTCTTTGGAGACAATTTTTGGAAGTAAACCGCAAATTACTTCAAGCCATAAAATAGCTGATGCCATCAAGCCAATAAGAATATTTTTTGAAGATGGTGGGCGCGATGAAAATCAAAGTACATCAAAACGTTGTTATCATATGCAAGATTTTTGAAAAAGTATAACGTGAATTGTTTGTTTTCTACACTAGCTTTGTCTGCTTATAATTACGTTGAAAGAAAAATGGCTCCATAGAGCCGAAGTCTTGATGGTGTTTTGATTCCTCATGATGTTTGCGGAACACATTAAAATTTTAGTTTGAAGACAATTGATTTTGATTTGGAGAAAAAAAACTTTAAAAAGGTAATAACTTAACATTTATATCATTATTCAATGAATATTTTGATACGGCGAGATTCTTGCTAACATATAGAATGAAGAAGTTATAAATGATTATCAGTTTAAAGTCTAGTATATAGTAAATGGTTCAATAAACTGTAATAAGACTGATGAGAAGTGGATATCAAATCATTGTGAGATAAGTACTTTACATAAATTTTTATTACACTTTATAATCCTACATTGTAAGATAAGTACTATACAGGAAAAATCCTAAATTTTTCTAAAAAGTTATTGGTAATGTTGCACTATCCGTGCATTGATGAAAAGCAATTTTAATTGGAAAGAAGTTGTTCAATGATATAATGCTTTCATATTTCAATCTTTTCTGGAATGCGATTATAGTTTGAGTATCGCACTATACGTGCATTGTAGCAAATAGTCTATGCCTGCCTCCATAATACGAGTATTATCTACATGATACACATATAGTGCGATGTAACGTGTCTATGCATAATGCTGTGATGAAGTGATGATGAGTCGCTCTCTTATACTATATGGCTTACCAACACAAATCTTTTTAGATTCATCATACACACTTGAGTTATAACAACAGTGAAACTCTAAAAAATATTTTTATATAGAGATTAAAATAAAACTATGATTATAAATAAACTAAAATAAATAAATTAAAAAGTTAAAATCAGTGATATAAGATTCTATAAAGACACCATCAAAATAAACCAAACAAAATTTTTATTTTTCTAGAAATTTAAAAAATAGCCATTTTACTTATAGGTTTACTTAAGTTATGTTTCAAAATTTGTCTCATTTCTGCACCTTGGTTTATTAAGCATTTATTGATTAAAAAATTACCCTGAAAGTGACTTTTGTTAGCTTTATGTGTGCTTGTGTGTTATGGTATATTTTGTGAACCTTTGAATTTCAATAAACTTCTTCTTCTGAGTTTTAATGATGATTAATACGGTAACGGCTGAGGCCTACAACTTATAACAACAAAAAGGACGGTCAAATCTCACGGAGAGAAATTTAAAATTCTAAATCTTTTCAAACAGAGTCTTTGTTTAAGGATGATGATTCAATACGTGAAAGCATACAATTTAGAATATTAGAATATAACTTGTATGGAATAAAAACAAATAGCGTCACTAAATTCATTATATATTTTTAAGTATTAGTGTATAAATATTTTATTAAGTTTCGTAATTCATGTTAATAACCAAACAATGATAAGATTAATGTTCCCCCCCCCCCCCCCCCCAAATACTTTTTTGCCCCCCCCCTATCCTCCTTCAATTCTTTTTGAATTTATGGAACATTTCATATGCATGCTCCTGTTTGTTGTTTTCAATCTCTCATACTTTTGCTAACAAAAACAAACGCTCGAGGATTCTCCCTCAGTTACGATTTCCTAATAACAGATATTACAATGCAACTAAGAAACGTCAGTATGCTGCTAGTTTGCAATCACATATGTTTTCAATTGAGAAAATATTGGTAATGATGAAAATAATAACTCCTTTCATTGCATTGACAGGATTTTAAATTTCAACAACTCTTATGTTTTATTCAGTAAGTTTGAAATTTGGGTCATCACTCATCAGTCATCACGAGGGCGAGTAAAAGTCAATAAAGTCAACTTTTATTTCCGCTTAGCAAAAACTCTTTGAAGAAGATCTTTACTTGTTTAATCTAAAAATTTTGAACTAATTTCAAATTTTGGGTCTTTTCGTTTAGACGGTCAAACATCAAGTAATCACCATTTCTTCTGCCTTATATAGTTAATTATATTTATTTATTAGGTTATTAATTAATTATATATTAGTTAATTATTCTGAAGTCGTTCAAGAAAATGTTTTTAATAAGACATCTAACTCAAAATTTAATCCTATTTCTAAGAAAGCTTCAGTACCAAGGAATACTCTGGTTATTGATGTTAAAGATGCTTTAGGTAATTCAATAGGTAATGAAAGCTTTGATAAAGTATCTATTTTGCATAAAAATCTTGCGAAATCTAAAATATTGCGAACTAATATTTCTAACAATAAGGTATTTGTTGACTTTCATGATAGAGCTGAACTTGAAAAGGCCGAATCTGTTTTGAATGCCAAAATATACAAAATCAAGTTTTTATTTGTAAAAATCGTATACCTAGAATAATTCTAAAAAACATCCCTAAATTTCTTGATTTCAATAATATAGATGAAATAAAAGAACACCTATCTTCTAAAAATGATATACCAATTGACGCATTTGAAAAAATTGTTAAATTCGAATCTAAAAGAACTAGTAAATCCTTCAATTTATTGATATCTTTGAAAAGAATTTTTTTAAAGCTCTTTGCTTAAAAAACAGAATATTTTTTGGCCCTCTTTCCAATGAAGTTTCCATTTTCTTCCCCAAAGTCAAGTATTGTCTTAACTGCACTCAGTATAATCACTCTACTCATGAATGTAAAAAGGCGATCAACTGTCAGACTTGTTTTTCTAGTGAACATACTTTTGACAAATGCCATATTGAAAAACAAACCAAATGTTTCAAGTGTAAAGATGACAAATGCACCAAACAATTTTATAATCTGGATTGTCCGTCTTTTATTAACATCGTAAATGTAATTAAAAATAGAGAGTATAATAATTATTATACTGTAATGAATGATTGATTTGAAGAATCTTAGTAAAGATTCAACCTTTTTGCCTCTTGATTTACATGATACAAACTTTTTTGATAATTTTGAAGCTGAATCTAGGGCATCCACACAAAATATTCATCAAAAAGATTTTCTTTCCTGTAACTTTGAAATCTCCTTTAAAAACCTGAAACTGATGCATTTTAATATTCGTAGTCTAAAGTCCAACTTTGATTCCTTTTTCAATTTTATTAGTTCTTCCGAGTTTAAATTTCACTTTATTGTTCTAAGTGAAATATGGCAATTGGGCTCTCAATCTTTTGAACTTCCTGGTTATAAATTTTATTTTCATGAGAGGAAGAAACGTGGAGGTGGTGTAGGTGTCTTTTTCTTAGCCACTTTTAACTTAGTCTCCATCAAAAACCTGTCTTGCTCAAATAATTTTTTTGATTCCTTATTACTTAGTTTTCAAATGGAAGATAAACTTCTCAACTTGTTGTCTGTATACAGACCTCCTAACACCGATATTTCTTAATTCAACAACTATTTATTAAGTATTTTTAATAAACACTCTTTCTCTAAATTTTCAATTATTTGCGTGGATTTCAACATCAATTTGTTTGATTTTGATAAAAATTCAGATAACTTGGATTTTATCAATATTTTTCATCAGTTTGGCTTTTTCCCTACCATAACTAAATGTACTCGTCTTACCTCCTCTTTCTGTTCATTAATTGACAACATTTTTATAAATTTTAACTTCCCATATTACTCTTATAATGTTATCAGTAATATCTCTGACCATTTCCCCAATTGTATTTTCATTGATGATTTCTTTAAGAATCCAACTAAGTCTTTTTACTCGTTCAAAAAAAGTTTTGGCCTTAAACAGCGCTTATCTTTTATTTCCAGTGTAGCACAAATCAATTTTGAGCCAGTTTTTGAAGCTAAAAATCCGAATAATGCATACAATATTTTCATCGATCTCTTGAAGAATTCATTCACTCTTAGTTTCCCATTTGTAAAGTTCAAAGTGAAAAATGACAGTAAACCATGGTATTCCCCATTTCTAAATTCTCTTAGGAAATTGAAAGTCAAATATTATAGGGTAAAGCTTCTCAATCCTAGTCCTTTGAACTGTGCTAAATATAAAAATGTTTTGAAGCAGTATAAGATTGAAATTTTAAGGGCTAAATCGGCATATTACTATAACTATTTTTCTTCTTGTAAAAAAATATTATATGGAACACATTAAATAAGATTTTAAAACCCTATAATAAAAATTCGTGTAATGCTATTTTCAGTAGAGATGAATTTGCTAATCATTTTGCCATTACTTCTGAGATTAATATCAACACTTCTTCTTCTTATAACTTCATCGATAAGACTATCATACTTAATTCATCTACTTTATATTTGCACGAAATTAACTATAACGATATAGTGACTGCAATAGCTTCTTTATCAAATAAAAGATCATGTGGTGTTGATGAGTTGACTATTTGCCATATAATAGATATTCTTCCTAGTATTCATTTTGCTCTTTCTCACATATTTAACTTATCGATTGCAATGGGAGAATTTCCTCAAGATCTTAAATTAGCGTGCATTATTCCTGTTTTGAAGAATGGAAAGCCTGCTAATTCATTGGATAGTTATCGACCGATTTCAATTTTGTCCAACTTCTCCAAGATATTCGAGAAAATCATTTTAAGTAGAATTATATCTTTTTTAGACAAGCATAGAGTTATCAATCCGAATCAATTCGGTTTTCAGAAATATAAATCAACTGAAGATGCTGTTTTATCTCTACTTAGCTCCATTTCTAGTCATTTTTATGCTAAAAAGTTTAGTTTGATTGTATTTCTTGATTTAGCTAAAGCTTTTGATAACGTTAATCATCAACTGCTCAGCTATAAATTGTTTAAATTAAGTATACGCGGCCCTCTTTTAAAATGGCTTAATAGTTTTTTATATAAACGAACGTTTTTTGTTTCTCTCAATGGAAAATCAGAGGTCAAGTTTGTGGAAAAAGGTGTCCCTCAAGGGTCAATCCTCGGACCCTTACTTTTCCTTCTGTTTATTAATGATATCTTCTTTGTTCTAGATAATCGCGCTTCCTTAATTATGTATGCTGATGATGCGGTCATGTCTTTAAATTTTAATGATATTTCAACAGTTTCTATTATTAGTAACTCTTGTTTAAAATCAATTTGTAATTTGTGTCATCATAACATGCTTTCCCTCAATTTGAGAAAATGTGTCTATATGATTTTCTCTAAAAGATCACTTGACATAAATTTCAATATAACACTCGAAGGATTTAAATTAAGTAGGGTAGATTGTTTTACTTTTTTAGGAGTAACTTTATATATTAAGTTTGTAACTTTAATTTAAAATTATTAGTAACTTTAATCTCAATTTTAGGAGTAACTTTACTATGCGTTCATATATCCACACTTCCTGTATTGCAATCTTATATGGGGCTCTTCTTGTTTAACGATGTTAAGAAAATTACATTTATACCAAGGTAAATTCTTGCAGTTTATTAACAGTTCTAATAATACGAATGACTATCTTTCCAGTATTAGTATATTTGATATCAATGTTTTATCTCATTTAAATTTTTTTTATAAATCGTGTTACCAAAATGGATTTCTAAATTCTCTGTTCATACAAAACAATTCCACACATGGCTACTTCACTCGCTCCAACCTTCTCTTCCATATTCCTGAAGTCAGTGAAAAATCTCTCTTTCGTTCAATATTTCTTAGAACGTTTTTCCTTGTGAATTTCTTTCTTCCCAAGCTTGATCTGCAAAATCGTAAAGGATTCAAAACTTCTTCGCAAGCTTTGTTTTTTACTTGAAGGTGTTCCTAATACAATCACATTTCACAAATTTATGTTTTATATTCAAATAAATATAAACAAATAAATATATATATATATAATACACTATTGTTTACATATATTTTTTTTTTATTTTTATTTGTCTGTATCTTTTTATTCTTCACAGTATTGATATGTCCATCTCACATGAGTTATTGAAATCACGATGAAGTGCCTTTCCTTCCTTTTTCTTCTCTTGTGGTGATGGGCCATATGTTGTGATTTTTTTTTTTTATTGTCAATAGTTTTTCATATTTTGTTTTCTAATAATAAAAATTTCTTCTTCTAATTATTAATTTATTAATTAATTATAGTTATTAATATTATAGCTATCAGGACATAACTATAAAAGGCAGACGAAATATAAAATTACAAGATCTATTCTTTATATCAACACTTTCAAAATAGTTGGGCTTTTTTCAATCTAATGAAAGGTTTTAATGTAAAGTTAGCCTGACTGAGGTTAAACATGAAGAACTTTTTTGTAAGACAAATTTTTTTTTGACAAATGGGGTTACTTACGATATATCCGCTGCAGAAGTTATGGAATTTTATTCCCAAACTTTTATATCATTGCATGTTTTTCTTATCTTTTAAACAAGTTTACCTTAAAAGTTAAGTTATCCTGCAAAATTGTAGATTACCGGCATTAAATCATTCAAAATTAGTAATGGAAAAAGACGTTCTCTTTTTAAACCTATCGGCAACACTTCAGTTCAAATTGTAATAAAATTAAAAAATTGGTTGTAAGCAGCAAAATATTTTCATAAAATCTTCCAACAGTGAAGAAATTAATGATGAAATTGATGGAATTTTATTGCCAAATATCAAGAAATTGTTAAAAAAGAAAATCTGTGCCAAAACTTGCTAACAATAATTAGAGAATTTTCACGATTCATTGATTTAGTCGGAAAAAGTCAACATAGAGACTTTTTGAGTCAAAGATACCTTTACTTGTTTCATATTTCATTTAAGACGAATTTGGCGCTAAAAGTTATCTTGAAAATAGATTCAAATAAAATGAAATCAATAAAATCATGAATATAAAAAACTCTCAAATCTCTGGCTGTACTTTTTTTTTTATCTCAAATTACAAAATTATCAAGTTTTAACTTTAGAAGTAAAAAGATCTTTTTCTAAACTGAAAAAAGTGGTAGAAAATGATCGAATTTTAAATTAGAAAATGTTATTAATTATATGTTGTTGCATTACAAAGTCATGGTTTCTTTAAAATAATTTTCAATACTTTGTCTAAGGTGTTCATAGTTGTTCAATTCAATCAAACTTTAAAAAGTCAATAAAGTCAATTTTTTCTCTGAGTAAAAGTCAATTTTTTTCAATTTTTTGGGTCAATTTTTCCTTGCCCATCACATACGTGAATAGAGATATAAAATTATATGAAACATACAAGATACGAGCTTATGGACTTGTCCAAGCATATCAATAATATAATCAATCAAGTTAGAGTGTTTTGCATTTGTGTAACGGTAATGGAGCTCTTTCTTTTTTCAAAATCAATGATGACGGTGATTGATCTCTGTTAAAACCAAGCAAATTGGAATGTCCAGCCATCGACAAACGTTAATACTGAAGCATCAAGCACAAGCTATTTTTTTCCTTTTGATATGAACATTGCTCTGTTTTCTCTGTCTCTGTTCAAATCTTGTATTTCACCTGCTATATATTAATAGAACAAACATCAAAACGAGTTAAAAAAACTCAAAAAAAGTTTCAAGAGAGTGTAATAATGAGTTCCACAGGTCAGACAAGTGATCTCAGTATATTCAATGAAGTCATTGATATAACTGTGATGAATAATAGGCATTGGCGGATCCAAGGTAGGGGGGTGCTCATGGGCCTAGCCCCCTCCCCCCTATGAAAAATGGCTTCGAAAATTACCCTTACTAATGTATACCCCTACATGTATAAAAAATAAATTTTTGCAATTTATTCATGGCAAAATAATATTAAAAGTATGAAAACCTAGATAATTAGTAATTCTAAAAGACATAATACAGCTGTTGTATTCTCTAAAGACTTTTAGCAAAATTGCAAAAAAATTAAATAGATTTCGGCCCCGCCTATAAAAAATTTCTGGATCCGCCACTGATAATAGGTACAATTAAATTTTTTAAAATTTTTGGACATATACTTCAATATTTAAATTTTTCGAAGGTTTTCAAAAGGGCAGAACAACTTGATAAAAGGCATTGAAAATCTATGGCCAAATAGTGAATATTTTTTGAGGTACAGGAAATGAAATGTCTCTTAAGCATCTAAAAATTGTACATGATGCTCATTTTGAAAGCCAAATTCTTCTTGCTAAAAATTATTTAAAAAGGGAATTCACTACAACAATCCATAAATGTAAGGATATTCTCGGTATTTTAAATCCTTTGAAAGATGCGTTCAAAAGTGTATACAACCTGTATGTATGTAGAATTTGAAAAACTTTAAAATATTGATACTTTGATATTGATTTATTTTGCATTCAAAGGTGCGATTACTATCGGAATCAGCATAGCGTCATTTGAACGATCATTTTCTTGTCTGAAAAGAGTTTAAGAAGTCAACGATCTTCAATGGTGAATGAAAGAAAAAAGAATCTAATGCTTCTTTTTTATCTAAAAGATTATACACAAAAGATTGATAATAATGATGTCTTAAAACTTTTTTCCAGAAAGTCTAAAAAGATACAACTTTTTTGAACAAAAATTCAACAATAAATTATTGGTATACTTCCTTATTTCCCTTTACAAAGGGAAAATGCGTTGTTTTTTGAATAATATCATGTATACCAATCTTTTTTGTTACGTAGGTTTCGTTTTTTTATACCCCTCTAGCACCATATGCTGGAGAAAATGTCTTATTTTTTAAATACTTTTGTTTCCTAGCAGGATTTATATTATAAAATTTTGAAATACCTTCAAATATGTTTTCACCCTTACTTAAAAACGCCTCCTTGTTTTTTCGTGACTTTTTAAGGAAATTTTCAAAAAATTAAAAACAATTATAAAAATATATATTTGAATAAAAATCAAAACAAACTAATTTGCTTGTATAGATTAAATTACCTAATTAAGAGTTGAGAAATTTTTGAAAAAATCAAGATCGTTCTAGTGTTAATTATTATTTTAGTAAAATTAACTGTTCTAATTATAAAATTGCTTCCGCCCCCTCCCCCCCCCCCCCCCATTCTTGTTGTGCCCCCTGACTTATATTTTCTCGCTACGCCACTGCACCATGCTTAGAAGAGTAGAGCAGACTTTATTTTTCGATGATTTTGAATTTTTAGTTTTTATCACATGGGTTAGAAATCCCCCAATGCTGTAAATTGATAAAATTAGACTTTTACAGTTTATTTAGTTTATATAGAAATAGAATTTTAAATAAATATTATTTTTAATATTTAACTTTAATTTATTTTTTATGCGTCTGCCTTTATTTTATTCAATAAAATTCATGGAAGTATGATAACCTGAAAGGATCTTTTGTTTTGTACCAATAAAATTAAAATTTATTATTTTGATGGTAAAAGAATTCTTTCTCAGCGTTTTTTTACTAAATAATTAATATCTAACAATGAACGGATACAGAGAAGTTAAATTAGGAAAATCTTTTTCCTCAAACTCAGAGAATGAATTTATGACTTTTCGTTATGACTTTAAACCTGCATCAATTGATGACAAAAAGAGAGCCTTCGTTTCAATTGAAGATGACTCAAAAGTCAGTGTATCAATGCCGCATATAAACAATAATGCTCTTCGATCAGATCAAACACTTTATTCTGGATCTAAAAAAAATATTTACAAAGAATGTGTATTAATAATAGATGAAGAAACAGGCGAAATAACTTTAGAAAAAATAAATTCTAGTGTTATTTTAAAGAAAACTCGTAATGAAAAACAGCCTTTATCAAATTCTTTAAAAACGAGCACTATCAACACTACACAACAAAATGAAGATAAAAAATTCATAATTTTTAATAATACGGGTGATTCCTATAAAGATAATGAAAGTAAAGCCTTCACTATGAGTAATCAAGAAAAGTCTTTGCCTAATAAAGTTAATCTCTTAGATGAAAAGTTCTCCGTGGATAAATATATTATAAGTGACGAATCTTCCGAAGATGAAAAACAAATTGAAAAAAATTATGCTCAATCGCCTTTAATACAAAGAAGTTCTAGCTATTTAAATAAAGAAAATTCTCAAAGTAAAAAGGCATTGGTTGATTTAAATGATGACTTGCGACTCTCTGAGTCCGATAGCGATTGAAGATGTGTGCTTTGTTATCTCTTCGTTGCTGCTATATTCCTTAAATTGATTATTTTTCTTTTTCACAGCCATTTATTTATGTTAAAGATAATATATAAATAAAAATATTTATTCATTATAATATAATGCGTATCTCTATACTCCATTTACGAATATAAATTACTTTCTCACTGAACAGAAATATGATTTAATTACCACTCAATTCCAGTTTTTTTTTCAAAAAGTATTTCCTGACACAACTATATACAAATGAATTTTACCATGATTGTATCCTAGCTAACCCCTAAAATATTTTCATACATTCTTAATAATTATCTTGATTTGATTGATAACTAGCGGTTTTTTCTCCATAAAAATTTCAATGCGTTGCCAATGATCTTTTTTTTTTAGATGAAAATTTTTGTGTAGCTTTTTTAGTTTTTTTGTCTATATAATCCTCACTGACAAAGGGAGAATTGTATATCATTTATTTTGTTAGAAGATTGGGAATTATCTAGCATGTAATGATGAGAGTCACGTGGTAATATCGAACGACGATTTACGAAGGAGTGTAAGAAGCATTTTTCTCCTAATTTAAGGTCAGTGATTGATTTTATTATCTTAATGTGTAAATTTGATTAGTGCAAATTATAGATTTTCTTGTACAAGAGTAAAGATGCATTTCTATTGCTTAGATTTATGCATCACTTCAGAGCAAAAGATTTTTGCTGCAAAAATAATGCGTATTAGCTCTGCTATTCTTTAAGTCCCTCGGTAAAACACTGAATTATTCTAATTTGCGAAACTATTATCCTTTTACAACTTGTTGAAAATCAATCAAAAATTATTTGTTTGTTCTAGTATATGACAGATTGGTTTAGCTTGTACATTTCTTAATTGTTATATTTTAATAATTTGATGTTTTCATCCGGCTTTTAGTATATATATATATAACGATTTATTTTTAGATTGTTCTCTCACGGTTAATGACTCCTTGAGAAATTTCCATTAGGGTGCTCTAAAATCTTTAAATCTAAATTGTCTAAAATTTTTACCACTGAGAAAAAGAGATTAAGAAAATTTTGCACAAACGTAAATTAAAAAATTGGTAAATAGGAAGTTTTCTTCACAATGTCCGATATTAGAGTAGGCCTGTCGAGGGGAAGAGACAGGCTCGAATTTTGCTATTGGCCTAGAAAATAGCCTCTTAACCCTAATTCACTGAAAGGAAAATTTTTTTGGATTGGTAAACAATGCATTTACTTACTTTATTATTTAAGGCTACTAATTATGATATTTTCATAGAAATAAGTAAATAAAACACTAGACCAATGTTTCCCAACTGCTGGTCCATAAGACACCTCTTTGCTGGTCCACGAAAAATTTTTCAAAAGCCCAAAGTATAGTGAAATTTCGCTTTTATAATTGCAACTATGATTGGCTATTTTTTTTTATTTATTTTGTATAATAACTCAGATTATTTACTTATTTTCGGGCGAAAAGAGTAAGGCTTTATCTATAACTCCTCCAGTAGACAGCTTGGTCAAAGAAAAAAGAGTTCAGAAGCCTGGTTACAGCAAAAGCGCAAAATGAAATTTTATTGATTTGTTACTTTTATCTAATTTTTTTTTAATTTTATAATAAATTTTTAGTATGGATCATAATAACTTTTTCCCACAAAAATAATGCTGGTCCATACCATTTTTGCTTTTTGAAAAATGGTCCACGACCACAAACGAGCTGGGAAACACTGCTGGACGGATCATTATTCTCTTCAATGCTAGAGGATGTGAATATCAAACACATGCAGAAGGTCTTATTTGAATTATACAAAGAGAAATTTAGATGGCATTAAATGTAAAGATATATTTTTAAATAATGAGTTTTTACGATATATTTTTCATGTTTTTATTTAAAATCCCCTTTCTACGTCTGCTATTCAGTTTTGTTTTTCTGAGTACTAGAAAGAGCTGGTCTGAGCGTCCCTGTTCTCAAAATATTTTTGTCACTCTAGATTTAAATTGCGGTTACTGTTTAACTCGAGTTAATTCATGGTCGGTTATTTTTTTTTTATTATTTTCATGTCATTTAGCAAATCTCCTTTCTCAATTCATCTTGACGGTATTTTTGTCAATATATACAGAAGTAATGAATACTAAATTTGAATGAGGTTCGACACTACTACATTGACTTTTATTTAGCGCAATCGATATAATAATTTTCCTTCCCAATATAATGATTTTATCCATCTCATAAATAAGAATGGAACCAAATTTCTACTCAAAGCTACATGAGATCATGTTTTCTAAAAGTTCATGAAATTTTTCAACAATAACCGTATTGATGTGTTATATATTGCAACCCATTTGTGCTGGGCTAAATTTGTTCGCTCAAGTGCTGGGGCGTAAAGTATCCCGCGCCCCCTATTTTTTCAGATATTAATAAGTTCAATCAAACCTGTCAAAAGATTGATTTATATTTGACAGCTGATCTTAAAAAAGGACTTTTTATTAAAATAATTATATAAAGTATTTTACACATATATACCGAATTTCAATTATGCTGAATTCAGTGGTGATATTCTTTTTTTTTTTATGAAAATCAATGAAATCTGTCAAAAAATTGATTTATCTCAAAATTCTGTATTTACTGGTGATATTCCTTTTTTATGAAAATCACTCAAACCTGACAAAATAATTTAAATATCACAGTCCATGATATCAAAATTAAAATTTTTATTCTTATAAAAAGTTTTTTATACATATATACCATTTTGAAGTATGTAGAATTTAATGATGTTGCTCATTTTTATGAAATCAATAAAACCTTCAAAAAAATCGATTAAACCTATAAATCAATGTCAAATATATAAACTACAAAATAAATTCTACCTACAGTATTTATATGGTAATTATTTTCTTAATTTATTTAATAAACTAACTTTAGATATTCACTCAAAATATTTCATTTTGTAGTAAATTATATCTCGATAGGATCTCCATCTTTTTGGCTAAAAATTCGTTATCGGCTCCTAGTCTCTACGTCATATCTTCTATACTTTACAGTATATAATTTTGCTATTCATTCTACGATGATCCTTTCTTGGTAGCTCTTTTTTCATTAGAAATTTATTTTCTTCAATCTGTGTTTGAAAAAACTTTTTTAAAGATATATTTTTTCCTCTCAAAGCATTCTGATTAAGGAATCTTCTTGATGATCTTAGGCTTTTTTTTTATCAGTATGTGTACTTTATTATCAGGCCTGAATATATGTCAGCCAATCTCAGTTCAAAGGTTTTTTTTCTGATGAATCATACGTTGTCCACCTTCTTCATCTAAGATTCTCTCTTTCACGCAAAGGGAAAAAGATGGACAAATTCAATTTAAATTAAAAAATATCTTGATAGAGGCTAAATTCTCACATATTGGAATCTGTGCCATTTTTGATAATTCTGACATATTGTAAATTTTCAGATTTCCCACCATTCTTGGTTAAATGATAATAATTATAATCCTAGATGATAAGCTATAGATTTAAACATTTTTCATTTGTAAAAGAGGAACTTCTTTTTCACGGTCAAAATCTTTTTAAAGCATCCAATATTAGATCAATACAACACTTTCTAGTTCATTAGAACATGGTAGATCTTCCATTTAGTCAAGTATTTCTTTTGCTCACACGTTCTCTTTTCAATTAGTTTTCAGATTGCTTCCTTCTCTCATACTAATCTTCTAAAGATTTTATAATACGTTTGTTTTTTTTAAATAAATATTTCATACTAAAGATGATTGAAGAAAGTATTATAAGCCAAAGTATACAAAAAAGTATATTTTTACCATATAACTAATATACAACGATTTTTTGAAAAAAATTTACAGAACTGATTTTCAGGCATACAACACTAATTCAATTGCCACTTCCAGATATTTTTTAACCGCATTAGCCAAAATCGAGTACAGAAATAAAATAAGCATAGTCGATTTGGTATTTTATTTGAAAGAGATATTTTATATTTTTGAAGACAGTATCTAAGTAAACCGCAAATCTGATTCAAGCTTTCAGATATTTTAAAATCATAAATGCCAAACCTGAGTTCAAAAATGAAGTCAGCATCTTCCATTTGGCATAAAAACAGATATTTTATTTAAATTTCAATTTCTGTAGACATTAGACGTAAATCAAACATTTAATTGACACTTTCAAATATTTTAAAACCTCTAAATGCAAAAACTGATTTCAGAAATAAAATTAGCATGGTTGATTTGTTTTAAAAACATATATTTAATGTAAAATTTGAGAGAATATTTTTGGATAGCTTTCAGGCATAAATCGCAATTTTGATAGATAGACAGTAAAACCTCTAAATTCGAAAACTGAGTCCAGAAATGAAACCAGCATGATCGATTTAGTATAAAAACATTTATTTCATGTAAAATTTGAAAGAATGTTTTTGAGACAATTTTTAGAAGTTAACCGCAAATTTGATGAACACTTATAGGTATTTTCAAATCCTAAATGTAAAAAATGAGTCCAGAAATGAAACCAGCATGGTCGATTTAGTATAAAAATATATATTTTATGTAAAATTTGAGGGAATATTTTATCAGATATATATCTGATCAATCTTAATTTCGATTGACATTTTCTAAAAAGTAGCCATGATTATTGAACAAATTAAATATATAAAGTGTTTTGCGTTCAAAACTGTTTATAAAAATTTTTAATTGGCAGGGCCATTCAACTACCATGAAAATGGTATCAAAAGATGCATCTAGCGATATGTGTTAAAGTCACGAAATTTGAAGGGATATGGTACAATTAATTTTTTAGTGAATGAGGGGGGGGGGGCGTTTTATGCCCCCAGCACTAATAGGGATATGTATTTAGATAAATTAATCCAGCAATGAAATTTTTATAAAAATTGTTGTAAAATTACATGGTGAAAAATATTACTGGCTGTTAATCTAACTAAATCTTTTAATAGACTTTTGGCCCTCCTTGGTTTGATTCTTGTTCATTTTATTCTCCCCTTAGTTTACTAATAGAGGCAACTTTGAACCATAAATCTCAATCGGACCTCTATTGTTTTGCATACATATAGGCGATTTCATAACTTTTCTATTGAAGAGAATCTTTGTTGATCTTATCTTTTTTTAATCAATATCATGTGTAAATATGAGCAAATATCACTCTGAATATTTTCTGACCAATCCTTTTTCAAAATTAGTGTTCTTCATGAAATCAATCATAATCTCCTTTTTTTAATTACAAAATGTTTTCCATTTTTATCCATCTAAAAGGCTCTCTCCTTCAATAACCAAAGAAATTTTTTTGAATATAAAAAACATTTATTTCACATAATGGTACCTGACAGCTATGGTAAGTCTTACTGTTTGAAAATTTTCAGATGACTTTTTTTAGTGAATTGATGATTGAAATATAACTAATAATATAAAGATTTTTGTTTCACAAGGCGGGAGTTTCTTCTTCACGTCAAAATGTTTTTTGAAAATTAGATTTATACACATCTACTAGTTCATTGAAAAAAGGAATATCTTCCGTGTATACAAGTTACATACTTGTTTCTTAAAACTAAATAGCTCCTCAAAGTACTATTCCATGACAATATAAAGGCACTTTATTAAACGAGTTACTATTTCATTTTCTTATGATCACGCATTCTGATTTAAATGTGCCTTCAGTTCCTTTACTTCTCTCGTACTCAAATATTTGTACTATAATAAATTACGATTGTGAGAAAAACAACAGATAATTTTTTGGAAAAAAACTGATTTTTACAATTTCAATAGACACATTCACTCATTTTGACTGTAATGACCAAAAAGAAGTACAGAAATGAAAAACCTGATAAAAATCATTTTAAATTTGAAGGTCATTATTAGTTATCTTCAATCAAAAACGAATTTTTGAGAAAGTTTTTTCCGAAATTAATTAACAATTCCACACATTCTTGCATCCTAATTCAAAAAATGAAGTCTTGAAAAGTGAGCATCGTAATAAAAAAAATTAAAATTATGAAAGTATGCTTATGAGATAATTTTTAGGCATACGTGACTAATTCTATTTGTACTTTGACATATTTTTCACAGTAATGGCAAAAACTTAGCCAAAAAATAGTACAAGCATGGTCAATTTAGTTAAAAAATATTTTACTTAAAATCTAAATAAATGTTTTTGGAAAATTTTTTATGCGCAACTAGCAGATTTGATTGACATTTCCACATTATAATGACAAAACTAAGTCCCAAAATGAAATCAGCTTGGAAATCTAGTATAAAAAATATTTTTATTGAGAATATAAATAATATTCTAGGTCTAGGAAATACTTTTTGTCCTCAACCCCAAATATGATTAACAATTTCGCACTCAATTGCAAAAAATGAATCGAGAAATAAAAATAAAATCAGCTTGTTCAATTTATTTAAAATGTGGATAAATCACAAGGTCATTCAACGACCATAAAATTAGTATCAAAAGAAGCCGCTAGCGATTTTAGGAAAAGTCACAAAGTTTGAAGGCATATAAATTAGCCAGTTTTGTACAATAAAAATTTTAGTTAAGGGGAGGGGGCTAAAATGGCCCGTCTCTGATAGGGTTAAGCAAACGGCTTATTTTTATTTGGCCAAGTTTTAAAATGGCTGCAAAATTATAATGGTTCGTGCCGGAAAAGAAACGATCAGTATTCCCCCTAGACTGTAGAGGATTTTACAAGTCAAAAAACTACAAAACTTGTCACGGCTGAATAATACTGGGGAGGATATTGAAAGTAAATTAACACATGGGCTGGATACGAAATCGAGTATAAAAGAATTGTTAAAATTTATTAATGATGAATAAACACAATCAAGTGACTAAAAGAAGTATTAAAATATGTGTGGAAATGAAATGGAGGTTTATGATATATACACAATTTCAAATGTTCTGGCTTATTTTATTAATTTGTTGGGGCATATCAAGAGACAGAGCTCTTTTCTCATGCCTTTCGTCTCCACTGTGAGCACTTATGTTTGTTAGAGAATTTGACTTGGACATTTTTGGATTCGTTTCTAGCTCTTCAAAAGCATCTGGCTTCTTACTTTCATTAGATTGATGATTAGTGTCGTTGTCTTTTGGGAATTTTGCTCCTGGACTCATGCTATCTCTTGAATCAGAATTCGATCTACTACATCTCTTATTTTTCTTGACAGGTGATCTTTCTTTCGGGGATTTAGAAGTTGACCTGAGACTGTGTTTACTTCGATGCCGTCTAGAACTAGATCGAGAACAGGAACGAGAATCCGAACTATAGTCGGTTGAGCGAGATTTTCTTCTCCTTCTCCTTCGAGGAGTAGCGGATCTTCTTCTGGAAGAAGTGGATCTGGATCTTTTATATTTACGCATATGAGATCTTGAACGTGATCTAGACCTTGAGTAAGACCTAGAAGCACTAAACAAAAAACAAATATTATCTTATCGATGAGGGCATTTAGTCACTTGAAACCTTTTTTTGTAGTCGCTTATCAATCTTATTTTTCTACCATACAACTCTGTTCCGTCGAGCTTTTTCAGCGCAGTCTCTAAATCATGGAGTGTTGCAAATTCTATAATTCTAAAAAGTAAAAACAATGTTTAGAAGAAAATGTAGCTTGAACAACGAATGAAAAGTACCCTTGGTTTTTAACTTTTCTATGTGCATCTCCATATGTTACTTCTCCGCACTGGCGCATAAAATCTTTCAAATCCTGAAGATATTGTTATAATAGGATAACAAGAAAGATGCAGTCAATTTTAAAACACGGAGAAGAATATTTCTACTTATTTTATGAAAAATACTTTAGGCGTGTGAAATTATCAAGATTATTAAAATTGGATGATTTCAAACTAAAATTTAACTTCATGTTAAAGTTTAATTGATGTTTATTAAGAAATGTTAGAAATAACTAGAAAATATTACAAATAAAATTTATTTTTCTAGTTTAAAACTCAAAAAGTATGATAGTGAATTTAAAAATTCAGAATTTTGACATGTTTGTATGACTGTCTTTGATTTTAATAAAATAAAAACAAGGAAAAAAGAAATGATACAGCATACGATAAAACTACAATTCTCATATTAAAGGTAGATTTCAAACGCTCAGGGTATTTTACAAAACGCCTTCTTGGCGAAAAGTCTTCAAATAAAATAGAACAATTGGGTTCCTCAAAATTTTAATTCAATTGGTTTAATTTTTGTGACAATATTTTATTAAAAAAGAAATGATACAACATATGATAAAACTACAATTCTTATATTAAAGGTAGATTTCAAACACTCAGGGTATTTTACAAAACGCCTTCTTGGCGAAAAGTCTTCAAATAAAATAGAACAATTGGGTTCTTCAAAATTTTAATTCAATTGGTTTAATTTTTGTGACAATATTTTATTAAAAAAGAAATGATACAACATATGATAAAACTACAATTCTTATATTAAAGGTAGATTTCAAACACTCAGGGTATTTTACAAAACGCCTTCTTGGCGAAAAGTCTTCAAATAAAATAGAACAATTGGGTTCCTCAAAATTTTATGTCAATTGGTTTAATTTTTGTGACAATATTTTATTAAAAAAGAATGATACAACATATGATAAAACTACAATTCTTATATTAAAGGTAATTTCAAACGCTCAGGGTATTTTACAAAACGCTTTCTTGGCGAAAAGTCTTCAAGTAAAATAGACCAATTGACTTCCTCAAAATTTTATGTCAATTGGTTTAAATTTTGTCACAATATTGTATTATATTTAATTTTTTTATAGTAAATGACAACATTCTGATTCTAATAGGTATACAATAAGCAATGCCTACACATGTTGAGATTCTAATAAAATTTAGGAGTCAAAGTGGGTTTTTAAGTGTTAAAAAAGTATTTTTTTAAATGTATTTTAAATAAAGAAATAAATTGTTTAATTATAGTAAGCATGTGGAGTGCTCCTTCTTTAGTCGAAGTCGGAAGCGAAGAGTTAGTGTTGAATTTATTAAGTTTTTATGGTATTTCGGATATTTTCAATCCGACTCACCAGCCTTGCATAAGTTATTTTCCATTTAGAACATGAAGAAATTTGTTTTTTACAAGACTCAAAAAATGTAAATTAAAAAGAGGAATGAGAAAATAGATAATTTAACATTACATTGCTTAAAGTCCTTTTACTTATAAACTTGTTATTGCATGTTGTTTGTATGGGAACGTTATTGTTGAACATACTCAGAAGGCAAGTCTTCATGCGTTCAAGTGAAAGATATGCGGATACATGAAATAAATTTTGTCTTACAAGTATAGCGTGCTTAAAAAAGGTGTGCAAATAAGGAAAATTTTTGAGTATTTTTTCAATTTTATTAGACTCTAGTGTAGGATTCAGCTATAGTTAATTTAAAAGGTTCGCTTTTTCCCAAATAAAATGCAGCAGCGATAAACTCTTTGCATATGAATTGATGTGATTTTGGAAAAATTAAAAATTTATGATTCACATCATACCAAAAAGTTTTACTGAAAAATCATATTCTTCCTTCTTACAGTGTTGGACCTAAATTTGACAAAAACTAGATCATAGTAGATTTTATTGTTAGCTTTTCTATCCTAAATTTTGTAAGCTTCAACATGCCTTTTCTATGAAGTAAGTTTTTTTCAAAGTAAAACTGCTGTAAAAGATGGAATAAAATGTCGTACAAAATATTTGAAAATATTTATCGATCTTTATATTATTATGCTTGTGATTTTTTATAAACAATTCTAGCAACAGTGATCAATAAATAATTTCAAGAGACGTTTTCAAAGCTATCAAAATGAAAAATTGTGCTATCATTAGCCTAAATTTTAAATTTTCATGAATTAACTGCCACCTTCTAATTTGGCATTGTGCGTGCATCTCTAAATGGTTTGAAGCACCAGTGATTCTGTGTGGATAAATCTGAAAAGCGTGCTATATCGTATAAGTGAAATGTGTATGTGTGCAAGTAATAAAATGTAAAAAGAACCAAAAGATAAGCATATATTCATAAGTATCTACTTTTGATACATCGTGACGTACAAAAAACATCAAGTTTGAGTGATGATCATCGGAGTTTAGGTGCTTCAGCTCGCTAACACATACCCCTTTAAGTAACATCATCATCTCATCATGACAGCCATCATCGTCAAAGATAGAAAAATACACCTCGACATAAAAGAAGTGATGGTAAGTCAAGCTTTAGGCGCATAAAGCAAAAAAGGCTGAAACACGTCATCTTACTGCACTGCAAATAATATATTTTAACTTTTTAAATCAAATAGTATAAGCGTGTCTACCGGTACTCTTTACAGCAATCGACAATCCTTCATCTTTCCTATATGCATTCAACTATGCTTTAAAACCCGAATCCAAAAAAGTCACGTGATCGACCTGTTGCGAGTAAGGTATTTTAAATTTGGAAATACTTGCACCGCATAGTTTTAATATGCGTCCAATCTTGATAAGATATCGCATTAAATTCCATCACAAAAGACGTATCCCAGACGCCCTAAAGATGGTCTTATGCCATCTCAACAATTATGCCTTAAGTTTTATAAAAAATTTCGCAACTGTAACGAATCGTATACCATTATTACATCTATTCAATCAGCTTATAATAATGCTCAACCCAGGTTATGCATTGCCCATAAGTATCACGTATGTGAATTCTTTGCTAGTAGCAATAAAGTGATGGAACATACAGCGGTTATGGTAATATATTATATCCATGATACTAAAGTAAAATACTATCAGACCGATTCTTTTTATTTTGAAACGAGGTGATAGCCATCATGAATTCAGATATTTCGGATGTCACAGAAGTTCGAGTCTCAGAAAGTTAAGACATCGCGTTGAAGATTGATGGTAAAAAAAACAATGCCAACCCAACTACTAAATACAAATAACCTAATTTTCTTTAAAAGTATTTAATGTTAATGAAGAAAATGATAAAACTAACTGACAAAGATTTGTTTAGTGTATATCCAATTTGCGAATCCACAATTTTGCCTGCACTTCATGACAACATGCATCATTTTTTGGTAGTTTTTTCAGGAGTCTGATGAAGAAACCGAAAGTAAAGAAAACATTTATTCCTAAAATCAGTATTTGTTTAGTCAGTCGGAATTGATAGCTTTAACAAAAGAAAAAGCATTGTTAGGATCAAGACTCAAAGAAGAGAATTTACCCCTACCAAACACAAAAATTTATATCTTTCGCTATCGACATTTACCATTTTAAATGTTTTACTCCCAAATAGAAGGCGTTTGTTATTGTCATGACGTTATTGGTTTAATGAAAAAAGTTTATCCTATTTACGAAGCAAAGGAATTGAGAATTTTCATAGATTCGAATAAGGCAATTTTATTGGCATACTGGAAATCAAAAACCTTAAATACCTTTAGTCCAAGCTACTGTTCATGAAGAAACTTATGAAACATTGGGGATGATTTTTAATTGTTTAAATTATAACCATCATCAATGGAATATTAGTGGTAAAAGTTGTGTCTTTACTACTAGCATTACAATTAGGCTATACTAAATAGATATGTTTTTTGTGTTTGTGGAATAGCGGGGAAGTTCAAAATCATTACGAGAAAATAGGTGAGCCTCGAAGAAACGAATTTATTGTTGGAAAACACTATTGTAAGACACAACCCACTTATTGATTCTGATAAAATTTTCCTTCCAGCACTTCATATTAAAAGGTGGGTTTGATGAAAATTTTTGTGAAAGGATTAGATCAAGGAGGACAGTAGAGGCACAGGGTTGTCAATATGGATATTTTATATCTAAATTTAGATAATTTTAAGTTCTCTTAGATGTAAAAATTTGTTTTTTGGATATAAACCGTTTTTAGATATTTTTTCATAGTTCTATATATTTTTCCTTTTTGGGCTTTTTTTTATATAGATTTTTCAATCTAAATTGCTGTTTTTCTTCATTTTTGAAAATTGAACTCAGTTTTTCCAACTTTATTTTGATGGCGTTTTGTTTTTTTTGATTTCAAAAAACGGAATAATTTTTATGTCAAATTATCTATAATAGGTTTGTTTTCTCTTTAGAGCACTGTTATCATGGAAATACTTTAATGAATAAAAAATTATCTTTTTTTGAGAAATTAGTATAAATGCCTAAAATAAAATATACCCAAAAATTCAGAAAAGGGTGGTTGCAGGATTCTTCTCTTAAAAAATGGATTATTGCTGTTCCTGCGGATGAAAAAAAGCCTTTTGTAAGTTTCGCAAAACTGATGAATTCTGGAAAAAAGTTTTTCAATACAAAGATTCATCAGAAGAAAATCCTTTCAAAGAAATTGTCGAATGTGCTCTTTTTGCACTGTCAATACCACATTCAAATGCTGAAATTGAGAGAGTTTTTAGTTTTGTGAATTACGTGAAATCGGAACTAAAAAATAAAATAGCCTCCCCTGATTGCGCTGTTAATGGTAAAGTTTAGTCTCATTCGATCAAAGACGTGTTGTTACTCATATGATATACCCACCAAAGCCTAAAATCTGCACACTTCTTGGCTATAAAAATAACGATAAAAAGATGAAATCGATCTTTTTTCATTGAATTTTGCTGTTTAGGTTTCTTAGTTTTAATAAAGAAATGAAAAATAAAGTTTTTTTTTCTTATATTTATAATGGATTGAGACTAAATATTTTAGATAATAATTTTTTCAGATATAAATTTTTTTTTAGATATTTTTAGACGTTCTTTTAGACAAATTTAGATATAGTCTGAAAAATAGTTGGCAACCCTGTACAGTAGGGTGATTAGTAAATTAAAAATTTTAAAATAAAAAACACAAACCCTTTTTAATAGTGGAACATTTTTATATAGATTACATTATTATTGTTGATTTTAAAAAAAATTAAAAAAACCTACCCCTATTTTTAAATTTAAAAATTTGTTAATTTTTATAATAAAACACTATATATTTTATATTTCTAGTTTATAATTTTTTTTGGTTCTGATTTATAAAAATCGCGTCTAAAAATGCCTATAAAAGTGTAGAAAAAAAGAGGAATACATGGAAAAGAAGCTTATCAAGTCTATGTAAAATAAAGAGATCAAAAAATTCCTTTTATTGAAAAAATTTCACATCTCTCCCGAATTCCAACAAATCGTCAAGTTCTTGGTAATTTTCTTTTTTCTATTTAATTGTACAAAGCCACGTCTAGATAGAGTGAATATTATGATTACAGATATTGAACTGCTTTGGAGAGAAGTATTGAACTTTCCTCATAGCGCACTTATAAGATGAAAACTAAAACAATTAATAAATCTCCGCGATAAAAACAAGAAAAACCCATCTAGTAAATTAATTTCCACACTTTCTAAATTATTTGATATCACAAATCTTAAAGGCGAGTGGAAATGCACAGAAGATGATGAGTTTTACATCAAGCAAATCGAAAGTGGTGGTAAAATAGGATATTCTACTGTAAAAGAGGCTCTTTTAAAAACAATACATCCAAGAAAACGCATTAGTATTCAAGCAGTATCCAGCCAAGCTGAAGACTATCATCCACCTTATGACGATAAGTCCAGTTCTGAATCATCTGCTTATGAACTTTTTTCTCCAGCCAAGCTGAAGACTATCATCCACCTTATGACGATAAGTCCAGTTCTGAATCATCTGCTTATGAACTTTTTTCTCCAGCCAAGCTGAAGACTATCATCCACCTTATGACGATAAGTCCAGTTCTGAATCATCTGCTTATGAACTTTTTTCTCCAGCCAAGCTAAAGACTATCATCCACCTTATGACGATAAGTCCAGTTCTGAATCATCTGCTTATGAACTTTTTTCTCCTTCATCATCTTTTCTGGAAAAAATTTGGTTTATAAAAGAGCAAAAACTGAAACAGCAAGCTTACTTGTCATTAAAAACAACATTTCAACACACAAAGCACAAAAAGTTCTTGAAACAATTTCTGAGCAAGGATATAATGTTGATGTTCCTAGCCAGTCAGGTATTTGGAAAAAAGTTATTCAAAGTGGAAGAGAAGCAAAGATAAAAATATTTAAAAAATTACAAAATGATGAACATTTTTTTCTTCACTTTGATGGTAAAAAGCTAGCTGGCGAGGAATATCATGTTTGACTCAAAAACGTTGTGACAGAAATTAAACTTGGTATTTTGAAATGCCTTGACGGCACAGAAAAAGCTATACATCATGAACTTCATAAGTTAATTGATAAATTTGATGCCTGGAAAAATATTAGCATGATAATTAGCGACACAACTGCTGTAAACACAGGTCGTTTAAATGGCATTGTTAAACTAATTCAAGATGACATAGTGCACAAAGGGTTTGAGAAGCCACAGTACATTGGCTGTCAGCACCACATTCTTGATTTGCTACTCAAACATGTAATAAACTTTTTCATTCCAGAAAATACAAGTAAACCACAACTTTGCTTTCTTTTTATTGAAGAATTAACTAAAGATTATGAATATTTGAAAAACAAATATCAAAACACGGAAAAAGAAGATGTCGAAGAGACAGGTGAAAATCCAGGATGGCGGGACGATTAAGTTTTTGTATGAACTTTGCCAGGCTTATCGTTACTACAAAAAAACTTTAAGTTGGCCTAAAATACACTGAAAAAAACTTCCAAACGTAAATCAAGTCCGGTGGAACTCATGAGCAACGTACGTTGTTATGGCTTTTTTTCTTCTGGAGGAAAAGCGCAAGATGTTTGGAGCAGCGTGTGATTTTATTTGTTATGAGTGGGCCGAGGCTTGGTTTGCAAATCAACACTACAAAGAAAACACTTTTAGTAGTTTGTTAAAGGCTTTACAAATTATAGAACGCAAAAAAGCAATCAATTGTTTAAAAAGGCATTGGAATCTTGAGAAGTCGAAAATTGATATCCTGAGGTCTAATCAAAATGCAGAGCGGGCCATTAAAATTATGGTAGAATTGCATGGAGCTTCGAAAAATCATAAATTTCTAAATTTAAAGTTTCTAGCAAAAAAACAATTTTTAATTTTTTCTTTTGTGTTATTTATTTAGCTTTTTATTTCTTATAAATAAAGTTAAAAAGACTAATATAAATTGAATTCTTTAAAATGGGGGAAATTTTCTCTTTTCTAAAATTTATTTAAAAAAAAGGGGGGAATTTTTTTCTCGAAAGCAAAAATGAATCTTTTATATTTGTTAAATGTGGATAAAAGTTCCTTCTTTGAAAGTAGTTTCATTAAAAAAAATTTTTGTAATTACCCTACTGTACAGGCATGTTGTTACACATGTTATGTGTTAGACTCATTTTGAATTCATATTAATATTAGAATTAAGCGGGTTTCCTTTCTGTAACAAAAAAAGTTTAATTTTGTTGCATAGTGTTATCAACAAAAATGATATTTCAAAAAAAATCACCAATAACAGAAGATTTTTAATATCATACAGCATAATCTTCAATAAACCTTTTTATGAAAACAAATCAAATAGCTAAAAAATTTCCGCTCAAAATAAAGAAAAAAACAATGCAATCATTTTTAAAAAAGAAATGCTTCTTCTGATAACTTCATGAGTAAAATCGAACTGAAGCAAAACTGTAAACTTAAATTTTCAAACTGTATCAAGATTGTAGGAGTGAAATTAGATGAGTATTCAATTCTTTCAACAGGTTATGGTGTTCTTAGAAATTTTAAGAAAAGTAGAAAAATATCTAAATATTGAAAAAAAAAGACAAATAATGAAAGAATTTGTGATCTCAAAGCTGAATTATTGCAACATATTGCCTGCTGCAAATCAAGTTTTGATTTAAAAAAAAGCTACAAGTACTCCAGAATACATGTGTACGGGTTATAACTGGTAAGAGAAGATTAAGTGTTCACCAAGATCTGCTTGAGGTTCACTGGATTGAAGTGACTAAAGGATTTAATTTAAAATGATTTTGTTTAAAATGCTTGAGAAAGAGCGAACCTACTTACTTGCGTAGAGATAAGCATTTTAACCTACTTCATAACTTAGAGTTAAAGTTCCCAATCACTTGACTCAATCTGCAAGAACTTCATTTGAATTTCTTTGTCCAAATCTATAAACTTTATATGCCTACTTGTAAGCAGTAGTTGTACGTTATAAATGAAATCTTCTTTTAAATTTAAATTAAAAAAATAAAATGGAACACTATTTTTTAATTCACAACCTATTTCAAAGTATAAACTTCTTGTTCATATCTCATAAATGAAAATGATCAAGGTTGCTTTTAAGGTGGACTTGTTATTGAATAGAAAATGAAAAAGGTGACAACGAGTGAGGAGTTTTACTCGTGAAAGGTGAAAAATGAATGAATAATAAATATGCTACGATACAGCAAATATGAGCACAAAATGTACGTGAAGATAAATTTCAAACTTACAATGTATATAGTATAAAATGATAATATTGTTATTATAAGTTACTTATAATAGAATGAACAACAAAGCAATTCTATATCCTGATCATGATTAACAAATTTAGAATTGATCTTTGCTTTTATAAAATATTTTGGCCATCAAATGGGGCTCATATTTTGTCATGATACATTTTACAATGTTTATCCAAAGGTTTAGATGTATCAAATTTATTAGCAGCATTAAAATGTTCTCGTATTCTTTTGAACAGTGGTCTTTAACTCTCTCCTATATATATATATATATCTTTACCATTACATAGCAAGCAAATGAAAACATACGCAGACACTTATGTTACAACTGGGTAGGCCCATGCATAGTTACATATATGGTGTATCTTGTTTTACTTACAGTTATTAACAAGTATTCTTTTTAAATTTGGTGAAAAAATGTTTTCATTATAAAAAGAAATGATTAATTTATTTTTCCAAAAATTATAACTTTTTCCAGTGATATTATTTGCAGTCATTGCACCATAATTAGATGTGCTACTTCATATCTTTGGCAAAAGTATATTGTGATAAATATGTGAAAATACTGACACAAATGTTCTTTCTATCAATTCAATAGGCTAATATAATTATTCAAAAAATTTTCTTTTAAAGCAATTACATTGTTGATAAGTCCTTATTGTGTGTTATTAATTATGCATATTCTCAGGATTTGTGATCTGAAAACTCCTACTTTTAATGTGAAAGAAGCATTTGCTTCAAATGATAAAACAATGTCTGATTTAGTTTTTTTAACATATAAAGAAGCTAATTTTTTAAATCCAAAAAAGTCAGTTATTGTCAATTTCTTTTGAAATTTTCAAGCTTAGATTGTTGTTAAAATTTTTATAAAATAAATATCTATCCCATTATTCCAAATTATTAAAATATCATCTCTATATCCCAGTGGCGGGCCTCATGGGCCTAGGCCCCCCTTATGAAAAATGGCTTCGAAAATTACCCGTACATGTATAAAAATAAATTTTTGCTATTTATTCATTGCAAAATAATTTTAAAAATATAAAAACATAAGTAATTAGTGATTCTAAAAGACATAAAACAGCTGTCGTATTCTCTGAAGACTTTTAGCAAAATTGCAAAAAAAAATTAAATAGATTTTGGCCCCCTATAAGAAATTTCTGGATCCGCCACTGATATATCCCCTATAAAAAATGGTGACAACAAGCGAATGCATTCGTTTTCCACTTTGTCCATGTAAGGATTGCTACAGGATTGCAATTCCTTGATTTGTTTATTAAACTTATTTCCACATTCAATAACAATATTCTGTAATAAAAATCAAATACTATCAAAAGAATGGCTGCTATTTTTAATCAATATGCAAGTTTTTCACAATCTTTTCTTCAATAATATCAATTAGATAGTCAATATTAATATATTAATATTATTACAAAGATTTACATCAAAACTGGCAAAAACAATCTCTTCATCATTACAAAACAGCAAACTGACAAGTCAAGTTTTATATAGAAGTTCTAAAAATTCTTTTAAGGCATCAAATTCTTTTTATTTATTACCATTTTATTATAAAAATTTGACCCAATTTTTGAACATTTCGACTCTTTGGATTCACCTTTCCTAAAGGAAAATACATGGTTTCATCTTTTATTGTTTTATCCATCGACTCTTTATGAAATTTTTAAGTTTATACATAGAAACCAGTCCTGAATTTTAAAAACAGTGTTCCATTCTTTCCATTTAAATATTATTAATATTGTGGGCACATACATCGGTCAAAAACTTAATTAATTTTTTTAATTGAGCTTGTATTATCATGAATAGTTCTTGTATAAAACTATTCATTTATACTAAAAAAACACTAATTTTTATACCCGGAAAAGTTTAGTTTAGATTATTTTCATAAAATAGATATTAATAAAATGTTTGAAAGTTTAACTTGCTACAGGGATGTAAATAGGAAGTCAAAGGGTATGCAACGAAAAATATAAAAGTGAATTGATTGTCGATTGCTGCTTAAATTCATTTAAGTTATAATAACAAAAAGGTAGAATTACTACATTTTATATTTAATCAACACTTTGAACAAAGGAATACCTGCCAACTAACTTTAGAAGAAAGATTCTCAACGTATAGCCTATAGTTGGTTCGAGTTGGAGGTCCATACCTAAGGGTAAATTTTTTTATTTAGTTTGGTATATCTTATAAAATACTTTTCGAACCATGCGGGGCGTTGTCTGCGAAATTCAGAACGGTGTGAGTGAACAGGACTGTAATCAAAGCTGTTGTGGTGACGACTATTGATGTTGTTAGGATTTGACATATAGGGACTGTTTTTGGCATGTTCTAAGAGAACTCTAAAAATAATAATTATGGTTATTATATTATATCTTTCTGATATAATAGGACGCCGAACTTGAAAGCTGAGCAACATTTATGTGCCCGCAAAATAAATTATGTAGTAAGTATAAAATATTAAGATTATTTTACGCTAAAATAATATGTTTTGCCCCAATTATCGTGCATTGATGTAAAAACAATATAATGACGCTTTTTAGTTGTTACTTAAAATAAAGAAAGTCAAATTGACAGTGTATTCTACTTCTACTACTTTAAATTAGGTAACAATAAGCTAATGAAGTAGAAAAAATTGTATCTATCTTTTTAATATAATTTAAATTTATATTCTCACACACAGTAACTATTATATTCGTCATTTCCCCCCCTTTTTTATTGGAGAAGGTCGTGAACTTCATCCAAAAACAACTAACACTAAAAACATTTTTGTGTAAGTGTGTGTTACGTAATATTCAATTTTCGACGCGTGCGCATATTTCGCTCAAATTGACTAAAACTAATGACTATAATAGTAAATAATGCTTCTAAAGGTTGCTGATTCATATTTCAACCTTTTTAATACTTAAATGTGATTGCTAAGAAATTGAAAAAATATCTAAATGTTCTTAACCGCAAATCAAAATTCATCTACCCGCACCGACCGGTTCTGCGCATTTTTATGTGGGTACCCACCTGGGCTTGCCCATAATCGCTAAGTACCGTAATTCATAATACTATAGAAAAAGCACGGTGAAAGAATTCAATGGAAATGATAAACAGATATTTTCGATCAATTCGTCAATCGAATTAATTACGTGATTGTTGCATTTTATTACATTAATGTAATATTTGAAAAAAAAGATATTTTTATTATTTAACACGATAAAATACAAAATTTTTAAAAATTCTATTAAAAATTTAATAAATACCTTTTAATTGTAATCAACATTCAATATTTTCGAAACGTAATGACTTGTTTAAAAATGGACAATATGAAGGCAGCTACAAAACATGTAAAATTAATTTTTGCAATATGAATTAGCGCAATCTCCATAATTATAGGTTTCCAAATATCTTTAAATGTAGGTGAATGACCAATTTAATATGTAGCATTGTTGTAATTAAAATGCAATAATGACTAATAGATCAAAATTTCTGTAATAGAAGTAGAAATAAGGTAAAGAATAAATAAGTTTTAATTACATTGAACACCTTTTTATTATAAAAAAATATGGCACCTTCCTGTTTTGGCCCGCCACCAAAAGGTAATTAAAAAATGTACTGAACATAAATTTATTAAATCAAGGAAATTTTTCAACAAAATTATATAGAAAACAAAAAGAACTAGAAAAATTTTTTAATCTGTGGGTGGATAAAATGCAGGCATATCATTAAGAATTGTATTAAATATATTATTACCAAATATAATGGAAGATGAGTGACGCCAAAGAAACTGCTAAATATCGATTTAGCATCTCTCGCTCAGTTCCACAGTGCCTCTTGTTTCTGACCTTTGCAGAACGCCAAAGTCTTTCAATATGTTAGGTATGTGCTCTACTGTCAGGATCCACAAAATTTTGACTGTGATTTACTGTCAAATGTTGGTATATCGATACTTCTTGAAAACGTTGAGCCTTAATTGTACAATATGCACGCCATTTATCAGAAAATATTGTCGTTCCGGGACGTATGTATTTATTGATGAGCGAAATTAGAGTACTTTCTGTGCGATCTTTAACAGCTAACATGAAACTTCCTTGGTTTCAATGCAAATAACTCCAAACATCCACTGTTGTGGGAGAATTCGACCAAAATGATTTTACCTCTTGGCAAACAATGCTTCATCCATCTACACATGCATACCTGGACCACCAATGAGAACGGAGTGTTTAAGGAGCTTCAAAAGACATACCTCTCATGTAATTGTTCCAGTCAACCCTTGTGTTTTTGTTCATTCCAAGTTCTCTCTCACAATATTTTATTGAAGTCAGTTCATACGTCCATGAATAAATGAAGAGAATTATATGCTCATAAGACAGCGATGAAGCAGCAAGCCAATTTTTTGTTGGTAATCCCTTCTCTTTTCTGCAGCCCCTTTTGTAACAATGCCAACGATTCTTCTTTCCTCCTCCAAAAACTAACTTCATTGAGTGTCCATTTGCACATTTTCGCTTCAACTGCTGGATTCCAACCCTTCGTAGATAAATGCATTTCTTTTTTTGTCAAGTTTACGAATGAGTGATTTTAAATTGTTAATTTATAAGATTGTTTTATTATTAACCAGACGATTAATTATTCATTTATGAAATTGTTTATGGAACAGAAAATTGAAAAAATTAGTGGCGGGGCCAAAACAGGAAAGTACCAAAAATAATTTATAAACAATTAATACTCAGAAAGATGTAAAGTTAAAAAATAGACTACTATCAATTTAAAAGCTAATTTTATCGAATATAGATGAAACGTAAATCTTTAATTTTTGACATTTATAAAAAAAAAAAAAGTTTTGGTATCCCTATGGTAAATTCAGAGTAATTTGAATTAATATCAGTACCGTATGAGTTTCAGGATAAAAAAGTTTCTCGAAAAAATATTGAAGTAAAATTTTATAAAAAAAATTATTTTCTGCCAAAATATTATAATTTATTATTTTCAGGACAAAACTCAATTTAAATTCTATTTTAAAAAGAAAATAAAATTACTTTGAACCTAGAAGATCTCTATTATTCAAATCATATACTGCATCTTTTGCATCACGATAATCTTCAAAGTCCTAAAAACCTTATCATTATAAACTGATTATTAAATAAAAAAAATGTTACTATAAATCCAAATCCACTTTTTAGAGTGACATCAATAAGTCTACCATAACCTCTAAAAAATCTTTCTACATCACGTTCCCTAATTTTAGAGCTTAGCCTACCAATGTACACACGAGCATACCTCATTTCTAAATTCAGAAAACAACATTTTTTAGTACATAAAATTTATAAATAAACTTACCCCGATGGGAAGACATATCGAATGTTTAATTAAAAGAGCACAAAAACAGAACGCAAAATAAAATTAAAAAAATAAATTGGCAAAATTAAAAAAAAATAAAAATCAAATTAATTTTATATTCATGGAAATATTACTCTTATAATTTCAAAAAATTCTTATAATATTATTCCCTATACTAATTTTAAAGTATAAAAATAAAAACTTAGGTAGGTATAGGCTTACGACTTAGTCTACAGCAATGCTCTTCAAACTTTTTTTGTCGCGACCCCTTTTTGGAAAAATTTTTTTTTCGTGACCCACCAAAATTTTTTATAAATAAAAAATAAGTTAATGGAGTGAAAAAGTTTATTCCTTCGAAAAATCAACATAAGCTAAACATGAAAGAATATATATTTTACTTTTTTTATTTATTTATAAAAGAATTTACAAAAATAAGCATATGTACGAAAAAATAAGGGGTTATGAAAGATAATAGCAGTTAAAATCATATATCATTATTAAGATTATATCATTTCATTTGAATCAATGAGATTGATGCGATTGCATTTTTTTGCATAAAAGATCAAATCTAAGCTCTAACTTTGTCAAAGCTGGTCTTAGTACGGTTTCGATACATTTCAAATTTGCTCGATGTTTTGTTTTTAGGTTAGTTAATGCCGAAAAAGCACTTTCGCATAAATAAGTCGATGCAAAAGGTAGAAGAGTGTTTATTGCAAGCTGAGATAAGTTCGAATATTCTGAATCAAGACCAGAACAAAACGATATGAGACTCATTTTAGCGAACGTGATTTTTAAAGAAGAATCAGAAGAAAGTTCTGCCAATTCTTCCTGAACCTTTACTGTAAGTTTACTCACTTTTTCGACATTAACATCAAATGGATTTTGAATCCAAGCAAATTGGCTCATGTCTGATTCTTTGAGAAAATACTTTTTGAAATTTTCAGCTAAACTTACTAAATGAGCGATTATGATGGGTTTAACTTTTTCAAAACTTAGTGCGTTTTTGGTTATGAACTCTTCCAAACATGGAAACATTTCGAATGTGTTTCTTTTCACATTAATCAACCAAACATTAGTTTTTTTAATAAAACCTTGAATTTTCGAAGTTAATCTAAAAATATTTGTGTTTGCACCTTGCAATGATATGTTGAGTTCATTAAGTTTGTCAAGAATATCTGATAAATAACAAAGTTTAGAAACCCAGTCTTCATTGTAAAAGTATCTTACCAAATCCGAGTTATTACTTGATAAAAATAACATGACTTCATTTTTTAATGTCAGTAGCGTTCTTAAAGCTCGACCTCTTGAAAGCCATCTAATATCCGTGTGGAGCAGCAAAGATTCAAATTCTGAGCCCATTTCTTTGCAAAAATTCGTAAAGAGTCGAGTATTAAGATCACGGGAGTATTATTTTCACTGAATCTTGTAGCACTTCACACAATTCTTCGCTAATTTTTTTTGTTGCTAGCACCTCCCGATGAATCATCCAATGAGTGAAGGTTACTTCCTTTTTACAAACGGATCTGACTTTACTGTGGAAGCCAACATTCTTTCCTGTCATTGCGGATGAACCATCTGTGCAAACTCCAACACAGTCAGCCCATTTTAATCCGACTTCTTCAAAAAATTTGTCTACTTTTTGAAACATTGCCCCACCTGTAGCGTGTGCTTCCAATGGCTTGCAAAAAAGTAAATCTTCATGAAGACCCTGAGTTATCGAAACCCAGTATCAAAGCAACCTTTCTCACGCCTCTTACTATAATAAATTGGTTACGTAAGATTTTAGGAAATATTTATATTTCGTTATTATAGGTATAGATCGATGTTAAGGTTTATTAAATAGGTTTATGAAAAAAACTTAAACCATAATCCATATCTATTCAAACAAAAAATATACATTTTCTAAACAATAATGCTTAAAAATTCTATCATATCTTTTTTATTTTAGAGCTTACTTTTTAGCCTACTATCTTATTCTTGAAGAATTTCTTTAAGAATTATTGTATCTTATTTAATTTTAAAAATATCTCTTGTCCTTTTTCTAGGAACAAATTGAAAGTCACCTTTCAGATTATTTTGCCTTAAACTATTTTATTATGATGACTTTTGAAATTACATTGCAGTTAAAAGACTAAATTTTCTAATTATATTTTTATCTTATGCTGAAATGTCTAAATTTTGATTTTAGATGATCTAGTATATAACAACCAACGATCTTTGCATTAATTTTATAAATATTTTATGAAATATTGATTAAGATACAACTAAAAAACTTAGACGTTTGATAAGTTAGGCATTTATATAGATAAAAGTATAACAAATATAACTAAATAGTACGTTTTGTTAAGTTTTCTAACTGTTTTGTTTGTTGAGTAGTGTACTAATGAGTTAATTAATAAAATGTAGCAATCGAATATGTTCACCATATAATAATTTTTCCATTTGCACTTTTATTCTTTATAAAATCTATATGCCTAAAAAAGAAACTTAAACAGCATATTCTCTTTTAATAAACTTAATAAACATTAATGTTAATGAAGTGCACGTTGGTAAATGCAAATACAAATTATAATTTTAATAAATGTAAAATAAATAGGAAAATTTTGATACTTAATTAATCATTTATTATGTCTTAATTTTTCCTAAAAAATGATTAAGCATATTCATTTTTATTTATTAATATGTAGGTAGGTAGGTTAGTAGGGAGATTTCTAAGTACTTTCCAGCTGGAGCTGATATGCTTGCAAGTCTGCTGGAATTTAGTCTTCAAAGTGAGAATTTTTTCCTTTGTGGGTCTTTCTGAAATAGAAAAGAAAAACTTGAAAGATTGTGACTATATATTTGAGGGAGGATTGAGTGTTTGGTTTGCAGAGAGTATTGGTTCGATTGTGGTTAGGAGAAGAGAGAGATGTTTGATGAGTATTGGGTGTTGTAGCAGATCATATAGAGAGGATGGAATATCTTTAAAAAAGGAATGGCTTTTTTCAAGGGGTTGGTGTCTGTGAGAATGAAATATTGGACAACAAAGAAGAATGTGTATAGGTGTTTCAATGAAAGGACAGCTAAAACGACAGAAAGGGTTTGGGTTAAATTTAAATTTGAAAAAGTATGCATTACAAAGGCAATGGGATGAGAGCAACTGAATGATGTTCGACGAAGTGGGTGAAAGTGTGTGTTTGAAATGAGTTGTGATAATGGCGTATATGTCGGAAGTGACGTGATGGTTGAGTCAATAAATTGTTGCCACTGTAGTATTGTAGATTTGTTATTGTGTTTGTAAATGCCGAGATGGGTAGAGAAAATAGGGGTAGGGACTGTGAATCGGAAATTCTTGATTTTGCAATGTAATCGAACATAGTGGTTTGGGTTTAAAGCAGTTTATCGCGTTGTTGAGTTCTGTAATGGTGATTCGTGGAAAATCGAAGGTGTTGATTACGTAAATATGATTGAGTTTTCAGTCTTATGATGGAATTGTGAATATTGTCGTTTACTAGTGAATCGGATGGGAAAAGTGAAGTAAGAAAAAAGGGGTTCAAACTTTGTTTTAGTGTTGTTTGTTGGAAACTTTACTAATTTCCCCATACTTTTGAGGTTTTCATTTTGTTCTTCTAATGTGGCTGTAAGCTCATCAATATTAATGTCTTTAGGTATTCCTCTTAGTATAAATTTGGGTATAGGAGTGGGTATGTCACAAACGTTGAAGCCGTTTTTTAAGAGAGAGGATTTAGCTGACGCTTTTTGTTGTGTATTTTTAAATTGAAAGTAGATAGTACCTGTATGTGAGGATCTGGTTTTAGTGAAAGAGAGGGAATTACTTTTAGTTTCAAGACCTTTGATAACTTGTTGGCGGTGAATGTAGAATGGTCTTTTCTTTTTGACATTTGATATTATTGGGTAGTGAGATTTTTAAACTAAGGTTAGGCTCTAGATGTTTTTTGATCGAGGGGGTGTTAACACTTTTTCTGTTGGGTGTGCATGTTGGGGCTTGCGGTGTTTGCTGTTAGGAGGACGATTTTGGTAAGGATTTAGTACTAACACTAGTATATTATTGTTGTAATATAGTTGGTTTAAATATGAGACTTTCAAAAGTTTCAATGTAATGTAAAGCTATATTGTATTTAAGTTAATTGAACAAAGTTTAGTCACTTGGAGAGAGAGAGGTTTTAGCAATAAAATCATTAAATAGGTTATTCGAAGTTTCAGTCGTTTCGTTCGGGTAGTGGGATTCAGAGCCCGCCCTTTTGTTGGACATGTATGTTAGTTTCCTGTAAAGGTAATGTAAATAGATAAGGTTCTAAATAAAGTATTAAAGATAAACAATAATCAAAATTTGTCCTCAAATTCTTCTAGAAACAATTGGAAGCAATATTATATATTATATGTAGTGTCTTATGGGTATTTTGTGTATTAAATATCCAGTTTATGTGAAAGTAACCCCCATTTCTCTTCATAATCTAAAACTGCGATTAGATTCCTTATAATAAATTCAGACAATGTTTATTTTAATTTAGATTAAAATATCATTAAAATTTACTACAGTGTTTTGCTTATTTGTATGTACACGCTTGTTTCTAACCTCTATTCGTACTCTATCTTAGTAGGAAGGCTTCGGTGGCTAGAGCACCATGTACCAACGTTTATTTAGCTACAGCATATTTTTAACTGTCAAATTTTTGTGGCACCCAACAATAAAATTTTATTACACTAAAATTTTTATCCAAAAATTATAAGATTTAATTTATGTAAAATTTGAGATTGATGATTAAAACACAAGTTTTTAAATCATGTCTAATTGTTAATAGTTCTACTCCCATATCATCTTGAAGTTAAAGAAATATACTTCTTTGTTTAGTTATTATTTTTGCCATAGCAGAAAACGCTTGCTAAAATATATATTCTATATTCTTCTACGTTATCACCAATTCAAAATGAAATGCATTCAAATTAATGGTATCCGTAGAAATAAGAGAAAAATATTTCTCAACAGCTTCAATCAATTGTTCTAATTATTTTTCTATATTAGATCTCAATCTCAATCATAAAATTCGGCTGTCATGTCATAGCATAGCCACCAAACTCGCTCAACATTTCAACATCACCATCACCTGGTCTTTCGGACATTCTACATGCACCGAAAACAACATAGTAGATCAATTATCCAAAACATTAACATCGAACACAATCTTAACCATTGTACCCTCTACCTGCATCAAATCTTCAACACAAACATCCATCCTTAACAATTGGTCATCCCTCAACATTTCTCCTCCTCTAATCAATTTTGCGATTAATAATAAAACCATTTTTCTCGCACGCAACACAATTAGATGGTTCTCTTTTCATTGCCCAACCTATGCTTATTTTTACAAATTCAAACTACACAACAATCCACTTTGCCGTTTTGGTTGCACAGAAATAGAAACACCAATACACATCATCCTTCTATGCCCCATCTTTCAAAACTAACGAATCAAACTACTCAAATTCTGCCACTTATATTTCCATGGTATCCCCAACTCCATTTATGACTTTCTATATCACCCTTCAATTCTCCAAAAACTCTCAATCCTGATAAACACAATAGAACCAATTCTTAAAGCACACTAAAATCTTTTCCCTCCATCACCCAACTCCTAATCTCATATATCACCCCTTTAATACAACACTTCTACATTTCCTTCCTTTTATTTTGCTCCTTTAGAACTTAACAACTAATTCGATTTCCGTCACATAGAAACAACCAAGCAAAGCCATCCAAATCATAGCAATACAGCAAGCATATCAGCCAACGCTGGAAAGTGCTTAGAGATTTCCCTCACTCACACTCTATTAGTGATCAATCGACCATAAGTGAATTAGTGTCCATAAAGATGGTCCACAACAATAATGGATTATTTTAATTATTAGAAAGTTTAAGCTTCTAAACTTTTTTTTGTCTTACTGATGTCACGAACTGTTCTTTTTTTCTTTATAATTGTATGAATAAATCTTTCTTTCTAAACTTTTTTTAAGTAATATTTTATTTTGCTTTTTCTTATTTGTTTCCATTTATAAAAATCGATTCTTCCCTTAATCGACCTGAATAGCTTGTTAACCCTATTAGTGCTGGGCTAAATTTTGTCGCTCACGTGCTTGTAGGGAGGAGGGGGGCTAGGGTTAGATTTATCAGATATTAATAAATTTTTATAAATATTTTTAATGTTACATATATATTTTAACTATGCTAAATTAAGTGGTTATGTCTATTTTTTACCAAAATCAATCAAACCTGTCAAAAATTTGATTTATATTTGACAGCTCATCTCAAAAAGAAATTTTTATTGAAATAATTATATAAAGTTTTTTACACATATATACCCAGTTTCAAGTATTGTGAATTCAGTGTTGATATTAATTTTTTATGAAAATCAATCAAACCTGTCAAAAAAAATTGATTTACATATGAGATCTCATCTCAAAAAAATGTTTTTATTATAATTATATATAATTTTTTACACATATATACCCATTTTCAAGTATGCTGAATTCAGTGATGATATTCATTTTTTTTTTAATGAAAATCAATCAACCCTATCAAAAAATTGAACTGAGTTCAGAAATGAAACAGTATGATCGATTTGGTATAAAAACATATATTTTATGTAGAATTTGAAGCAATATTTTTGGAGACAATTTTTAGAAATAAACCGCAAATTTGATTAACACTTATAGGTATTTTCACATACTAAAGTAAAAAATCAGTCCAGAAATGAAACCAGTATGATCGATTTAGTATAAAACATATATTTGATGTAAAATTTGAAGGAATGTTTTTGGGAACAATTTTTATAAATCAACAGCAAATTTCATTAACACTTATAGGTATTTTCACATCCTAAATGTAAAAAATAAGTCCAGAAATGAAATCAGCATGGCCAATTTAGTATAAAAAGATATATTTTATGTAAAATTTGAAGGAATATTTTATTAGATATATTTCTGATCAATCAAAATTTTAGAAAAGTAGCCATGATTATTGAAGGAATTAAATTAATGCGCTAAACTATAAGTGCTTAATAAAAACTATTAGAAAAGACTTCCACCATGCCTAAAAGATATGCGCAAGTCTTATCCCTTCCAACATCACAACCTAAAAATTTTAAACCCTCTAATGCTGTTAGAGTTTAGGTTTTTTAAAGATAAACCAACGCGTGCCCAATCAAGTCTTATGAAAAAACAAATTCTCAACCAAATCGACCGATGCAAAAATAAAATTTCAGTTGAAATATCAAAATAAATAACTCCGCAAGCGCAATTATTGATTTAAAACACAACCATCAAAAAGAGCAAGTCAAATTCCTTCTTAAAGATAGTTTTGAAATTCAAGAGCATTCTACATTTAAACCTAGATTTATAATTAATCGAGTTCATTCTGAAATGAATAAGGATGAAATTATGCAATTACTTAAGTTTTTAAATTTTAATATTACAAGTTTTGGTGGTTTGGGTATCGTGAGGATGATTCCTTCAAAAAATAAGTTTTTTCAATATGTTTTGTTTGAACCAAATACCCAAGAAGTTGCTTCTTTTCTCTCTAATTTCTCTTCAATATTTTGGGGCTTCAATTGCCTTCCAATTCAACTCTCTATTAAAACGCAGAAATTATGCCATACTTGTGGAAAACTAGGCCATTATGATAAGCTTTGTCAATCCAAAAACCCTCCATATTTAAAATGTTCGAAGTTAGACCATGGTAGCAATGATTGTAAGGAAGTGATAAACATGGGTGTCAATTTTGGAAGGAAGCACAGTTATACATATGAACAATGCCTTACCCTTCTGAAGCGCATTGAATCTTCTAAACATTTTCATCTCAATATGCTGAGTAATTTTATTTCCAACCAATGAACTTTTCCATATTACACATCAATTTACCCAAATCCAGATTAGCATTGTATAATCTTCAGATTTTTTTGGAAAAAAATTAAAAAACTAATTTCTAGACAAAATTTTGGATTGATGCTTTATGATTTATGTTGAGAGTAAATAGGAAGGAAATTATACGACTCTGACTCTAAGTACTTATTTTTAACATTTTATAATAATTCCTAAATTTAATTATATACTGACTCGAAAACCTAATGCTATCCCTTTAAAAAACCTCCATATCCATAGACTTAGACTCAATACTTTAGGACAGGGAAGTCCAACCCGCTGCTCATATGCGGCCAACCTATCATTCAAGCTTCATATTGTGTAGATCAATTAATGTGATATTAGTGATATGATAATTGTTATAATTATCTTTTTACATTTAAAACTAGGAGTGAATGGGATCAACCACTCCTAATTTCATCCCAAGGGCCGAACAGTGCTATTTTGCGCACTCCTCCCCTAATAAATTAAGGCAGACACAAAGTTTTAGCACTTAATTGCTTATTTTGTTTTTCTCTTTCACTATCCTAACATTAACACCTTCATCAAATCTTTTCACGAACTATTTTTATATAACTTGTATAAAAATGAATTCATTGATTCAGCATTTTTGAGTTAAAAGACCCAATAATTATATATCTATGCTTCTCATAATAAATAGCTTAGTAGAGAAATTAAATAGAAATGTTTGCAGCTAAGATTGAGAAAAAAGAATTGTTTATGAATAAATGCTTCAATAATTAATTTTATAGAAGTATTATTTATATAGTTTACAACTCTCTATACCAAAAAAATTTAATCTCCAAAAAAATACAATGTTTTAAGGAAACAATTGCCAAGATAAGTTTAAAAAGAGACAGGTACAATATTTCTATGCAGTTTGGCAACTTTTATGAATATGTAAAATATTCCAAGAATTTAATCAAAATTGAAAAAAAAAGTTTTATGTTGTCTAGCATCAGTTTTTTCTGATCATTTGAATAGTCAAATTTTAAATATTTCTTTTGATTCTCGTTTGATTTTTTTTCGATTTAACCAGTGGTGGCATATGTACGTTACGAAAACTTTTTTGTAAAAAAAAATATGGTTAGAAATTGTCATAAGTATTTATGCTTGGTATGATTTCGATTTTGGTTTTATTATCGAACCTTGGATTTGTAAATAATTTATCAAATTCAAGCGGGTATCAGAGTTAACATATTCCAATTGATAAGGTTATACGATTTATGTATTTAAGTTTCACCAAACACCACTCTATTAAAACATAAAAACTATGATATCACTAAGAGCATACTTTTTTACTTTGCAATATGTAAACTTTTCAATAATCTTTTCCAACGTTTATCTAATTTTATAGCAAGAAGAAAAGATTTATTTAATCAAACAACACATGAAATATAACATAAAACATAGGACAAATACACTAAAGGCTTTTTGTTCAAGACTAACAAAATAGGGTTTTTGGTTCAAATTGCAATAATTATCCTTGTATTTGCAATCATTTGTCAACTCTAACGACCATTAGTAATGCCTTTGTAATCAATAGTCATATCTTTGTAATCAGTTGTCATATGTTTGCAATAATAAGTGATTTTATTATGTTCTTTGACAGTTTTTCTTTTATTTGTAATTACTTAGTTTTTAATCCTATCATCATTTTTAATGAATTTTTCAAAAAGATGGATAATAATACATTACAATTTTATCTCTAGAAGCGTTGCACTGCATCAATCAACTGTCTCAAAATTATTTCTCGATGGGAAAAAATAGGATGTATAAATAACAAGAATGGTGGAGGTGATGACAGGCCTAAACTCAAAGAAGAAGATAAATTGCTTACTCTTTCAAAGCTTCAAGAAATATTAATGAATGAATGACAAATAAAATTAAGCACTAGCATTATTCATAGATGCCTTTTAGAACTTTTCATTATACAGTCAAAAATGTTGTTCTTGTACTTGAAAGAAGACATCGTTAAATAACAATCGAAAAAAGAAAAAAAAACGCTACAAAATTTGGAAGTTGAAACTTGGATGTTTTTATTGACTAAGTTGGTTTTTCCGTTTCATCCAGACCAAGGAAAGGGCGTGCTAAAATAATTTCTTCGCCTTTATGCTGCTATTTCTAATGCAAGAAGCAGAAACATTTCGCTTATTGCAGGAATAAATAAAAATGGAAAGTTTTATCACAAAATTTGTGATACAACAGTGAGAAGTTTTCAAAAAATTTTGTTTGTGCTAATAAAAACATAATGAACCCAATTTTTGTACTTGAGAATGAAAGAATTCATCATTTTAAAAAGGACTCCGTTATTATTGAAAGTATCAACATATTTTATCTTCCTCCGTACTCTGCATTATTAGATCCTATTGAAATGTTTTCTCAATTTGGAAAGGTAAACTTAAGAGACGTGAAGCAAATAATGAAGAAGAACTAAAAGATTTATTTCGCGATCAGAAAAAGGAAAAATAATTTTGGAGTAAAAATTTAATATTTTTTAAATTTATTTCGTGTTTTTCAAAATTAAAATAAAAATAGCCTATAGTTGCATTTTACATATTTAATTTTCTCATCAATATATTTCTTACATATAATGAAAAGTTCTGACTAAGGTTTGGAATAATATGACTATTGAACAAAAAATAAAACACTTTTTATATTTAATTTATCCAATACCTAAAAAATTTATAAATACATTTCAATGAAACATAAAAATCATATAGTATTGTAATATGAGTATCATCCATGATTTATTATAAAGAAAAAGTATAACAACCAATAAGATTGCATGAACGGTAGGCATCATTGGCGACAAGAAAACTCTAATTTTTTTAAATAATTTTGAAAAATTAGCATATTCTTTAATTATTTCAATAAAACCATTCCAATACAATGAAACTTTATGAATTATTCACTTTAAACTTTTGGTTTTTTCTGTTTCAATGTCAAACATCGACTTTAATTAAATTGCTAAACAAAGCAATTTTAAAAAATTGTTAAATTTGACAAAATTATTTATAGCTCCAGCTATTGCTGTTTCACCATTATCAATAGCCGAGTAAGATTTAATAAAGACAACAAAACTCGCTAACAAAATATGCTTTAATATAAACATACATACCAATGTCATAAAGCTTTGAACACATAAGATGAGGCTTGACTTTTTAGTTGAATCCACATTTTTTCCTTATGTTTTCCCAGGGGCGTAGCCAGAGGGAGGCAGTGCCCCCCCCCCCCCCCCCCAAATACCTTTTCTGCCCCCCAAATACCTTCCAATATGCATATTTCCAATATGCTAGTCCCCCTAAATTCCTTACATGCTCCCCCCCCCCCCCCCCCCCCAACTTCCATTTTTTGGCTACGCCACTGTGTTTTCCTCTTAAGTATTTCTATCCATGTGAGTTAACAGTAACCATTGGAGTATATGTCAGTATGTCGATTCAGCCTCATGATATTCCGGCTTCTAAAAGACTAATAAATTAGAGGCCCTATTATCATAACTCCAAATTTTCAATCAATAGTGGGAAAAATAAAGATTACAAAAGATAGGTAAAAATTTGAGGGGATGGAGGACATAAAAAGGCCAGACCCTGGTATTATGAAATAAGGTAGCACACACGCTTGTTACTATAAAAGGTGTGGAGGATAAAACTAACAAAAATCAGAAAATGCACTTGGGAAAAAAATTCGCATTCTTGAAGTTGTAAAAATGTTTGAATTCCGATAAAAACTAGAAAATATAGAAATCTTTACACAATAATTCAAATAACCATGATTTACTATGATGAAATCCTTACGATTAAAAAATGCAAGTTGAAATAAAGAATACAAATTCATTTAATTAAAAAAATGTCGATTCAACTAAAAAGTCAGGCCGCAAAGAGCGCCACAAAGGCTTGTGTCATCCTGCAAGAACCTTTATAATTATGCATTTTAAGTAAATCAGGCCTGAAACAACAGTGTAATTAGAAAAAGATTTATGTTGTAACAAGGCAGACTCTTTTAGTCGATTTATTTCATAGCCTCACTCACACTAGCTCGTCATTTCGACCAAGAGTACAAGGAAGGCTGCGAGGAAAAGGCTGCTACTGCTGCTAGTATAAAAGGCTTGCTTCTTCAGCCTGACGACTTTCCTTTTTAGGTTTCGCGTAATTTTATCTGCGCACTCAATATACACATCCCCATTCATCACACCATCTTGAGATACGTGATGATGGATGAATGAAAGAATCGATTGTTCTTAAACTTCAACGAAGCGAGTCAATATCACAGAAGACAAGGCGCGCGCTATAAAAAATCATTTCTGAGTAGCAGTGATATATATTATAATTTATAAAATGTGTGAGCAAGTGTGTCACACAAAAATTATTTTTTACTTCATTTTTATCCCTTCCCTTTTACGATGAAATACCAGAATTGTTACAATAACAATAGAATATGCCAGCATACCATTTGATCTATTCTTCGTTTTCTTCCTTTTTAGTTGGTTTAACTGGAATCCTGCCATATGTGCTACTCAATAGCAAGTACAACCTACACGATCAAAAACTACTCAATTACCTTCTAACTTTTTCCTTTGGAAGTTTGCTGGGAGATGTTCTCTTCAACATACTTCCTGAAGCTTGGAATCACGCTTCCAATTCAGAAAAGCTCTACGTTGTGAACAAGTCTGTTCTGATCGGCATCATTTTATTCTTTCTGCTTCAAAAGCTCATTCAAGCGTGTGATGGTGAGAGAAGTGAAGAAAATCTCACTCAATCCTTCCCACCCAAAGGGAAGAGGTCTGCTGGAGTAGCGCGAAACAAAAGCCTATATTTGTCCTTCGCTTCGATCAGCATATTCCTAAATTTTTTGGACAACTTCATGCATGGCCTCTCTATCTCCACCAGCTATTCAACAAACCTGAAAATGGGCGTTCTTAATACCTTTGCTATTCTGATACACGAACTGCCGCATGAATTGGGAGATTTCGCTATTCTCTTGAAGTCGGGGATAGAAGTTAGTTCGATTTTTTACTGCCAAATAATCACGTCCGTAGGATGTGTCTTGGGCTCTATACTCGGGGACATATTGTCGAGTGACTACGCATCTCAAAAGGAACGTGCATTCACATATATCTTGCCATTTACAGCAGGAGGCTTTTTGGAGATAGCTTTAGTCAAAGTGCTACCAGATATTACAGCTACTTCTCTCAAGGACTATGGAATAAATGCTTTCATGTTTATTTCTGCCTTTTTGTCCATGAGATTGGTTGACTATCTGGAGTCTTACAATTCGTAAAAGTTCATTATTATCCTTCTGCCTTTTTCAAATCAAAGCTGTTTCCATTTTTGGCAGTACTAGTTCATGACAATTTTGTAAGCTCGTTTATATTTTATTCACAAATTATTTTGTTATTTCATAATTTTTAAAATATTTATAAAATTAAAAAATTCTTTATTATAACTTGTTTTTATATTTTTCTTTTTTATTGCGATATAATTTTCAAAGTGTAAAATAGTGTCGATAAAAATGATTTAAACTAACCTACTAAAATAGCACCAAGATTTTGATGGTGTAGTAGTTAAAATTGGTTTCTTTTCCAGTTAGCTAGAATCGTTAAAGCAAATTAATGGTGGCTTCAATAATACTCCAAGCTATTTTAAAAATAAAAGTGTTTTAACGAAATTTAAAAGTCAAAAATAAGAGCATGACCGTTTCTCTTGAAAAGCTCAAAGGATTATTTCCTTCTGAAAGAATGCTTTATTAGATAAATGAAAAGCGAGTTACTTCGCTTTAAACAATTTGGTTGTATATTTCGTTCTTTGGTTTGCATTTAGTTCCCAAATTAGTCAGAACCGAATAGCTTTAGGACCCAATAAATGCTCTCCACGAAGTTGAAAAAAGTTAGATGTTACCTTTATTATAAACGCCTCCCTATTTTAAAGGCGCACTTTCAATCTTTTAAGTCAATAAACATATTCAATGTTTTTTTCGAAATGTAATTCGTTCTATATGTGCCTGCTCTCTATACCCGTTCGGAAAAAATTTTTTTTCGATGTGGAGATTAGCTTACCTCAAGGAGTCATGATTTTAATATCACATATTTCCATGAAAAAAAATTATAAAACTAATTCTTTCATATATAACTTGATTTAAATAAATCTTTATTTGCATACAAAAATTTTAAATATATTTTCATTAAGTAGAAGAAAATCTCTTGATAAATTGAAGAGATAAAGAAATTCGATAAAAATTTAAAGCACTTGTAAGATGAACTCCTCTGAAAACAAAAATTTATTTCGCTATTTTTTAAGTTTTACTATTAGCAATAAAAGTTGAAAAAAGTTAGATTTTCAGAACCTTTTTTCATGATACCAAAGTTAAGCTATTCAAATTAATCAGAGATTTTTGGTAAAAATTTAGTTCCATCAATTCTCAGCAGAGCTAGAATTATGAGAGCTTTATGTTTTGATAATTCTTTTTTTTTTTGATAATAAAGAGAGCTTCATGTTTTGATAATTAACCCACTGACTCTCACAATTTGAAGTTTTCATATTTTATTTTGGAATTTTTACTTTTAACATAACTTAATACACAAAACATTATGCAAAAATGAAGATTTATTTGTTTTTAAATGAAGGAAAAATAGTTTTCAATTTTTACAATTTTATATCAATGAATATTGTCAGACTCGCGTTAAAAATTTATTTCAACAAAAGTCACTTTTAATCTTTATCAGTACGTTTGCTACATTTTGTAACATTTGAAAACTTTAACTTTTTTCAAGTCAAGAAGATTTTGTGTTCTTAGACTTAAATAATTTTATGAAAAGTGATTAAACTGCCTTTTTTTGTATACTATGATTCCTTACAAAATGTAAAAAATACAAGCGTTACCAAATCACCCTATAAGGGTTAGCTACTTCAACGTTGGCTTTTGCCGCTTATAAAAACTTGAAAATATCAAATAAATGCCGAAAAACGATCCAAATCGAATCCAGAGGCTTCAGTGCTGAGTCCATCATCTCAACCAACCTGTCATGTCACCCATAGAGTATGGTGTGGGGGATACGTCAAAATAGTTTTCAAAAAACTTAAGTTATGCTGTAAAATTTTTTAGTTTTTGTTGAAGCTCTATAACTTTTTTTCCTTAAAAGTTATTATAAAAGGCAAATCATTGCAAAATGTTAAAAGTTATTTTACATTTTGTAGATTTTTGTAGCTTGCACTAATTTAGCTTTTAAATTATTTTTGAATGATGTTGAGAAAAATGGAGTAATGCAATCTTAATTTATTGTTTGATTTGTGTTTGCACAACTTTATCTTTATTTTAACTAAAACTTACACTTATTTTATTAACTAAATTTTATTTAACTAAAACAAAAAAAACTAAAATTAACTAAATTTTATTTAATTAATTTTATTTAACTAAAACAAAAAAAAACTAAAATTAACTAAATTTTATTAAACTAAAACTTACACTTATTCTTATGCACTAAAAAGAATGAAAAAATTATAATACCAAGTTTTCGAACTTTAGTTCTGTTTTACATTTTTGATAGAAATTACCTCAGAAAAGTTATGTAAGTTGGGTGTGTTTTTTTTAAATTTATTTTTCTCAATAAAACATTTTTTCATTTTTTAGGAAGGAGAAATGGAACAACTGAAAATTAATGAATGATTTTTTTCATTCAATAAAATTTTCAATTTTTTTATTGTGATATCTTTATACATTTTCTACACATAATTTGGAGATGGTACGCATCTATTTGAAGTGAGAGAGAAGCTATTTATAAGTCTTCATTCATTGTTGACCTTAAGCGTAATAGGGCGGGGTTAAAGTTTACATTAAGTTTAATTAAGAATGAAATAGAATAGACAAGAGAGGAGTAGGAATTCAGAAAAATTTGTTGTCTTTTTTGGAAGACGCTCGAAAATAATTTCCAATAATTTTAAGGATGTGCGCCCCTGAATCAATCACATTTTTTTCATATAAACATCGCATGGTGTCTAGTAGACTATTTTCCCTCAGATTCACTCATATAAAACTCTCCAACCTTCAGCCATTTGTTTTCTCTATCAATCAAATATCCTTTCATCAATTCCTGTAGTGTGCCTGATAGACTACTTCATTTTCAAATGAAAAGCCTATTCGCCCCCAACAATTTTCGATTTTTTTAAACTAGTGTATATGCGATATGCAAATTTAATTAAAATATTTTCGCTGGAAATATAGTATTTAAATTTTACCAATTTTGTAAAAAAAAATATAAAGTAGTCTTATAAATTTAGGTATGCGCTGAATACACTCTATTTTAAAGATTGCTTGAATATTTCGTCTCCCGTGGTATTTCCAGACCAGTAATTTTGAAAATTGCAAAAAAGATTTCGCCCCCCAATAATTTTGAGGATGTACGCCCCTGAAAATTATAATTTATTCAATTTATCAAGGAATTTTTTACCGATAAATCTAATTAATGTTTTTAAAAAGATTTAGCTAAATTAGGTAAATATATTTCATTCTTTGTTTCTATCCTCCTCCTTCAGTATACATCTCTTTCCATACCGCCTCACAGTGAATCATGGTAAACGCAAAGAAATTTAGATTTATACGCATTTTTATCCTACGCCCTTTTGGAAACAGGCTTTTTAAAAAGAAACTTATAAAGCTTACTTCCTGTGGGTTGATTTAAAAGCAATAGAGATGACACACTAGTGCTTTATTATAGATTTTCGAATAAAGAAGTAATGAATTCCTGATAAAAATGTTGTAAATGCAGTGGTATACGCAAGAGAAGGTACAAGTATGGAACTCTGATCAAGGTTGAAATTCTTACATGATAAGGAGGAGAATATCAGGAGTAATTGGAGACCAGTGTTACATTTACTCAAGGTAGATGGCTTGACTTCTGGTAGGGAGAACGAGTGGAGTTGTTTGGAAGTTGAGAAATTATACACAAAGTAGGAGATGATGAGGAAATCGCGAATCACTATAAGAAACGCAGTGATGCTAGGAATAAGAGAGCAATAAGCTAATGTAACGACTGTAGAATTTATCAGGATTTTGTCTGCTAACGGATCCAATATGGAGCCGATTTTGCTAGCTTGCGTTTTGGGAAACCGTTTGGCAACGAATCCATCAATGTAGTCAGAAAGTCCGGCTACGCCGAATAATAAAATAGCAGACGTGAAATGACTTTCACCGATCATTTGGCATATGACTGGAGCAGAGAGCATTCGCAGACAGGAAATTGCGTTGGGAAATGAAAATGCATTGTGCGAAATATCACATTTTTGTGAGAAAGACTTTGACGAAGAATATAGTGACGGAAAAATATGCGGGGAATGATTGAAATGCGTACCAAAAATTTTTTTACTTCTTGTTGAAGAAAAATTATTCGCGTTTCCTTTATTCCAAGAGGAAAAAATGGAGAGTAATTTGGAATGAGAAAACACTTTACTTATTATCATGAAGAATAAACAATAAGATTACTCGAGCGTGTACGTTTTTAGAAGCATTTTTAACTATGAAAAGTTGTACACACTTAAAAAATATAAAGAGAAATATTAGTATATAATGAATTTGTGACTGAACATTCTGACAAATGGAGATTTTACTTGTGTTCTATACAATTCTGCAGCGTATTTTTTGTTTTTATAACTTCTATATACAAATTATGTGATGAATAATTTGATCTAAATTTTTTAGTTGCAAAACCCATTTCGCAATCACTGAAAAATATGAATGTTTGTAATGGCATCCGTTTTACTGTATTTTAGTGTTTAAACATTAGAGCAATAGTATCGCTGCATAAGTCTGAAAAACGGCCAAATTGTATTTATACTTCCAGTGAAATACCTGTCCTCCAAATGTCCGTTTGGTAAAATTTTTGTTCAGCCAAATATTCGGGTAGCGATAAAATTAGTGCTTAGTTATTCATGGATATCTTGCGTCGGGATTGATTAGTTTACCAATTTTAGAAGGGTCGGGTAATATTAGTCATCTTGTAAGAAAAATAAATCGCTGAACCTAGTTCGTGAGAATTTAAAATTATTTTTATTTCTTAAAAAATAAAGAAAATTACAAAGAAATCTTGTCTCTCAAAGAAATTATACACATGTAAATGTTTCAAAACAATTTACAAAAATGGCTAAAACTTTGAAAAGACGTGATTTTTTTTGAAGCCAGTGCCTGACGGTGAATCATATAATGAATGAATTTTATTTGTAGAGTTCGAGTTTTCAAAGAAACTTGGAATCCTGATTTGGTCCACAACATAGCTGGTGCCCCATCTGTACAACAACCTCAGATATGATTCCATGAAAGATTTTTAAGAACACAGAGTTTATTCAACATTTCTCCAATTGAGTGTGGTTTTTTTGTTTTGCAATCACTTGGGCTACAATATATAAAGCTTCAATGAGCTTTCTATTTGATACTTGAAATTTTTATGTTGAGTCCAATTTTATATTTTTAAGAACATTTCTATTACGCTCAAAAAATGTTTTTTCCTTTTCCTTATATTGAGGATGAACGTTTAGCAAATGTTGCTTTAACATCGTAGGCTTCATAGAATCATTTGATAAAGCTTTAGAACAAATTACACAGTGTGGTTTTTCTTCTCCATTAATGACTCCATATGTGAATCCATATTCAATATATGAATTATCATAGTTTCGTTTTTTTACACACATTTTGGGCTTTAAATTGAGAAAATAAAAATCAAGCATCAATAGATATAAATAATATTGCCAATTGAAATATTAGGAGGGTGAGAAAGGAGTATGTTCAGTAATTACAGACCTGCCAAAATACGCAAATATCAACACAACTGTCAAGGGGAAAAAATCATCTCCTTTGGAGCAGCATACACAAGACAAGATAGTGACTCTTCTGAGAGTAATGATGGTGAAACGATTTACACTTATTCAGTAACAGTTAGACAGGGGACTCACCGCTATAAAGTACTCAGTCACATTCTCGTCAATACAAGAGCATATCCTTGGTCACAGATTTACTACAGACATCATTAGGGGAAAAAGATGTATTACATAAAGCGAAATTATTGAAATTTCAACTCCAATCGCGCCCCTTTGTAACGCATATGTAACACATTCATGACCCCTCCCCCTACTTCTTACCACTTCAACAAATTTGTGTATTTGATATCACCCTTGGTTGCTCCCTCCTCAAATTTTTAAGTCTAATATGGAAGCTTCCTATCCTCAAATCTTCCTTTTTGAACACCCTCCCCCCTTCTCGCACATGTAACGTTTGGTAACGCAATTGAACAAGCCCCTCCAATGGCGTTACGTGATATATGTATTTTCTCTAATCAGTCTCAACAAGTCAACAATTTTTTAAACATGACATATATATTGTGAATTTACATAGAATATAAATATTTATAATTTAGTACCTTGTGTATTTTCATAGCATCTCACATTTACTGCGTTGAATAACTAAAAAATATATCCAAAATAATTGATTCTTCCAAAATTTGAAACTCTGTAAAGTGCTTAATTTCTTTTGAGGACCAAAATTTTGAATACTATTTGTTTACTTTCTTTCAACGGAAAAAAGACGATTTTCATTTCTTAGGACAATGGTGTCCCACTGGTAATCAAAGGGTTAATGATTCGTTAATCCTACAAACTCACGATACGAAAAAAATGTCTATAAAACCAAGTGTCGAGTGAACGATTTCTGAATGTAGTGCAGTGACCCCTATTTTCGTTAGGTGCCTCCTCTATTTTTTTCTAGTGTTAAAAAAATTTTCAGAAAAATCCTATAGGCTTCAAATTTTTTAATTAAGTTTCTGAGAAATTAGAGATTTTTATTTTTTGAAAAAAAATGTGTTTCTTTGTGCAACCCTAAACAAAAAAAAACCAAAGTATCAGAAAGCGATGTGTACTCTATTTTCTTTGCCAACAAGGCTGGTTCATATCAAATTAATTGCTTAGATGGATTGATTACTTTCTATTGAGAAATTTGCCGCTTAAAATTAAATTTTACAATTTTTAGCAACGAAAAACTAGATAACTAATATAGAAAAGGTAAGGATACCGTGGGTGTGTTTTCATTGACGAGGCACTGATGTCAAACTATGAACAAATAGGTATCGATGAGGAATCGAACCAATAGGCTTCTGTGCTGAGCCCATCATCTCAACCAACCTGCCATGCCATATAGAAAAGCAAGGAATCATCTTATATAAACTTTATATTATTGCTCTCTACATATATATATTCAATTAGTAAAGGAAATTCTTTAAAATACATTTAGGACTTGGTTCTACGAATTGACAAGTATGAAGTTGTGAATTTAAATTTGCTATAACCCTTAAATTTATATGAATTAAGAAAGAAAGAAATTTATTTGATTTGCACTATTTAACATTTGTACTTGCACAATAATTTACATAAAAGTAAATATACAATTACACAAAAGTTCAGTCACACTAAATATATATTAAAGGTCAGAGCCGCTTGTAAATATATATTTAATTGAAAGATCTTTTTGGAATTGGGATTGGAGTTGAAAATAAAATTAGTTATTCCAATCTCTAGGTGATTTAAGACATTATATCCAATGAAAAGCAGATAATAATTAAGTTATATAAGTTACAGTACTCAAATGAGGTAGAGCACTGAACGGGCTTACTTTATACAACCCATGACCGCCCATACATTTAAAATTTTTATCAAGCCTGCCCGTACTTGCTTTTTTAAAATATTTTTATCTGTCCGTACTTGTTCAATTTTTTTTTGAATCTCTCAAAGACATAATAGAAAAAATAGATACGTTGACTAAAAAGGAGATTAAAACAAAATTAATTTCTTTCTATGAAAACTTAAAAAAAATGATACAGTTTTGAAAAATTATTCTGATTTAGAAAAAGATATTAAAGAAATAAAAGAAACTGTTGATAATTTTAAACATCTGAATTCAAAAAAAAGTTGTGATAATTGTGAAAACAGTTCAACCATCATCAAAAATCCCTCTATTACTAATAAACTAAATGATGAAAAATATCCATTGTACTCTAGTGTTGTGAAAAATCAGCGGTTTCACAAACTTACGTTTAATGATAATAAGGAGAAAAAAATTTTTAAACAACATCAAGTGAAGTTTTGTCTAAAATAAAAGTTAGCAAAATGGCAAGTAATAATAATAGCTTGATGTTTGTTTTTCCCGACTCCGGTGTTGCTTTTTATGTTAAAAATGATCACCAATATTACTTTTCAGAGGTAACTAATAATACTTATTTTGAATGTCTCAAAGAGAGTTGATCACTGAGAAGAAATTAGTAGCTAATGTATTTATGAAACATTTTCAAACTCAGTTACAATTGAAGAGAATAATGAGCAGTGTTCATACAAAAACTATTTAAGAAAATTAAATACTACCTTTACTTTTAAAAAAGTAAACCAAGATGTTACAATAGCACTTGCTGATATCAAGTCAAAATCTTCAAAAGATATATATGGAATATCAATTTTAAACATTAGTTTTTGATATATTCAAAAGGTACTTAGTCATTTTGTTCAACTCTTGCATTGAATATCAAATTTTCCCTGATTTCTTTAAACTTTCGAAAGTCATTCCTATTTATAAAAAAGGAAAACGTTCAATCAGCGACAATTATAGACCTATCAATCAGCATTATAACTTCTCTTTCGAAGATACTAGAGAAATTACTTTATAATCCAATTTTCTTCTACATTCAACATAACGACATTCTGTATTACCTTCAGTTTTCATTTAGGCCCAAGCATTCGCCAACTCACCTGCATTCGTTTTTCTTAGATCGAGTTCTTACTCTTTTTGATAAATCACTCGAGACTTTGGTTTTATTTATTGACCTTACTAAGGCATTTGATAGCGTTTCTCATAAAATACGAATACCAAATTGAAATACTTGGGGTGTTCATCCCATGCAACAACTTTATTGAAATCATACTTAACCGATCGTCGTCAATGTGTTGAAGTGGATGGTGTTTTATCTTATGAGAGTGTTCTACTTAAAGGAGTACCTCAGGGGTCTATCTTTGCTCCAATCTTGTTTTCTCTTTTCATTAATGACCTTCCAAAATGTAATGAAGTAACTCTATTTCTTTTATTCGCTGATGATATTACTGCTATTACATCCATTTCAAATATGAATTCATCTTTGTGTTATATTGATCAAATCATGGACCCGATCAAAAATTGGTGTAAGATAAACTTTTTGCAAGTTAATGAAAAAAAAACAAAAGCAATGTATTTTTCAAATAAAAGAAGCAAAATAATTAGTTGTAATAAAATTTATATTGTTCGTGAATTTAATCTATTAGGGTTGATAATAAATCAAAACTTAAATTGGAATAGTCATATAAACTTCTTGGAAACTAAGTTAAGTTGCATAAATGGCATTCTGAAAAAATATAAAAATGAGTTACCTATCCAAACAAAACTTACCATTTATAAGTCTTTTCCTTTCACACTGTTATTATAGTATTATAAACTGTGGTTACAGTGATATCACAAAACTCGTTAAGATTCAAAAGAAATATATAAAGTTAATTTTTAATCAGCCCTATTTCGCTCATACATCATACTTTTTCTATACTAACAATTTACTGAAGATAAATGACATATACTATGTACAGTTATCGATTTTCACATATAAACTTTTTTTAAAAAAACTTGTTGCCCAGTATTTTCAACTCTTGGATTCTTTTTAATAGTGAAGTCCAAAAATACTATCTTAGAAATATGAATAGTTTAGTTTTAACAAGAACAAAACTTTTCTCCACCAAAAAATCTTTAAGGATAAGGATAATCAAACATTGGAATGATTTTCTTGTAGAATTTTGTATTGAAAAATCATTGAGAGTTTTCAAGATGTCAATAAAGAAAAAATTTATTAATGAATATGATAAATTATGCACCATTAAAGATTGCTACACATGTATATAACTGATTCTTGTTTATGTTTTATTTCCTTTTTATATTTTTCAAACTGATTATAATATAAAATATATTTTTTTAATGAAAAAACTAAAGCTTTGTTCTTCTTTATGTAGTTACTTTGTTCAATGTGTTATTGTTATATAACATAGTATTTATTTACATATACATTTATACATAATGTCAAATAATACATTCATAGAATATAATTCTTCAACTTCATTCCCTTAGAAGCGATTATTCATCGGCTTGCGCATTTTGATCCTCCATGGAATGTTTGCATATATATTATTAATTTTGAATAAAGTTCTTTCTCTCTCTCAATTTTTTTTTAATTTTTATTCGCCCGTACAAGCTTTTGTGTTTTATATGAGTCTATAAATTCTCAGTTTTAATTTTTTTATATTTTCATTTGAGCTTAATCATTATCCAATGTTTTTCGAACTCATTTTCCCCTCAATCTTCAATTTTATTCCCAATATTTATGAAAAATTAAGAATTTTAAATTCAATTTATTTGACTAATAGATTTTAATTACACACAGTTTCGTGAACAGACAAAAAGCTGATGGCAAAATGTCAACAGTCATAATGTCGATATTTCATCATGTATATGACTAGAAAATCTTTCATGTATGACCATATGATAAATGTATATCAAAATTTTGCAAAACCCACGCATACCCTTCTTTAGGGAGATTTTTAACATATATCCAACAGTACTAATCTTTTACGGTATTTTTTAAAGTTATGCCCGACCAAACCAGCCCACAGACGGGGAAAAGGCAATCGTAAACAGGCCTAAACCTTACCTATGCAGTGCTATGCACAGCGCTACGTAATGGGTTATAGCCAAACTTACCATTATCCACAATATCAGTAGAGAGACTTATAAAAACACAAAAAACTTTTATGAATGAAATCTAATTCAAGGCATGTGTTATAAAAAATATTCGTGGCTTCATGTTAAAAATACTGGCTACATTACTACTTTTAATACACTACAGCTAAAATTTGTATTGATTATTATATCAGATGAACGGAAAATCAATAATAAAAAATAGATTTTAAATATTCACTTATAGACTTAGCCAAACCAAGAAAAGTAATATGGAAAGTATAATCTAAAGTACACGTCTTTTAAATAATATAAGGATATAGAATTGAGATTCCCTTTAAATGACATTAAGCAGGAGACAAGAAGTTGGGTATTTTTCTTTCTCCCGCTGATGTTAGTGAATGAAATATAAATAAAAATAACCAATATAAATTAATAATTATAATTAAAAAGGTGGCCATGTTTGTATTAGATAATACAGACAGTAAAAATTAATAAAATAAAGAGAAACTTGAAAAATTGAGACCTAAGTTTACACTATACTCTTGGAATCATATATTTTCAATATATTCTCCACACTTTGTGCAAAATATATCTTGGCCAACAAATTTATGACTAATTATTAAAACTTTAAAAATAACCACTCTAGACAATTGGCTTAGAAGCATGGCTAAAAATTTAACTCAGGGGTGCAAAGAATTTTAGGGGAGAGCTTTTGAAAACACATGAATTTAAACTTCTTAAATTATAAATATAAAATAATATTATGATGGGAAATATTATCATATATTTTTAAATGTTAATTTTATTCTAATAAATTAATAAAACACAAAAACTAATTATATTAATTGAAAAAACAAATTAAGCGGGTTCACAACTTGGATTATGGAATATAATTTAGGATCCACATGCAAAATAAATTTATTTTGATGAAAAACGTCGAAAATCAATTCAAGCCTATCCATATCATTATACTTTTCATCAACAAATTATAAAGTTGATAAAACTTTTTAATAAATGACGGCTTAAATTAGGCCAAAAAATGAAGATTTAAATTTAAACTCTTCTACCCCATCTGTCTGTAATATTCATGAAAGAAATATTCTGTGCCAAATATCTGATATCATAAAATTATGGAAACTAAAAAACAGAGTGAAGTTTATTTGTTTGTTTCATATAAAGATAAAAATTTTGATACAAAGCATAAAAGAAATAAAAATAAAATTTTTTGTAGATACACTTTATCCACTTCACTAAGTGTAAAAAATAACTTCTGGAAATTAAAGTCATTAAGTTGCTGAAGCTGTATCTGGATAGTTTGTCACATTTGCAAAATTAAAAGCTCTAAAAATCATCAAATTAATGACAATTGGAATTGATTGAGTTTACTGATATACTTGATGATTTATTTAATATTGGTTTAATAGATGCACTGTTCATAATAAAAATTTTAGAGGCAAGAATTCATTCTTACTCATCACAAAAGTCGTCCTTAATTAATTAGATAAGTCAAGAAAATTCAAACTCATCAATGATTACGGGCTAAGCAAAGGAAGGACGAAGAACCTCAGCGCCTAAAATTATCACAAGATGAAAGGTAAAGGTATAAGTAGCCTGGGGTGTTTTTATCGAGAAGGTACAATTTGGCGGCTTGTATAGAACTATGAGAAATGTAGCATTAATGTGCTATCGAACCCAAGACATTTAGTTATCAAAACCCAGTATCTAATCAACTCACGCCCCTTGAACTGAAAACATATGAGAAAAGTGTTCTTCGGCCTGCTGATTCTTCCTTTCCTGAAGAAACACTTAACAATTTTGAATATATTTAAAAGAATACATTATATATATCTATCTAAAATCTGGCACTTCAACTAAAAGAGCATGAATCAATAACATGTCTGCATGTGTAACAGGAGCTATGAATAAGACCAATAGTTACTTTAGGAAGACAACATATTTGTTTAATGAACTTATTATGCTAGGGCTGTGAGTATAAATAGAAACTAAATCTATCTAGTAAAAGAAAGGACTGTGACTATATGGTAAACAATCGTCGATCTGAAATGTAAACAACGATTTCATTAACGGTTCACTGTGATATGTACTGCTGAGTGTTCCTAAATTATCTTCAACAAATGATCAAGAACATGAGTCAGCTGTGATTGATAAATTTAAAGATACCAGCTAAGATAGTAGGACTATGATTTTACACTAGTATCAAATAGAGGTATTTAGTGCATTTATTATGTTTGAACAGAAACTGCAAAAGATATCTTTTTTGACTCTATTGCTGAATAATTGGTGAGACCATTTCGCCAAGAGTTTTTGCTCTTACACACTCAGAATAGCAATATTAACTCAGAATTTGGTACAAAATAGACCTGCATTAAATTAAATGGTTAGTATTATCCTGCTTACCAACATAATAATAAGATATTATTTGTTATTGTTTCAGGAGATTCGGGCTATAAAGGCACTATTTGACTAGGCTGCGTCTTTTTATAACCAAATAATTACTTTTAGGTTAATTTGTAATCAATAATTACTTTTTAATTTACTATTTATTTGTAAATTTTATTAATTGTAATACAAATAAATTCTGCTAGACTGAGTTGGCCCCTTATCTTCTCCATAAAATATTAAATTCACATTTTTTATATTTTGTTTTGTCTAAGTGTATTTTGTGCTACTTTAATATAATTTACTCTTTTTGAATTCAATAAATTTCTTCTCAATGGAAGAGGAGTTCCAAACCGATAAGGGTCGATTAGCCCTAGAAGGTGCTCGTATAGCCTTGCTAGAAGTAAATAAATTTAACCTCACCCATTACATGTTTTATCAGCTTACATATTATTGGATCGTTCTATTTATCGGTTTTTAGTTCAGTAGAGCATATGATTTAGTAAGCATGTTGTTGAGGTATATAATTTTAATTGGAGACATGTTTTTATTTGTTTCTTATGTATTTTATTTTGAAATTTTCTTAATATATTTTTGAACAATAATAAATTTCAAATGGAAATCATGCACCAAACATCTAACTACTTCCAAAGCTACTATCTCTGTCAATTAACCGCAAATTTAACTCCCATCTTTTTTGACTCAATACTCTGAAATAATATACACATTTAAAGCTCTTTGCCTAATCAGTAAATTCTCTCACACCTCTCACAATTTATCTGACACCTCAATTCACTTATAACTTTTCACTTTGCTCATACTACGATTTAAATCTTTCCTTTCATGTAAGTTACAACATTTCTTCCCCTTTATACTTCCCTTACCTGTACTTTTAATAATTTAGATTCTTCATAAAGACCAAAACTTTGAATCTTACATCCATTTTTTAAGTTAAAATTTTAACGAATAAAATTACTGTTTACTCTTTTTCTTTATATATTTTATTCATAGTTTTGAGTAAATGGCTAAACAGCACAGATGCGCCCAATGCCATTTTAACATTGACTTCATCACTGCCATCTCCATTAATGACCTCTAAAAACCACAGTGTGTTTTGTGGCAATCTTTCTTGGATGCAGAGTCAATAAAATTAACAAAGTTCAAGCATCATCTGGAAACGAAATACCCAGAACATGAAAGGATTTTTTTGATTTCTTCAAACGTAATAAAGTTGTCTCAAAATGGAAAGACTCAATGCAAGTGGGTCGTTGCAGCAGCAGAGTACAGGCGTAGTGGAGACCTCATTACGTTATTATACAAATTGCTAAAAAAAACCACGATAGAAAAAACTATTTTAAAAATAGCATGTTAAAAGCAATAAATCCCGTTATTGGAAAATCTAATAAAAGGAAAAATAAAGCGCACACTGCTAAGATGTCTATGGAAGTGAAATGGCATGTTTTCACTGAAATCAAGGCTTCTCTACTGTTTTATTTTTAGCTCAATGACCCAACATTTATAAGTTTATATTCTCAAATACTAGTCTTAATGAGAAAAGTCATTTAAGTGGCATTAAAGACGAAATATTCTTCAATGGACATGAAACTACTTTAAAATATGATGATATAATGGAAAAAGTTTCAAATTTTTCTATAGAGCTCAATGGGATAACGTATGTGTGTTTTGGAAGGATGGAACAAAAAAACTATTTGGATCTAACTCACGAATTCAATGAAAACTAAAAAAGTTATCACTTCAGGTCAAGCTTATCTACTGCATGATCCAAAAATGAAAATGAAGTAAAGATATTACTGAAGTATCAAGAAAAGAAAAATTTGCTATCACACTTCGAAGGTGAAGCATTGAAAAAAATGTTTGCGCATATTGTCGATATTTTTAAACTACGGAACAAGTTATATTTGAAGCTCTGACGTTGGAAAACTAATCTCGGAAATATTGCTCAATGTTGAAAAATTTGTTGAGTGATGAATGAGCCGTATATAGTAAAACTAGATTAGTTCTTCAAGGATCAGATGAATTAAACTTTTCAGTAGAACAGCAGGTCCTGCTAAGGAACGAATTTTGTACTGCACTTGATGTATACAGTATTAAATAATAATAAATTTCGTATCTAAGGAATGAATCTTATTCTTGTGATCTCTTCTAGGCCTAATCGGTGATTTAGTTCTCGTGCACTGCCATATGTATCGGTCAAAATCAGTAAGATAGGCCTTGTGTCCTTATTCCAATTGCCTCAACCTACTTGTGTAAAGTAGGATTTTCAATTCTTGCAAATATAAAAAATAAGGATATTAATAGATTGAATTTTACAGATGACCTGAGACTGAAAATAACAAATGCTCTCTCTCGAATTTGAAGATTTGCTTCTCCTTCTTAAGCACACTGTTAGCTAGTTTGAGCTGTTGTTGAAACCTATATTGATATTATTGTAGAAATTTAGTTTACTAATAAATGACTAAGGTATTTTTTGAATATATTATATGTCAGATGTTTCTTTCACCTTCGCAAAAATTACAAAAGAATAACTTGGCTTTAAGTTTTGGGTAATGCATGGATATGGAAAAACAGTGGAATTATTGGTTTGGGATGTTTTCATCGAGAAGGCACAATTGCGCCGCTTGTATCGAACTATGAGAATGTAGGCTTGATGCTCGATCAAACCCAAGACCTATTGTTATCGAAACACAGTACCTAACCAACCTTATTCACGCCCAAATGTGGTTTTGAATGAAAAAGATCTTACGTCGATTCATGCAATAGTCTAACTTGTACTAACATTTTGGGCAAATTTTTCATCACTAAATGAAGTAAAGCGTTTTTAAGCCTCCAATGACTTAAAGAACACTTAGTTTAAAAATATTGATCAAGCAAATGAGGAAATGAGATGACATTAATTCCAGGCACGAACATATTTATAATTTAAAAGTGCTTTATATCCATGAACTCTTATAATATATACAATTAATGTTTTTGCCATGCTATATATTATAATTATTTGCTTGGAATAACAATTAAATATAATTATTTCAATTATATTATTGTTAAAGGAACAAATTCAAAACAAATTTAATACTCAGTTACTGCTTATTCCAGATAATAAGCAAGAATTTGTAAGCTTGAGATGTCTCTTCCAACCATATAAATTTGCTCTAGGCTTTTTAGAGTTATAAATCTTCTTGTGATTTGAATGTTTTAATTTAGTTTATTCTAACTAAAATGGCTATTTTTATAAGTCATCATTTAACGCCTTGAAGACCAGAATTTTAGAAATGATATTTATTTATTGCAACACTGATGTCACAATGTTCTTCAAAAGTTAAAAAAAAATTTTTTTTCCGTTATTGACTACATAAGAAAAGATAAACTTGCTTAAAGGATTGTTTAAGAAATTCTCGAATATCATAAAAATAATCCACAAAACTTACACGAATCCCTTGAATTTCAATGAACACTCTGTTAAGAAACCTCATCTAGGAATAGTGAATCTCTCAGAAAGATAATTGAGTTATGCCACCTTTCATTTCATATAATTGCATTCTTGATTTTTTAACTTTTTTTGAGCCTTAACCCACAAAAATGATGATGTTTGCTAAGAATAAATATTGTTAATTTATTTTTACTTCGAATTCTAGCAAGATGTTTCAATTCGTTACATAGTGTTGTGATTTCTTGCATAATGTTTGGATCTCACACATGATATTTGGCTTGGCATTTCTTGCTTTTAATTGTATGCTGATTAAAAAATAATCATCTTGATTAAATAATCAAAATTGAAATGATAGATTATGATGTTAAAAATATTTTTAAATTCACAACTTTCAATATCGATATATCAATTCTAAAAAAGTAATTAAAAGAATATTGTATTGAATTTAAGCTATAAATCAATTAAAATTAGTTAGATTGAGTTATAATATAAATTTAAGTGATGAATTTCATTGGAGTGACATAAGTGGGAATTTTTGGTGTACGCTTAACTTTTCTAAAATAGTTCTTTATAGATACCGTTCTATGACATTTGTGCTAAAAAGATATGATGAAGTAAAATTAACTTTCAATTAATGTTTTATGTAAAACTATTTTATTATATTATTTATAGTATGCACGTTTATGGAGATTTCCATACTCATTAATGGATAAATCATAAGCCTTTTTTTTTTATAATACTTCTATAATGTCTTAGAAAAACTCTCATGATATTCATCATCAACTATTAACTGATCCCGTCAATAGAAATCGTTTTCGTAAGACAAAACCTAAGTATTAACACTTTGAGCCCAAGATTATCAAAAGCTAATCGTTTGCTTATCTTTATAAAGAGCTTACAGTAGGCATTGTGCCTGAAAAGATGTAAGTTATCTTTTTATATGAGAAGTTGACAAATAAGAAAAAGATACCTATTCAAACTCCTGGATCAAGGATCTCTTTTCCATTTATTCCTGTTTTTCACGTTGTTATTGTTGTCGTTGTCGTTGTATTGCCTCCATACAAACTGTCATCTTGGTGTCGACTATCTGTTGGTGGTGGCGTTATTTTTCTTGAAGGTCAGGCGCTCCAACTTGCTAGAAGACTACTAAAGGTAGGTTTTTTACGTCTTCTACTTTAGCGCCACTCCCTATCATGTCTTTTTTTACTATCAAAATATTTACAAACAGTTATCCTTATTAACAACATTTGCTAAGGCTATAATCATAAAGTATAGTAAACGTGGCGTTAAGGGAATAGTAACTCATAAAAATTCGTTCAACAAGTTTTTCATATCTTTGAACATTAAAATGACAAATATTAAACGATTTAACAAATAAATAATAAATGTGATGTTTTTTGTTTTGAATAACGAAGTATTTTTTTCTATCAAGATTAAAATTGTGTATAGTTGAACCATATAATAGTAGTAGGAGAAATAGGGAAAAAAGTTGAAAAATTTTTAATGTAATGTGTTTGAGTAATGTAAATTCTTAACTAATAATTTCAAGCCACCATGATGCCTTATTTTTTAAACTCCCTAGAGAATGTTATGTGTTCCAATAATATGATATTAAGGATAACATTATTTGTAGTATAAAAGGAAATAGGGCTGAATGAAAATTTAAATGTGGTTATAATAAGAAAATGATCATAGATATGAGTTTCAATTACAAAGGAATTCTGTGCCTAAATATTAGAAGGAATGAAGATGTTGTCAAGCGAGGTATTAAGAGACGGGTGGGTCAGAGAAGAAATTGTGGGGGAAAAAAGAAATGGTGAGAAAATTAGAAGTTGCAGCTTCATGAATGAAGTTTGTAAGTTGAAATTAAAGTCACCGACAATTAAACTAGTAGGAGGATTATATGAATTTTGAAAAGATAATTATCAAAGCCAGATAAAAACAAGTCAATATTATCAGAAAGATGGTTCGGAAGTCTATAAAAATTTTGAATAAAAATTTTCCTGATTATTGTTATGGATAGAAATACTCTAAAATACAAGCAAATTCACAGTTGTTGGAAATACAACCAGAGTTAATAATTTAGGTAAGAAAGCTTTCATGAACAAAAAAAGCCAAACTGCCATGTTGACTGATTTGAGAAACAGAAAAATATTTTAGTGGGGTAACTTAAAATTTTGAAAAGTATATCGTTATCCAACCAAGTTTCTTGAAGGCAAATGAAAAATAAAGGAGATAAATACTCTAAAATTTCTCAAATAGTTTAAGAAATCTAAATGAAATAAATCAAAAATTTGAAAATATATATCTGCTTTACGAGAAAAATTATTTTAGAATTTTTGATCAATAAAAATTTATATTTCATTTAAGAAAGTTGTTTTTCTCCAAATTCTATAAACTTCTAGTTTATATAAGTTTTATAAATTTATCATCTAACCAAAATTTCATGGAAGCAATACATTCCGGATTAGAGATGGATGATTGTATTTATATTTTGCAAAAATTTATTATAAAATTAACCCGGGCATTGATTAAATTATTGCTTTTTTTTAAATTTCAACTCCTTCCTCCACTCAAAAAGTAATTTATGTATTTATTTTTTTTAATATAAGAATATGCATATTTAATTTATAAAAATAAAATGTATTTTTTTTATTAGTTAAAGAAACGTGGCGGGTAATGTGCGATTGTCTGTAAACCAGCATAGGTGGCTTATGTATGGTGGCGCATCAAACCAACTTACAAACTATAAAGAAAGGTAAAATAATTGTGTTAGTTAGATTATTATTATTAGTAAATTAGAAAACAGTATTAAATTGAAATTAAAATAAACATTTAAATAATACTATCTATAATTATAACTAAATAAGTAGCAATATGACTAACTGTTTAACCTACAAAATAAATGACTAACTAGTTCATAATCTAACTAAGCTTTTTTTGTTAGATTGCTTACAAAAATTAATAATTATTAACTGTAAATGTTCAAATTTTCGTGAGAAGATTGATTGAGAAAATACACACTTTAAAATGGATGAAAAAGATGAAAACATACAGTAAAATACATTTGGAGGATATAGTATTCACAATTGGAAATAAAAGATATTACTGTGAAATTTCAAAAGGCCATAGATAGAACCGCTTTCTTGAAATTACATAAGAGTTCATGAATAATAAGAATAAATGTATAATTAAAAGAAAAGTATATAAATACAACATTATGGATATGTAACAGTGATAAAACTTTAAGTTCGAATGATATGGATGAAGTAAGATAGAATTTATTATCAAGCTAAAGATTAGGCTTAGAAAATAGCAGGAATAACAATGACAAGTTTCACATATAGATGAATATTTTTTTAATCCAATTTTTAAATGAACCGATATTCTAATGCAAGTATTCCAATAAATGTGTATTACTAGTCCAAAAGTCAGACTTTTTGCCTTGGAGAGAGGTCGATCTAAACCAACAAGACGCTTAAATGCTTTCCCGTTGAATGTAATATCGACACCTAAGTATTAGGATCACTTAACTAAAATAGACCTAAAGCATAACAACCCTAAGATAGTTTGCATAATGCACGCCTTCATTTTGGTATTATTTGTATATACATTGGTATATCTTTTGTGGTACCAATATATTAGTATTTGAAAAATTGTGTTGTATATTATGAATGAGGTGTGTGTTGTAATGTATAAACCAACGCTAAATATTCATATTTTAAATGAAGGCTTATGATTTGTGGAAAATAAGTGATTTTAGTTAGAGTATTCAAATTTTTGAAATTCGACCAACAACTCACTATCACGTAAACACGTGACTTTCTTCAATACTCTTGCAAGTGTTGACGGCAGACGAATACATGCGTTTCTTACTTTTCACTTTAACTTTTCCTATTTTGCTAGCACTACATGATGGTAAATTTGCTTTTATATTTATTAAAATAATTATGTATATCATCTTTCAATTTTTGATGCTAATTCTTCTTAGCGAAAAGATATTTATTTATGTTAAAAAGTATTCTTAATTACTTATGGATGGCATCTTTCTATTATAAAAAGTTTTCTGCCTTTGTCAATAAATTTTTTTAGACATCTATAGCATCTATAGGGGCTATGAGTAAGGTTGGCTATATACATCATATCGATACCACAAGGTATTGGGTTCGATCCGCAATCAACTTTCCTTGCTCATAATTAAACATATGTGGCCCAACTGTGCCCTCAATGTACCTTTATCATTACCATTATCCAATAAATGAACCTACATATCGGGATATATTTTTCTGATTTTTATTTATTTATTCTAAAAATGAATACAGTAAAAGTTTTTTTTTAAAAATCAATTTTTACTTAAGTCTTTTGAACATTATTCAGATTCTAAGACAAATTAGTATGTCATTTAAAACACTCTTTAGAGAAAAAATGATGCTAGGTCAGTTTTCTCTTCATGCCAAGGGCAATATATTTTTGACTTAAAAATCCTATTCTTTTAACTCTACCCATAAAATTATGACATTTTTGACTTATTGTAAGAATTTGTTGACAAGTTTGTTTCTATATTTATTATAATTACAATTCTATATTTTTAAATAGAAAAAAAAAATTTTAAAAATTATACTAGTCTTAAGTTATAGAAAATTGTCATAAAAATGCTTGGCGTTAGCATAGTTTATTGTATATTTAATAAAAACTAGTGAAATTTTTTTTGAATTTTATTTTAAATTGAAAAGAATCAACAGAATTTGATTATTGCTTTGTTTCGAAAGTGAAAAATTTTCTGAATGATGCTTGAAAAAAACTTGGGAATAAATTTTTGAGTGAAGTAATTGGTCTTTCAAAAAGAATTTCAACTCAATTTTTTGGTTTGTTAAAGCGGACTTTATTATAAATGATTTTTACTTTTTTTGACCTAAAGTTATTTATTTTTAACTTTATTGACCTAAAAAACGCCACTAAAAATGAGAAAAAGTCAAAATCGATTCATTTGATTACTAATCAATGGTTTTTTTGTAACTCCTGGAAAAATGTTCTATATTGACTTTTGTTTACCTTGCTCCTAATAATTCAGTTATTTTCTCAAGTCAATGCACAATTATTATTGTTCAGAAATTTTGGCTTTTAAATCCTTTCCATTTATTTATTTTAAACAAAATAATTTTACTGATAAACCTTCACTTATCTGATTATATGATATGTATCATTTATAAGGTTATTGGAAATTATAATGATATAAAATTTTAATAAAAATATTTTAGGCGACTTTTGTAATGTAAAAAGGAACCAATGCGATCAAATATGCAAAAATATTTATAATACAAATGGGAAGCATTACAAGTGTGTTTGTAGAAAAGCCTACAACCTAAAAAACGATGGAAAAACATGCTCTAATCCAAGTAAGTTTGTTTTGTAAAAAATAATTATTAATCATTCATTACTACATGTAAAAGATTTTGAAATTTGCACCCTTCTTTCTAAAAATTTTGCGTCTTTTCTACATTATTGTTAAAATGTATTTCATATTTCTACTTATTTTTTTCTACTTCTTAAGGATAAACCAGAGGTGCACATCCTCAAAATTATTATGGGGGGGGGGGGGGGGGCAGTGGCATAGTCAGAAAAATTTGATAGGAGGCACAGGGGGGGGGGGGACACTTTAAAAACTTAAAAAACTTGAGCAATATTATTTATACTTTCTTGATCCTTTCATTGGAGAAATTTTAGAAAACTGAATCGAAAATGCTGAAACATTAAAATATAACTTCATATTTTATTTAATCTTAAATTCAAACAAATTTATCAATCTCTAAAAACATACCTTCATGAAAACTGAATTCTTGTACAATAATGAAAAAATACTTTAAAATAATTGAAGCCAACGAGTTTTGTTTGCGAAAACCTTCAAAACTTCAACATAGTTAATATTCTTTGTGTATTCCCGCAAGTATGCCAAAATTATGAGGCTACGCTTTCTTTCATGAATCTATTAGGAGGGGGGGGGGGGGAACTTTTTTTTATAATTTTTAAAATTTAATATAAATGAATTTAAGACCGTTAAACAAGAAAAGTAATAGTCTACTCACACGCCAAACAAATATTTTAAATGATATAAAATTGGGAATATTCAAAATCATTGGTGTTCCAACGGATTTTTCAAACCCCTTGAAGCCCCCCCCCCCCCCCCCCATTGACCGCCCTGGAATGTGCGCTCCGGGTAAACTTATATGTTTGCTACTAAGCTTTCAAATTAGATTCTTTATTGATATTCTAAAATGTGAGATACTAAGAATACAAACATTTCCAATTATTTAGTAATATTCTTCCTTTATTTTAGAATGAGTAGTTCCCAGAAAATTTTTTTTTCGAATTTTTTTTAAATTAAGGATTTTTGTTGAATCTTTCTGTTATATTTTAAAAAATTTTATTGAAAACAATATTTTAAAATAATTAAAAAAATTTAAGATCAAGGTGCAGTTTTACTAATACTTGGCAAATCGATGCTATTTGTATTGAATCTGAAATTGGATGAAGTTGACAAACTTGATAAAGATTTTTCCAAAGTACGTATCTTCACCATTGCAAAAGTTTTCAATGAACGCTATTTTTTTGCAATTATGGAAGAAACGGAACGAAAAGAGTATGAAACGATTTATCGAATTGGTCTTGAAAAGATGATTAACCAGGGGAAAAATTTCAAGCTGAAACCGTTAACACCATATCGAAGAATAAGTAACTAATCTTTAGGTTTATTTTTATAAATATATATTCAATATTCATTGGTGGATCTAGCAATTTATGCTAAGAGTCTTAAATCAGCAGGCCTGCACAATTAAAATTTTTGCGAATTGTTTTAATAATTTTATCTGTTCTTATATAATTTTAGTATGCTGAATCTGTTCATATCATCGACACCCCAAAACGCATAGCTTTTTTCCTCCTTTTTATCCATTGCCTTAATTCTTTCACGTACGTTGAACTAACTATATGAGGAGCCCATTTTTGTCTTGATCCCCTAGCTTAACATCAAAATAAGCATAATAGGCGAACTCTGTAACATTTTTCTCTGTTTTTTGATAACAAATTCACAACAGATATAGCAAAAACTGTTTGGATAATTTAAACATGATGTTGAATTCTTTTTAATAAAAAAACTTTTTTAAGGCTGCAAAAATATAAAAGATATTAATAAAACAAAATACAATTAATAATAATATAAGAAGAGATAAATACCCACCTCAAATGTAAAAAATCCAGACGTGATACAATAATTTCAATGGTAAATTTGAAAAAAACATGCCATAATTGATAGAAAACACCTGTTATACTGAAAACAATTTTCTCATTGCAGGCTTGTGAATTGATCAACCTTTATTTATAATGTGACAGTATAATATATATAGGTAACTTGCTTATTGATGCCGACTCTATTCATGTTTTCATTTTCTGTCACAAAAGCTAGAAAATGATTTAATTTGATGAAATATTTAGACTCGAATAAAACTATATATAATAAATAAGTGATGGATAAGAAATATGCTCGACTTTATTTTTGCTTTGTTTTTCTTTTTTACATTAAACTTTTATGTTGTTTCTTGCGCAACTTTTTCTGTTTTAAAAATAAGGCCTCATTTTATTAGGAGACCATTCAGGAAAAATTGAAAGTTATAATTTAAGACAGGTTTATACTGTACATTTTAATATTAAGCATTGTTAAAAATTATGTAAATTTCAAATTTTACAAATAAATTTTAGTATAACCCAGTACTTATTTGAATTTATTATTTGGAAGTCTATATAAAGTATTTTCTCTTATTGCCATATTTATGGAAAAACTGCCAAAAATATCTAAAAATATTTTAGTTTCACACAAGCAATTTTTTGTGCCCTGATGTTCAAAAAAATTATACCTTGATTTTCACTATCATGATTATATTTTCCAAACTTATTTAAATTCAAGTATAATATCCACACTTTTAGGAATGAAAGTTTTGTTGTTATATAAGTTTTAGTTTCGTAGTTACTAAAAATTACTACAGTTTAACCCTTTGAGAACCATAATTTTGAAGATTAATCTTCTGCTTTCTTTTTCAATGACATCTTATTTAAAGAAGACGATTTTTATTTCCTGCTACACCGGTGTTACACTGGTCTTCTAAGTTTTAAAACAGTTATTAGTAGTTGGTAGTAATCTGTAACAAATAATGAAAATTTTAAAGCTAATATTAGACATTTTGTCCCTAAGACATTTTATTCATTAGACACTAAGTCTGCAGGCATTATGTTCGTAGGCATTACAGTTTGGTTTAGCAAAAAAGCATAGCGCTGAAACTAGGGCGATGGAGAATATCAATTTGTTTTCAGGGCCATAGTGTCAAAATAAATATTATATCCTTTAGTTACAATAAAAACTTGTTGAAAAAGATAAGCAGACTGCTAGTTTTAATAAAAACTTAGGCCATAATGCTTTGAAGACCATAATTTTTAAGACTAATCGAAATGGGATTTTGTATAATATAAGATAATTTTAATTTCTTCGTACATTGTTGTCAATGTATTCCTTAAAGGGTTGGATTTAAATGTTAAGTTTAACAGTTTTTTCATTTCTCTTACGCTTATCCTAATAACAAATTTTTGAAATGATCTTTTGATAAATCTATACAGGTGATTTTTTAAATATTCTGTTTCCCACAAGCAGTAAAATATAGCTACGCTAAGCCTATTTAGTGATATTTATATTTTTTTTCAAAATTTTCAACAAAATAACCTTTTTTTATTTTTGAGAAATTGCAAAGTTCGATAATTATATATAAAATTGATTATATTTTTTCTTTATAATTTTGCAACGTAAATCCACCTTTTTCTTTGCAATCGATAAATTAAAAACATCAAGAAAAAAAACACGAAATGCAGCAATGTTTAAATGCCAGTATCAAACTGCAATCATACGCTTAGAGATGCCAACGGAGATAAAATAAACAAATTAAATGCAAATGTTTTTGTTTAAATTTTAAGTAATAAACTTGATTCAGATTGATTAATCGATTAAATATTCTTAAATCCTGTCATTTCCACAAATTTAACTAAAATCCAGTTTTTACAAACCCATGATGAGTATTTATATTTTAAGATGATTTAGCCAAAAAATGCCATTTTAGTAATATTCCATTTTTTTAGATGAAAAATTATTTAGGAAGCACATGTAATCCAAAACTTTGAAATTTTGAAGGTAGTAGAGTAAAAGAAAACAATTTATAAAATATATAATTCTGCTAACTAAAAAATTCACTGTAGGTCGATTAAAGTTTGAAAGCCATTGATGCCAACATAAGAAATTTTTGTTCCCAATTTTGGACATCTTCTTTTATAATTTTTATACCATATTTTGTTCGAACAGCCTTGTCGGCAGACAGGGAGGAACATTACTGATTTTAAAAAGGCGTGGACTATAAGAAAGTGTATATACATTTATATTTAGATTTAAAAAACGTACAAAAGATAGAATTTGATAGAGATACTGGAAATTTGTACGCATCCAATGGGAAATCGTTAATGTTATGCGAAAAAGACAAGAGTGAAACAGAATGCCAAACGTTAACTAAAGGTCAAAATGGAACTTTCTGTGATTTTATATTATTTTCTGAAAAGAAGTATTATTTTAATTATATTGATATTTTTTTAAACATCGCCCTCTTTCTCTGATTAAAGGTTGGGTGTTAGGCATTAAACCTTTTTGATATAGGAATTTTAAACATATTAAATAAGCAAAAATAGTTCTTTATTTCATAACTTTCAAATTTATACTAAAAAAATCATAAATTGATCAGGTAAATTTACCTTTCTTAGTCTGCTTACACGTAATAACAATTACCTTTTTGATGTTTTCGAAACTTAGAAAGAATATTTTCACTATTCATTGCTTTATTTTTAGCTTAATAAAACAAAAATGTATCATCTATTGATATAAGATACTGCTTTTGAAATAAGGATCATTCTGTACTAATGGATGCTGACATATTTTAATGTCTTTAAATGAATTTTACAATAGAAATACCCAAATGGTAAATTGACCAAACTTATTATTTTTTAAGTTTGAGATTGGAATTTATCATATAAAGTGATATTGAAGGCATTTGTAGATTTTATTTCAGCAAAAATGTATTTTTTTTGTTTTTTTATTAAAATTTTACCATAAACTACGAAAACAGTAAATTAATCAAAAATTCTCTTTGCAATCAATGAAACCCAGTATTCTTTTAGAAGTATTGCTGTGAGATATAATTCGATAATAATATTTAACATATGAAAAAAACATAGTTGATTTGAATATGACCAAAATATAAACATTTTACAATTAAATTTGAATCGAGTTTTAATTTTTTTCAAAAGTTCAATTTTGTTTTTTTATTTAATATAATAACTGTTTTTCTTTCATGTTTTCGCAGCTGTAATAGCTAAGCCATGATAAATAGGGATCCACAGATGGAAATGTTGTTTAAACTTTTTGATTAAATCAAAGCTAACTTGTCCATAAGATCATTAACAAGTATTAATTAAAGGTACTGTCTTACTATATCAATTTAAGGACATTTTACTTTCTTGAAACCTTCTGCTTTTTCTAGACCTTTTAATTTTCTGAACTTTGTATCCAATATTTTTTTTCCACTTCCTTATTTTTAATGACTGTAATATCTACTTTACTAAACGCGTTTTATTAAAATAGTCCACCGCTGATTTTGACTACTCAATTTTTTCCTCAATTTGCATAATATTTAACAAGTGCTCCACCAATTTCTAAATGGGTATTAATGTGTAAAATCTTAGAAATCTATTGTCGGGTTTAGGATTAGTGTAGAATTAGAATTAGTGTTAGTATTAGAGTTAGAGTTAGTTTTAGGGTTAGGTTTAGTGTTGGCGCAATCGTATACATACATATATTTGCATATACATTATTTGACACAAATTTTCTTATTTATTTGTACACGTCTTACACAAAAACATTTTTATTCTGACTCAATAAACACCTAGAATCTAGATTTCAGACATACACCTAGTAAATACATATGACATTATATACACGCATACACTGAAATACTTAAATTTCAAAAGTAGGTGTATAGCCGATTATTATATAGTAAGCCTTATGGTTTGAGTTTATATAGAAATTTTTTATAAAACAGAACAATATTTTATCAATAACGATTATTATTAATTTAGCGAATTATTTAGTGTTATATAAAAGTTAAGTAATTTGTTCTTTTAAGGTAAGTTAATTTCCGAGTGTTAATTTTCTTTATTATACAATTTTAAATGTTTTAGGAAAATAATATGGTTGAAGCAATACCTAATATATTCCATTATATTCCTATCTGATTTAAAAGGCAAAAACCTATTTTTGAAGAAATACCTTAGCACAAATAGCTGCCCCTTAGTATTTTCAGATAAAAATGCCCAAAAACTTTACATTTATATAACTGAAACAAAGAAACTTTCAATCTTATCCGTGTTTGAATCTTCAGTTACAGAAATTGCTTTGTCAAATTTCCATTATAAAGGCCCACCTTCAAGCATTATAAACTTTGCTGTTTATGAGGAAAAGCTCTACTTGATTGCTGATAGACTCATCACTCTTTTTAACAAATATAATGGTTCAAATATCAAAAAATTTTACCTACCTTTTTTAAATTCAAATAAAGTCTTCTTATATCACGAAAAAAATAAAGGTAGAACGTTTTTTATTTAATTATAGCGTACTGTTTTTTGCTATTACAATATTCTTATTACATATTCTTAATGCATTCTATTTTATTTGTAGATTACCTTTTTTAGCAGTGAAATGTATGCTACCTTTATATGAATATTTTATATAAGCAAAAATATAAGTGTCAAGTTTTATAAAAGCGATAACTATACCCAAATTATTCATTAAAACCTTTACTAAGTAGAATAATATTTTTTTCTGTAGATTCGGTTCCCGGACATTTAGACAATAGATATTTGGCCGAATGGACATTTAACTGATGGACAATTGGCCGAACAAAAAATTTTACCAAACGGACATTTCGCAAGATGGAATTATTCAGCACATAATTTGTATATAGAAGTTACGAATAATAAGAGAAAACAAAAATTACGCTGTAGATTAGTAATCAGTCATGTCATATATATCATAACACATTTAGCAATGTAGTTTTGAGTAGATAAGTTATTCATCAAATACTTTTGTGCATAGAAGTTAAGAATTATAAAAAACAAAAAGTACCCTGAAGATTTGTATAAAGTACACGCTTCTAAACTTCTTGAAAATTGTAAAATGGAATGTACATTTTCGGTGAAATGTCTATTCGGCAAAATATTCATCAGCCAAATGTCCAGTTACTGTAGATTCCTGCGTAATAGGTCTACTCTGTCAATAAGAAATGGTTAAATTTTAAATCTAATTTTGTGGTTTTTCATATTTTCGCCTAATAAGTCAATCCCCTATTCAAAGATAGATAAAAATCGTCTCTAGCATCGCAATTATGTTTCATGGACAATACAAAATACAATTTAATGAATACATTTTAAATTGATAGATTATATTGATTCATTCTTTATTGATGATTTTTTAATATCATCTTTTAATATTATTAATTTGAGATTAATGTTATTTATTTCAATTAATGAAACGATAATGAACATCCCAACTGAATAAGTGGAGTCAAAGGAAATAGGCAAAAATTGAAATAAGAAAATCTTTTATCAGCCGGATTTTAGTGTTTATGTAAATACATATCAATATATGATATACAATTAAATGTTTTGAGATAAAAGATTTTCTTATTTTCGCTAAAATTTTAAAACAAAATTATTTATAAATTAGGAAACAGTAGTCGATCATAATGAAATCAGATAAAAAAAATGCTAACAAATTTTTTAATTTTGTCAAAATAAGTTTGTATTCTTTTAATATTTAGAAATTGGATGTGAAAATAAATGTCATGATGGAGTTTGTACTCCTCCATATACATCTTCTAATTCTTGCCTGTCATTCAAGCATAACCAAAATTCCCAAGTTTCTCTTATTCAAATAAATTTTCCAATGAAAAATAATCGTCTGTACAATATTACATTTAACAAAAATAATTTTGAACATCGAAATTCATCAAGTTTGCTTACAGAAGGTTATAATTCAGTTGTATTTGATTCTCAAATAAATCAAATATTTATGAGTGACAACATAAACAATGTAATACTTTTCAAGTCGTTGGCAAAACATAAAAATATCGATCCAAAAGTAAGATTAGTTTAAATTACTATTGAATGTAATCTATAATTTAATTTTAATAAACTTAAAAAAGTTTGCAGAAAATATCTTATATAAAAATTAAAACGTGTGTTATGAAATTTAGGTAATTATTTCGAAAATTGAAAATGCAGATAGTTTGGCTATTTATCCTCAAGGCAAATTGCTATACTTTGCTAATGCTGCAACTGGTAAAATTGAAATGCTAAAATATAATGGAATGTACAAAAAGGTAAACACTAGAAAATCATATTTCATCTATTGTTATATATTAAGATTATATTTTACAATGTAGCTGATAACAATGATCAGTGAGCAAAAATATCTATATTGTATTTTGAACATAAATATATTTCACAATAAAGGTTTTGATTCAAGTCTTAAATAATAATAACAAGTGCTAAGTTAATCTTATTAAGCATAGATCTATTCGCGAGTAGATCCGTTATAAGGCCGATCATTTATAATACGAGTTAATGGCTTGGACCCCATCATATACGTTATAACTGTGTATAAATTGGGGCTTTGAAAAAGATTTGGAAAATAATATTCGAGTTGTAAAGCCTCTTTAATTGTTTTTAGGGGAGGGTGCATGTCTTAGAACTTGGAAATTGAAGCTCCTTATATATTTTAACTATTTTAAATATATGTCGCTACTTATGTTTTTTTTATTTTAGTTTATAATGTGAGGTAAACTTAGTTTTTAGCTATTCTTCTTTTAGTTGGAGCCGATATTCTCTACTCTGCGAACCAACTGGACTATTTAACAATACTATTCAAGGGGGACTGAGTAAGGTTGGTTAGATACTGGGTTTACATAACTCAAGATCTTGCAAGGGTTTAGGATTAAGTCGTTCCTCTGTTAATGCTAAAGAAAGGATTATACTATGTTAAATAGCTACGTCGCGGAAAAAAATACGTCTTGTGCAAGAAGAATAAATTGAAGAATATTTAAAAAACAATATCTTCAAAAATGTCGAGTGTTAGAACATGTGAGACAACCAGTCATATATTTTAGCCCATGTCTACGATAGATAGTATAAAGAGGCGAGAGAACCCCTTATAATTTTTAGTCGTAATAACCTGTTTTATACTGCCATTTTACTGTATATATGATTTTAAATATATAAAAGGATGAAAACTTTGTTTACTTTTTATAAGAAAATTTTCTTTGTGTGTGTGTGTGATTTTGATAAATATAAATGGGGAGACAATTGTGTAAAAATATGCTTTTTGATAATGTTTACTATAAATAAAATTTTAAAATCTCTTTGAGTGGTATTAAATTTCTGTGTTTTTTATATTTTAGTTTTAGAGAAGTTGAAAATAGTATTTTTAACCATTTTGTTATCATCAAAAACTTAATGTCACGTTGAAAAATAAATTTTGATAAAAGTACTTAATTTAAAATTATTGTATGTAACTTATCCTCTCCTTTTGAGTTGCAGGAGTCAACAAAAAGAAAAAGTTCCAATTTTATCAACATTTATTTTTCAAAACAACTCTAAGTTCTTGTTGGCAAAAAAATCGCTAAAAATACTAATGTTCACTTTTTTTGTTGCAGTTCAAACATATGCAAACATTTTTTTACGTATGAGTATCACTAAATCCAAAAATCGCTCAAGATTAAATGATACTAAACTTTGATAGAGACAAATCTGGTCCGTGATAGATTTCTTTCTGTCAAAATTAGGCCTTTAAAGTAATTTCAGCTAAATAGTGATGCCTTACGTTAGGGCAGTCTTTCTTAACCGGTGGGGAATTACCCACTAGTGGGGAATGGTGATATTGCTAAGTGGGGAATTCCATCCGTTTGTGTCGCCTAAAAAATCAATATTTTAAAATTTGCTACAAAATATGAAAGTAACTATAGCATCACACTGAGCATTTACAATATGCCAAACATAAAAAAATCACTTCTCCATCCATATCTTGGAACACACACGCACACACACACATTCAGCAATGAGCCCCCCCCCCCCCCCCCCAGTCTTGCATATAAGTTGGCGTAAGCACACACAGCACTATCATCATTCATCAATCATTACACACTGATTGCTTCTTAGTTAGTTATTACTTTATTCATTCGCTTTCTCCCATCACTGACATATTTCATCATTTTGCTTATTTCTCAAGCATTTGTTTTGCTTTTATCAAGTTTTTTCCTTTGCATTTAAATGTACGTAAGCATTCCTCTTTGTTTTACGATTTGCCTCACTTTAACATTTTTAAAACTTATTATGATCATCCCAAAAATTTTTGATAAAAATTATTTAATTTAATTTTATGTATTTTTATTAAAGGTGGTAACGATTAATTTATTTTTAATAATCAATTTTTTTATATTCACGATTAATTGATAGTTAATTTCGATTAAATCAAAACATCAGTACATTTGCGAACAAATTAATTTAACAAAATATCTTTCATTTGAAAATTAAATTTAAGGAGTGTACGTTTTCTCTTATAAACTTTGGCAGCATCTTCAATATTATCTTCATCTAACAATTTTAAACCAAAATGATTATGTAATTTGCCAAAGAAGTGGTCTTTCATATCTATTAATTTTTTTTTCTTTAGCCACTATTATATTTATTGAGATAGTCCCAAAAATAAAATTTAATCTAATTAATAATTAAAGGAAACTTTAATCTTTAAAATAAATTATCGATTAATCGATCAATTAGTCCTTAAATTTCACGGCCCAAATTTTTATTAAAATTTATGAGAATATATGTAATGAGATCCATTTAGTAAGCTTGATTATTATTAGATAAATTATTATAAAACTTTTAATTGTTGTCTATTTTATCTCTATTAACTATTTTCATTATTTATTTTATCTTTTCCATCACTTTCAAATATTAATAAATAAAAACAATTAATTGTCCTATTTGATAGAGATGAATAAAGAAAAAAAAGAATTTATAAGTGAGAATAATGAAAGTAGGGTGAAGCATGAAAAAATAGAGCTAAAAGAAAATATGACAAGTACATGGACTACGGTTTCACGCTTGTTGAAGGACGCAACGGACAGTTGTCTAGGTGCGTTATTTGCCACAAAACGCTCAGTAATGATTCAATGAAGTCTCATCAACTGAAGATGCATCTCTCCAATCTACACCCTGAGCTTGCTAACAGTAAGAGATAATTTTTTGAATCAAAAGCAAACTGTTTGAAGAAAATGAAGATGGACCATGACGGAAAATTTCAAACTGAGTCAAGAGCAATCGTGCCCTCATCGTATGCTGTTTCTCTTCTGGTAGCAAAGGCAAAGAGACCACATAGCATCGCAGAGACGCTCATAAAGCCGTGCCTCATCTCATGTGCTGATATTTTGCTTGGCGAATCTGCAGTAGCGAAGATGAAACAAATTTCTCTATCCAACGATACCGTTCACGCATTTTTGATATGTCGTCCAATATCAAGTCGTAACTTTTGGCAAGAGTGAAAGCGTCTCCTGTCTTTGCTATTCAATTAGATGAGTCTGTGGATGTGGCGAATTTGTCTCAACTAATTGTCTTTGTTCGTTACGTCTTCAATCAAAACATCGAAGAAGACTTATTATTTTGCCGCTCACTAGAAACAACAACTCAAGCTGTCGATGTCATGCAGCTTGTTAATGATTTTTTTGAAAAGAAAGGATTGGACTGGGACATACTTGTCCATATTTGCACAGATGGATCTCCTGTTATGTTGGGTGTAAGGTCTGGATTTGCGCAACTAGTGAAGCAAAAAAATCCTAAGGTAGTGACAAAGCACTGTATTATACATCGAGAAGCGCTTCCGTCAAGAACAATGACTCAACCGCTTAAAGAAACGCTTGATGCGGCTATTAGAATTGTGAATTATGTTAAAGCAAGCGCTCTCAACTCTCGACTGTTTCGACGGTTGTGCCAGGATTTGGAATCCGACTACAAGGGACTCTTGTTCCACACTTCTGTGCGTTGGCTGTCAAAAGGCGATATGTTGAGTAAGCTTGTGCATTTGCTCCCTGAAGTGACACAGTTCTTGCAAGAAAGAAATAAAGATTTAAAAACTATTGTTTCTGATAAGGAATTCCAGTACAGGCTGGCATTTCTCGCAGATATATTTAGTCACCTGAATGAGCTTAACCGAAAGCTACAGGGACCGGATTGCAATATAATTGGGCATCGAGACAAAGTAAACGCTTTCGTCTCGAAACTTGGTCTTTGGGGAGGAAAGTTTGAAAGTGGCCTTAGTGCAAAACACTTAAAAACTTAAAAACAACATCGTCATTTACCTCAACAGGCTTCTGGACGAGTTTAATCGCTATTTCTCTGACTTCAAGATCAATAACCCAAAACTCGAGTTGTTTCCAAGTTAATAACTTTCTAGAAGAAGCGGAGAACGTCATAGAACAGTTTCTTGATTTGATAAATGACTCATCAGCAAAGGCTGTTTTTGCAAACAAAAATCTAAACGCATTCTGGGCTACCATGCATGACTTGTATCCTCGCGTTGCTTTGTCCGCTCTCACACTTCTAGTTGCATTTCCTTCCTTCGACGTACCTGTGCGAGTCTGGGTTTTCAAGCATCGTTCAAATCAAAATAAAATCGTAAAACCGCCTGATTGATCTTGAATCTGTTTTGCGCTGCGCAATTTCAAAAATCAAGCCAAATATTGAGGCACTGGTCAATGCAAAACAAATGCAGAAATCACATTGAAACCAATGGTGTTGCATTTTTTCATTTTATTTTGCTAATAAATTGTGAAAAAAATCTAATTGATATATATTTTATAATTATGAGAAATGCCAAATCTTTTTAATACAGCGTTCTTCAATTTAACTTCATTGCTTTGATACTATATTCATGATGACGTTTGCTTTAAAAAAAAATCTCCAAATAGTTTTTAATTTAATACAAAATATCATAAAAAAATATGTTTATAAGAAAGATAACGCTCATACTATGTTTGATAAAAATAATTTTTTTTAAGAAATAAATTTAGTATATAAACAAAATTTGGAGTTTGTAAAATGACATAAAAAAGCAAAATGTATATTTACCCACTAAACACTGAATAGGTTAAAATTAATTTTTTTATTGAAGGATAATTGTGGTGGGAAATTGAGAGTTCGCTCACTAAAAAGTGGGGAATTATAGAAAAAAGGTTAAGAACCACTGCGTTAGGGGTAGGTAAACTGCCACTTGTAAATTATTTTTATGTGACTTTCATTACATATTAAAAAAAATATTTTTCATAAACTTTTTAAAACTTTAGCTCAGATATGAATGTTTTGTGAAGTTAAAATTAAAAATGAGTGTTAAAAACATTCAAAATAACTGCGGGTAATTATAAAATTATATTTTGCCTGAGTTTTAACATTTTCAAAGAACCAAATTTATTTAGCCCAAGCTGAATGTGGCCGGAGGCTCAAAATTGTTGGCCACCTCTCGCCACTTTCATACCAAATGAAGGAATCAGACTAGTTTGCCCACCTTTTTTGAACAAATTTGATCATGGCACCTGCCTTAATCTATTTTTGGTTTGCAAACTTCTAATCAATAACGACAGCGAGTAAGCTAATTGTTTAGCTGTTACTATATAGAAAAATACCAAGACGCTTTAAAAAATATAATGACTATTAAATACAATTGAGTTCATAAGAGACACGTAAAATTGACGTTTTGTGAAATATTTTAGCTTAAGTGGACCTCAAGAACCGATGGAAAAAAGAGGGAGGAAGAAGGAGTAGCTGCGTTCGTCTGAACTCCCTAACTTACGGACTTGTAAATCCGTGTCTTTATATAACGAACACACCTACACCTCACGATAACATCCATTTTGGCAAAATTTCTTCTCATGAGTAACCAAGAATTTAACCAAAATAAAAATTCAATAATGAACGGAACATGTATTCTTACAAGAAAAAAATAAATCAAATAAAGAGAATTGCTAATATAATTATATAAATAAATAAATATAGATGATTTATTTAAACTATTATGAATTCAAAGATACACATTGAATATTAAGCTATAAATATCATACAAATTGAATAATCAATCTTACTGAATATTTATGATATTCTTTTAAGATGTTACATTGAATATAAAATGAAATTTTCTATTAACCATACTCTAAGCTTGAAGGGGGCGCTGCATATTTAGAATAGGGGAAGGAGGGGGCATAAAATAAATTATTAAAAAGACCACCTGCCTATAAAGACTCAATTCTTACCAATTATTAATCATGATTGAGTTTTTTCGACCTTCAGCGACGACATAATCAGAAAGACTGTTTTAATAATTTTGTTGATAATATATTAAGCCCCGTCGCCAGATTCCACATAATAGCAAGACTGATTTTAATGAGATTGGCATTATAAGAAAGTGTATACATGCATATATTTCAAGAGAGTTCCAGGGGCAGGGCAAAGTGATCCCTCCCGCCCGTATCGGAGTCTGAATGTATAAATCTAAGAATGATAAAGAACCATTATCTTCTTCTTCCTTAGTGAACATATGTGTTCATACATTCTATTTATTTTATCAAAGAATTTTATGTGACTTATTTCTAAAATAACAGAAGGCATAAATCGTTTTATTTTATATATTAAACAAAGTTATCTGTTGGTGAAAGACTTTTTTTCTAAATAGCATTCACTATACTGCATGAATTTTAGATAACTTTTATATTTTTCATGTACCATTTTATTAGAGGAACGATTTCATAATTTCGTTTACGTTTTGCCTTTTTTGTCTGTGTACTGAAAGTTGAAATTTATTAAAACATTTTTGTTTTATTTTAAATTTTTTAAGCTCGACTCTTAGTTATATACTTTTTACAGTTGATAAATTTTGTAGACGGTAATTTCAAATTTGAAAAATCCTCATGGATTATCAATTTCTTCTGAAGAAAAAATTATCTTCTTCATCTCTTTAAATAGAAGTAATAACAAACCAGCGATACACAAACATTGGTTAGATGGAACACATGGAAATACTTTAGTAAGTACTGATTTGTATTGGCCATCCTACACTACAATTGACTCAACTAATAAAATACTTTATTGGATCGATAGTTTTAGAGATACAATTGAAAGTATCACTTTTGAGGGAAAGGGTAAAATTTTAATGTTATCTCATTTTAATATCTTAATCAAATGCATATTTAGATAAAAAGATCATTTTTCAAAGTTCTTCAATAAAATTTTATAAACTACACTACTGTGACAATGCCTTATTTTGGATAGATACGCTGAATCACTCTTTGTATTTTATAAAAACTGATAAAGACACGCCCACAAAGAATGCTTACTTAATCTCTAATCAAATGGACACACTGGCAGATTTTTTTGTTCAATCTTTAAAAAAGGAAAAGAAAATAATAATGAGTAACATTGGAAGAGATGGATGCGAAAATGCGAAATGCGAGCAGATGTGTGTTCCTTTACCTGATTCAAATCATGCTTGTTTTTGTTCAGAAGGTTATGCACTAAACATTGATGGAATTAGTTGTAAAAGTAAATACTCTTTTTTATAACAATGTGTAAACGGTTTTCATCTTTTTAACGACTAGAATATGAAAACTAAATATCTTCTTTGAGAATTTCTACTATTTTTAGATTGTTTCCGAATACTACGCGCCTAATTTAAATTGAACGAGACATGATGTCTTGAATTAATTGAACTTATTACGAGATTCTAGAATATTTAAGATAAATATCTTAATATTTTATGAGTGTGAATTTTCAGATAAATATATAGACTTCTCATTAAACCATTTATTACCAACAGTTTTTATCGAAACAGTGAAGTTACACAATACGTCACCGTGCTTATGTTAATTGCAATACCTCAACTTTCCTATCGATTTTCTCTCTCCTCTTGTACTTCTCCCATTGCTCCACACACTCAACTTTCATTTTTTGCAACAACATTCAAATCTTGATGCTTCCAAGTCTTACCTCAGCACTCAAAGAAATAATAATTTGTTTACACACTTTCCTCACAATATATAGAATGTCTTATAACTAATTTTCAACGGTCATATGATCATGGTATAAATAAATTATTATAAAAAAAATGACCTGATTATTGAGGGTATTTGAAAGAAATAAAAAAAAAGCAAAAAAGCATGTAGTTTAATATTAGAGCTTCTGATTTCTCGATAAAATTTAATTCTCGAGAAACGAGAAAAAAAATATATCTGATTCTCGAGACTCGAGAAAAGTTTCGAGAAGTTAAAAAATATTAAAAATATTTTACGAAAAAAATATTTTGTTTTATTAGTAAAATAACTTTTTAAAAAAACAAGAGCATTTAAAGTTTCGTTTTTCAAACTCAATCGTTTTGGAGATAAAATTCTTCCGCATTGACAAGAAGTTGGTTGGATGCATAAAAGAGAATTTTTTAACAATTGCATTGATTCTGATAAATCAAAAGTTTTGTTTTGTTTGAACATCTGTAGTTCTTCTTCTATTGTACTAACTTTTTCTTCTTTTTTATCATACATGAATTCTTTAATTTCTCCATTTAAACTTTGAGTTAGAGATTTTTCTTCAAACTCATCAACAGATTCGACTTAATTTGGCTTTCTTGTATAACAGTTCCATGCCCCGAATAATGAGAAAAAAATTTATCAAAAATATTTTTTGTACATTCTAAAATTTCTTCAAAATTTGAATATTCAAAAGTTGATCGTGCATTACACATAATTATTTATTTTTTATTAATATTTATTCAAAATTTAACATTTTTTCAGTAATAAAAAAATTTTTTAATTCTTGAGTCTCGACAAAAATTTCTCGAGAATCAAGAAATAAAAAAAATCTAAAATTCTCGAGAATCGAGACTCGTGAAATCTCGAGACAGAAGCTCTAGTTAATATATGTAAAACTCAATTCCATATTTTTAAATTCTAAATATTGCTTATTTGTTTGCATTAGAACCTTCCAAAATATGAATTATTATATGACCTTGTATTCTAAATAACCCAACTTGCATCAGGTATACGAATTCTGAATATCCTGAAAATTCGATAATTTATTTAAATAAAACGAATTTTCGACACTATAGTCTTTATCAAGTTGAAGTACTAACTGTAGAAGATGTAAATGCTTTGAATAGATTGATTTGCTTTGAATAGAATGAGTAGATACTATTATGAAGTTTTAAAATTAATTACTTAAAAAATCGCTTTCAAACCATCTCTATCATTGGTTACAGTTTGAATCTTAATTCTTTGACTGACACTTGCCTATATAAATGTTAGTTCTTTGTGATTACACTTATACACTTAATTTGCAATTTAGAGTTGAATACTTATTATAAAGAAATTTCTAACAAGATTCCTGATGAAATATCATATCCTTTACAATGCAACACTTCAAAAACCTTTCTTTGCAAAGACAATAAAAAATGCATTGGCAAATCATTAGTGTGCGACGGTTACTCTGATTGCAATGATGCTTCTGATGAATCGAATTGTAATATATCATGTACAAGTGATAAGTTCAACTGCGGAAATAAGTATGCTTTATCTTTTATATACTTGATATACCTTTTCATGTTAGTGAAAATCTGTAAAAGGTGAAACTCTTTCAAAGTCTCAATTTGTTCTCGTAATATTATATGGTATATACATTACAAAAATGATAAAATAAATAATAATTAAAAAAAAGTATTTATGTCATAATTGTTCTATAGTATTTATTCAAAGTATATTAAAAAAAGTTAAAAAACTAATTTAATTCAACAGTGAATAATAAATTTGGCGACTTTCATATTCTATTTCCTTATATATTGTTTGCTTTTAAAAGAATTTTTTATTTCATTTATGAGATATTTTCCTATACATGACATAAAATTTTTTTTTTCATAAAGTTTATCTTTTCCCTTAGATACATGTATTTTCAGATTTTTTTAGAGGATATTTCAGTTTTTAGGGCCGTTGAGTTATACTGCAATATATTTCTACAACTATTTGAAAAAATTCTTTTTTTAAGGAAGAAGAACTCTATTCAAAATAAAATAAAAAGATGAGAGAGGACAGAAGTTAGATCTATGTATCAATCCATTATCACTTTGTTCTCTTTTCCTTTTGATTACTATTAAAGAGAATTTTAAGATTTGTTCTGAAATTCAACTGAACTGCTATTCACTTTCATATTTTTATTTTGAATAAAGTTCTTCTTCTTCTTCTTAAAAAATGCTTGAATAAGAAACTTACAGTATTTATATTGAGTATCTATAATTTAACAAAAGAAATATTTCGAAAATTACATTATTTAGGTGTGTACCTGCATCTTGGAAGTGTGATGGAAGAATTGACTGTTTGAATGCTTCTGATGAAAAGGATTGCCAAAATGTAAAGTGTAATAGCAACGAATTTAAATGTAACAATAATAAGTGCATTCCTCTTGATTGGTAATTTCTTTATAGTATATTTAATACCTTTTTATGAAATTTATGTAAGAATAAAATCCGCTAATCATTGATAGGTATTTTATTAAAAGTTTCCCAATGCATAGTCGGGTGGAAACAATGTTTTGGTAGTAGGATACTGCAATTGACGTTTAAACCAGCATGTTTCAAAGCTTATTCTCCAGAATCCCAGGGTTCCGCAAAAGCTTTCCAAACATTTCGCGAAAAATGGCAAAATAAATTAATGCGTTTTAAGTTTTTATTTCATTTCATACTTGCAATATTTCTATAAATTGAAGGCACAACGGTTCAGTAGTTTATTTCGTGACCAAGACATTTAGTACCCAAGTCATTCGTACCTAACTTGATCATTTCTTACCCAAAATTAAAAAAAAACCCTGTGTACGGAGCGTGCAAAAATGGTTATGAAATGTCTCTGGTATGAGACGTCCTAAGTAAGAATGTCGTGCACCGCGAATATTCATAAATATTTGTATGCATTCATTAAAAACAAATTATCATGTTATATGTTAAATGAATTTATAAAATGTAGACATATAATTTATTTAAATTTACAAAACATTCTAAATTAATTTAAAGATATAATAAAATGTGAAATTAAATGGAAACAAAAGTATAGTTATTTTTAAAAAAAAATTGATTTTACAATAAAAGACTTTTATGAAGAAATAATCTTTTTAGATGTCTCTTTGAAGGAAAACTTTTTAATCAAGTATCATAAATGAGCAGTAAAATCTAATATAGCACTACTCATAAGTTTATCAAACCAGTTTTCAATAATATATGTATTTTTTAACGCTTAATTCAGACACTTTATTAGGAGGAATTATTAGAAAACATGTTTTTCATCTTTGCTCTTCAGTTAAATACAAAGAATGTTAAAAATAACAATTAAATTATTTTCTATTAATTAATTATACAAAATAAAATAAACGCGGAAAAGTAAATATATTAGTATATAATATAAAAAATATATATAATATAATATATAAATACTATATATAAATAATTTTATGTGGTATAAATATTCTTTCTGTTTACATAAATTTGGATTTTGTTCTTATTAATAAAAAGTGATTCTAATATATGAATAATTGCCTCATATTTATACATCTTTTTATAATGGTGAAATTTTTTATATTATATAAATTTCTACATACTTCATTATAGAAATGGAAAACTAGAAATTTTATTTTGTATATAATTAATTAAAGATAATTTAATTGTTATTTTTAACATTCTTTGTATTTAGCTGAAGAGAAAAGATGAACAACATGTTTTCTTATAAATCCTCCTAAATAAAGTGTCTTATAACTTTTAACTCCTTGTTTCTTAATTATCATATATATTTAATATGATAAATTTAAGAATTTTTTTTTGTTCGAATCAAATTACTTTTATTTGAATTGCATCAAATTCCCTATTCCTTTATTTTGCAATAGTGATAAAAATATAGAGTTCCTTGAAAAATTTCAAGGCTTCGGCTACGATAAAAAGGTTGGAAAGCGCTGGTTTAAACCGCGACTAGTAGAATTCAAAATCGAATACATATTTCAAATATAAGAGAGTCCGAATTTTGAAGAAAATTAACTAAAAATCTATTTGATAGTTAACTAGAGTGGTTAGTCAGTTAGTTAATTTTTAGTTAGTGTATTTGATTGTATCTACATTTAAAATGTTTTAATGATATTTATGGGAGTTTTATTTCATAATCTTTTAGATTATGTTAAAATCATTTATCGTAGGAATAAAAATTAATTACAAATTCATTTTTTAGTTTAAAATTATTAAGTCTTTTTAGTAAATTAGTTACTTTCCAAAATATTCATATATTTTAATTCATAGTTATATTGTGAGCAGATATGGTTTAGAGAAATATTTATATGCTTGCAGTAAGAAACGTAAAAGTAAATTTTATTACCAAAAGAGCGTTGAATTATATGCAAAATTAAGAATTTTTACGAAACATAATGTAAATTTATATTATGAGGCTCAATAGTCAGGAATATTTGACTTGGAAATGAGAAAAATATATTTTTCTTGTATTTAATTTTTAATTGGTTCAAATATTATTTAGGTTTTGTGATAAATTTGTTCAATGCGAAGATGGTTCAGATGAACCAATTGACAAATGCCAAAATATGTATAAGTGTTACAACGATGAATATGCGTGTAATAATAACAACTGCATTTCTTTGGACTTTGTTTGTAATGGTGTAAATGACTGTGGCGACAATTCCGATGAAATAAATTGTCGTAAGTTTTACTCAAAAATTTTACTCAACACAAATCACAATATATTTTGAATTTATCATTTCTCTGATAATAATGGCTTCAAGAAGAATGATATTTCTCCTTGAGTAAGGGTCTTTTCAATTTAATTTTATTATAAAAAGAGTCAAACTTTAGGTATTCATTACTTTTAAAATGTTAATTAACCCTCGGAGTAGGGACCATAGCTTTTTACTCCACCTTCGAACTTTAAAGGTATTTTCTCACAATAAAAAATATGTAAGCCTATATGAAAACCATATGTAGTTTTTAACTGGACGATGTAGAACTCATTATGGCTTAATTTTTTTTATCAACCCTCATCCAGAGGTCCTGTCTATAATTCTAAAATAGGTCAAATTTTTTTGCAGTTTTTGAAATATTTTTGACTTAAGATAAAATTTCTTTCATTTCCTATCGTATGATTCATAAGAAAAAAAATTTGAAAGCAAGTTTTATCAGGTTAAAAAAAATTATCGCCATCTATTTGAAAACAAAATTTGATTTGACAGGGTACTTACATATTATATAATATACATTTATACATATGTATACATGTACAGCACTAGTAATAAAATTTAACATTTGGAAAAATCTATCTTACAAAAAAGATGAGTTCGAGTATAAAATTGATCAACTTGAATTAAAAAAATTACTAAAAGTTTTTGAACTTAAAATGTTTAATAAATTATAATATTTTTTTGATTTTTTAGTATAAATACTAAAATTACTTCTTACCAAAAAAGGCAACTTGCATATAATAAAATAGGTTCATGACTGAAATTTAAATATACTGAAAAAAAAGTTATTTTGGACTTTTTTGTTAAAATCTGGGCCTGCATTACCTTTGAAAAAAATATATACCTTGTCTTTTGTTTTATGGTAAGAGGCTATACTCCCCAACCAATAAAAATGTTATGATAAATTTTAAGCTTCCGTATAAACATGCAGAAATATTTTAATAATTGATACAAAATGAAATTGGAGGGAAAAAGAAATTCTATAAATCTATGAAAAAAGTATAGAGGATGAAATACAATATATTATATATAAATGTTCTGCACTCACATTTAAATCCTTACAATATCAAATCCCTAAAAATTGCGTTAAATTTAATATTTTTTTGCGATTGATTCAAGACATTTTAAACCATAAATGACTTATTCCATCTCACTATCGTATTTCATTGATAGGTAGCTGCTATAGGCCTTTATCAAATGAACATTGATTTAAAGTGTAGGTTGTAAGTTTTGACTATAGTAGACACTTAAATGTAACGAGTAAAATTATCGTTGTATAATACAATTTTCAAAAAATATGACGTGAGTCTTAATTCATTATAATAATAAATCAGAATTTTTAAAACTTTCTACGGATCGATTAGAGTAGAGGTAAAAGATTTTTTCTATGCTAAATTCTAATTATCTCAACATTATAAGAATCAATTCTTTGAAAATATTTTAAGTAAACTTCTCCATATTTGTATTTGCCGTTAAAGTTTTAAGCCAAGGTGAGTGATGGCCTTTTGTACAGTTCCAAAAAACTTTCATAATTTTTAAGCCAATTTTTTCTTGTATTGTAAAAAATTTTTCCACAAAAGATAGCGAATTTCAAAATTGTGTTAAAATTTGGAAAAGAAATTTGTGCCGTTATAGCGAAATTTAAGGTCGATATATTTGTATATAGACGTGTTCTTGTTTTAGTATATATGCCGTACACTTTGAAAAAAAATTGTTTATGACATTTTTTATATTTTACTTATGTTCATTAAAATTTTTATAGACTGTTAAAAAATGCTAATACTTACAAAATTACACGTTGTCATTTAGTTAGCTTAAAAAGCATATATTCTCTAAAGGTTGAGTGTAAGATTCATTTGATAGGAAATACCCGATACATTCAATTTTATATCACTATAAATTATAGTTATTTGAAAATTTTTCATTACAATGTAAAAAAAGTATACTTTCAATTACATATAATCTTTTATCATAAATCGGAAAAAGTTCTTTCAATACTGCCTTGAGAAACTGGCACTGCTAAAACAAAGCAGTTGTTTAACCCTCGCACTACGGACTCTATGTATTTTTTCCGCAAAAGTATTTACAAGATTATTATCGGAAAACTTTCAATGGGAAAGTTCAATAAAAATAGTATCTAAACTTATAAAAATTGCTTCTTAAGGCACTGGAAAGAAAAAAATTTAACATTACCTAAAAAGCTCTGCAAATTTTCATTTTTTCTCATTTTTGTACCTTGAAAAATAAATTATTATAGATGGCGTTAAACTTAAAATGGCAAAAAAATTTATTATATTATAAGAAATCAAAGTTTATACACAATTAGGGCAAGCAGTTTTAGAATGAATCTTACAAACAAAATTCGAGCACATGGAACATTTTTTTGTTGTTTTGTTTTTTTTAGAAAGACAAACAGAGCAGACACCTTTTTGGAAGTTGTTTGTTCTTCTGTCGCAGCTTTCGAAAAACCATAAACAGACAGTAGGTACTTAACTTGGATTGGCAATTCAGAGATGTTGGATCTTACCTTCATACACTCTTCTGCCAAAAGAAAAGACAGCTTCTTCAAAAAAACTTTACGTCCACTTTGCTTCGAACTCGGGAACGATTGAGGAGAGTTGTATCTTGCAACAACCCATGTGTTCAAAGCAACTATGTCCAAGTAGTTGCAAAAAGTAGCTAGAGTCTATCTTCTACATGGCTTCTTTGATCGATAGCTTCTGATCATTTTATTCCCGACATCAACTCCCGATTTGTATGTGTTGTAGCAGAGCAAACTTTGTGGTTTTGAGTGCTCGCCATATGTTGTTATGTTTTTGTGTTGAGATGACAAGACGTACACGACTTTGAATTTATTGCGAGCATGTTTTCTTGGTATATACGCAGAAAGTGAAGAATATTCAGAATAAATAACACGACTATCACATTCCGCGAGGCGAAGTCCTTTCAAGTGGTTAGGCTTAAAAATCGTAGGAACAAATCGTCTGTTCCCATTGACAGTGCCACAAAGGGATATATCTCTATCGTGGCACCAGACAGCCAGCTCATAACTAGTAAAAAACCTATCAGTAAAAACGCCACAACCAGATGGAATCTTTGAGTCTTGTATAAGTCTTTTTGAAATATTCAAGGCTGAAAAATGTGAATTTCCCATACCAGGTATATAGAGTTCGGGCATCATATAAAAAAAATATTCTGCATCATTTATATGATAACATTTTAGACCGTAGTGCCCAGGTTTCTTAGGATCATATATTTTCAACCTGCACTTTCCTTTGAAGCTGTTAAGTTGCTCATCTATTGTTACATGTGAATAAGGAGTCCAGTACTTTGAGAAAACATTGCGGAAGTGATCATGTACTTTGCTGATCGGACTCAATTTATCTCCAACATCTCTTTGTGTTTCGTCATCAAAAGTGATGAAAAGATGAATGAGTGTAAACATGTCCCTTCCCAAGCTGCTCTTAGAAATGGAATTCCAAAATTAGAAAACAAATCACAAATGGCAACTTTCTGGTCTCCACTTTGGCCAATATAAAGTAAGCTAGCAAAGTACGAGAGGAGATTATGAATTTCAAAATTCTTATAACAATGAGCCAATCCTCGATGTTTAGGGTTTTCAGATCTGAAAAAATAGTTTCGATATTTAAAATAAAGAATATATAAGCAAAACTTACTCGAAGTTGGTTTTTAGTTTTGCAGCTGTCATTTCATAGATATATGAAATCAAATTCACATAAAAAAAAAGTTTGAATATGAACAGAATGTCGTCAGTGTCTTTCATAGACCCTTTAGGTCCTGGTGGATTACTAATTGCGTTTCTGATATTGATTCTTTGGGGACGACCTTCAAGAGCAGATATGGGTCTCCAACGATAAATAGTTTGGTCAGGAACTAACAAATCATCTTCAATTACAAGAGATGATGAAGAAGAAGAATGAGATGATAGAGATGAGTAGGAGGAGGAAGTAAACGAATAAGATGTTTGTTCTTCTCCGCTTTCAGAACTACTTTCTATGGAAAAGTCAGAGCTCATGATTTTATATCAAAAGGATTTTGCAAAGATCTTCAAGCCAAAACGTTCTTTGAGTATTAGCTGGGTTTATGTAACAAAATCAATTTGGAAAACAGTAATCAGCGAACGATAGAGTCTCAAGAAAGATGCAATGAAGAGAGGAGTATATTGATCAAATCAAGTTCACAATGGAAACGCAAAAACTAGAATACTTTCAACGAGAGAAAAAATAATAAATAAATTATAAACGCATCACATGTGCTTTGATAAATCAATATCATTACTTCTACAAAACCATTATGCATGAAGCCACATGCCGCCTTGCTATTGAACGCTGAACTAAGCGTATAGATAGGAAATACAATTGACGAACAATGTGTCATTGAGATTATATTATATCATAAATGAGCTGATGAGTTATTGAATGAACTTTGTGGCACTGTTATGCTTTTATTTACGTTATTTTTATACATCTCCTGATACATGATCATAATAATGATCTATGGCAGAGTTCAAAATATGTGGTAAGTAAAAGAAAATAAAGAAACGATTGGTTCACCATTATTTTCATTTTATCACCATTACATGCGTGATGAGAAGTGATGAAGCAGTTTGCACTATCAAAGTTTCAGCAGTTTGTTATTACTTTTATTTCTCTCATGAATTTTAGATCTCCTGCTAATCATTGATACAAAATGCCGGTAAATGCAGAAGAGTTGGCAAAGAAGAAGAATTGGCAACCTATACGCACAGCTACTATGAGTAGCAAAAGGCGGCAATATCAAACATTTGTAAAACTGGCGAACTTCTCTTTTGCCGCTTTTCCTAGAACCGAAATGCCAACATCCTTTGAGTAAATACATCACAATAGCAAAATGAAAAACACGTAGAAATGTAATATTATTGAATATCTGATATGAAAAAGTTTTATTTATTACTAACAAATTTTATCAACATCATAGATAGTGGTAGTAAGACATAGAAGCACTAGCGATGCAATCACAGTATGATTCTACGTACACTAAATGTATCGAGAAATAACCTAGAGAAAAATAATGTGCCTCAACATGGATTTGAACCACGATCTCTGTATATCGCGTACAGTGTGGTCCATCGAGAACATTTGTTTCTCTAGATTATTCCTATAGAAATCAACTCATGCTATCTTCACCATTTTACATACGAGATGTATAATGTATATAAGTAGTAGATAAGTACGTTCGTGTAGGGTAGTACGATGGTGTGTGCTTATGAGTCTCAGTTGAGATTACCAAGGCAGTAGTAGTAAGATATTTAGTGCTAGTGCTTATTTATCAACATCAATTTGGTTCTTAGTTGTAAAGTTTGCTTTGATCAAAAAAAGAATTGTAGATGGCGTTAATATCATTTTTTCTCAAGTTTCATTATCAAGTAGAAAAAATTGTTGAATTATTCTGCTCAAAGAAGCATTCCCTAGGAATGTATAAAAATAGATACTACGTTTCTCAGTAATTTTTTCTCAATAATTATAGAAGGTATTTTTTTAGCAAATTTTACTCATATATGATTGGCGGAAAAAATGTCCCTAGTCCGTATACAGAGTAAGTACAAAATGATCCGTAGTGCGAGGGATCGTAACTAAATGAGAAATGCACCGAACTCTGAAAATTATTGTAATTTTGATTTTTTCGTATTTCTAACTGAAATGTTTTCAAAAAACTCTCCGTGTCCTTCCGTATTTTGAAACGTGCCCTAGCGAAAGTAATCACAGTCGTTGATATAGCTAACTGTTTGTATAAAAGTTTTTTGATGAAATCAATTGAAGATTAAATAGATTAAAGATAAGTATACATAAAATATGTTAAGTACTATGATTCAAAAAATATTTATCGCTATTCGCATTTAAATAAAACAAAACCTTACGTAATTGGCCTGATCAAGATGAAGGATTAGGATCGAATTTTTATCGAGATTAAAACTAAATTTATATCATGCCTTATTTAATAATAATCAGTCTGAATTTATAATAAATATAGTTTACTATAGTTCAACTTCCAATCAAAACGAGTTTTTCCAAAAAACTATTTTCACTTTTCTTTCAAGATGGGTTCACTTTTTTCTTTAAGTATATTTTTGATATTTTTGTATTAATATTAATGAAAGTTATTTGCAAAGTTTTTATTTTTATACACAGGTCTTGATATGATGAATTCCTATTCTGAAAACACTAGAAATTTAGTGCCTATTTCGGAATGTTCTAAAACCGAATTTAGGTGCACAAATCAAAGAAATCAAAAGTGCTTACCCGATATTGTAAAATGTGATGGATATAATGATTGCGATAATGGAGAAGATGAAGGTAATCCATCTGTTTTTTCTTAGTCCAATCTATTATGCTTAGTTTTATTTCTACCTGAATCATTATATTTAAAAGTTAAATTATATTAAACATAAATATATTAGTTTTAAGTTATTTCCTTTTTATGTGGATAGTAAACTATTGATTTTTCTGTATATTTCTTCCTTTAAATTCATATTATACCATATATAATAAGAAGGCTTTGGAGTTAGTTTGAATAGATTTAGATGCATGGTAAAGGTAAAGGTACTGTGGGATGTTTTCATCGAGAAAACACAATTGCGTATGGATTTAATACTACAAACTCTTGCGTTCGAATCCTCAGCATCAAACATTCTTTGCCATAATTCGAACCAAATGGCACAATTGTGCCTTCTAGAATGAAAAGACTACAATGTACATTATTGCTAACTCATGTTATTTTCTTAAAAAGAATGTAACCCTAACCATAATCACGGACATATTTTTTATAATTTTTACTGCGTGGTTTTATCACTATTAACTTTAATATAGAGAAATACATTAGTAGTTCCATGATACTGAAATGCTTGTCAAATGAAATATTATTAAAGTTAAGACAAGATAGAAAAAAGTTCCAAGTAATTGGTATATATTAAAATCTCTTTATAATGACGTTAAGCACTTTTTAGTCATTTTTGATATTTTCATCTCCCCAAAAGTCAAAAAGGGTAACCCCTATGTCTTATATACCGCAACTTTTATCTCGATTATCCTCACAAATAGATTCGCAAGCACTTAATTACTTAGTTATATTTTGAAGATATGCATTTTTGCTCAAAAATGTAGTAGAACCTTCATTTTAGCAACAGTTTTTTTCAATTTTCACTTCTTAGTTTTAAAAATGTCATCATAATCTCAAGTGAGTCTTCTTCAAAAAATTAACTCCCTTAAAACATATATTAGTATTTCAAAAACAACACTTTTTGGTAAGATCTTTACTTGTTTAGTCTAAAAAATTTTGAACTAATTTCAAATTTTAAGTCAATTTTTCGAGTTTAGGTCAATAAAGTCAATTTTTATATTTAACACTTTTTGATTCAATGTGCCTAATAATGTTACAAGCGATACATACAAGATTTCTTCTTTATATCAACACTTCCACAATAGTTGGTCTTTTTTTCATTTAATAAAAGGTTTTACTGTAAAGTTTGCCTGACTGAGGTTAAACATGAAGAAGTTTTTTGTAAGGCAAATTATTTTTGTTGACAAACGTGGTTACATACGATATATCTGCTGCAGAAGTTATGGAATTTTATTCCAAAACTTTTTTATCATTGCATGTTTTTCACATCTTTTTCACAAGTTTACCTTAAAAGTTAAGTTATCCTGCAAAATTGTAGATTACCGGCATCAAAATTAGTAATAGAAAAAGAAGATTCTCTTTTCAAACCCAACACTTCAGTTCCAATTGTAACGAAATTGACAAATTGGTTGCAAGCAGCAAAATATTTTCATTAAAATCTTCCAGCAGTGAAGAAATTATAACGATAAAAATGATGGAATTTTATTGTCAAATATAAAGAAATAGTTAAAAAAAGAAAATCTGTGTCAAAACTTGCTAACAATAATTAGAGAATATTCACGATTCATTGATTTAGTCGGAAAAATTAAACAGAGACTTTTTCAGGCGAAGATGCCTTTACTTGTTTCAACATTATGTCATTTAGGACGAATGTGGCGTTAAAAGTTATCTTGAAAATAGATTCAAATAAAATGAAATCAATAAAATCATGAATATGGAAAACTCTCAAATCTCTCGCAGTACTTATCCCAAATTACAAAATTGTCAAGTTTTAACTTTAGAAGTAGAAAGATCTTTTTCTAACCTGAAAAAACTGCTAGAAAATGATCGAATTTTAAATCAGAAAATGTCATTAATTATATGTTGTTGTATTACAAAGTCATGGATTCTTTGAAATAATTTTCAATACTTTCTCTAAAGTGTTCTTAGTTGTTCAATTCAATGAAACTTTAAAAGGTCAATAAAGTCAATTTTTTCTCTGAGTAAAAGTCTATTTTTTCCAATTTTTTGGGTCAATTTTTCCTCGCCCTGGTATGACCAAAACATTTTATGTCCACGAAAAATAACTATTTTTATATAGATACATTAAATTTAAAGGAATAATTCTTTAAAAACGAATTGGCCACATATCTTCTTGAATGAGAAGGTAAGGCAGATAATTTTATTTTATATCTTTTTAAAAAATTAAACATAAATAGGACAACAAAATTTGTATTAACGTTTATATTGAAAAAGATTTATTTAAAATGTATTTTAATGCAAAGAATGTACTTGTTTGATTAAAACAAATCAAAATTTAAATTATAACTAAACTCTTTGGGTGAGCAAAATTTGAGTAGCAAAACATCTTATTCCAAAAAACAACATTTATAAGTAATAGTTTGTTTATATTTGTGTAATGTAAAAGTAGCTAATTTTATAAGATGTGAGTTCCTTAGGGGATAGGCATGTAAACTTTGTGTATCAAGTTTAAAAGTTTCGTAAAATAGATAGGGTAACATACTATGAATATATTTGTAAAGAAATAAGCCAATAGATTTACAGAAGATTTCAGTTAATTTTACTAACTGATTGTCATAAAAGATCTAATCAATATGGCAAGCCTTATGTTTACTAAAAATGACACGTAATGCTTTTTTTGTAAATATAACAGACTAGACGTGTCAGAATGCCCCCAATTGATGACACTATATGTTATATGTGGTAGCAAAAGAGTTTTATTCAAAAGAATGTTTATTTTAACAGGTAAAATTATTCTTGTCTTTTTTAGCATAACTATTACACTTGATACCTTACTACTTAAATACTGCATGTGGTCATTCCATGTAAACTTTTTATTTATAATCAGACCTAAGAAGTTAAATGTTCAACACCTTCAATATCAGTATCTTTAAATATGTCAAAACGTTGTTTCAATGTCGTAAAACGCATACTTTTTGTTTTTGTTTCATTCATAATGTTTCAAAGTGATCCAATCATATACTTTTTTGAGATTAACATTCAAGGACATTTGAGCTGATTTATAATCTAAATCACGATTAAGGAAAACAATAATTGAGGTGTCGTCAGCAAATAAAGTTTCATCAATATTTGTGTTTGCGTTAAATATTCTATTTATAAATATTGAAAAGAGTAACGGACCAAAGATTGATCCTTGCAGTAAACCTGAAGTGATAGATGACTCAGTTGATCTAAAATTATTTATGGAAACTAATTGGGATCTATTGTGAAAATAGTAAAAAAAGAATCTCAAAGTTTTGGTGTCAAATCCACATATTTTGAGTTTTTGTAGTATAATTTGATGGGAGACACTCTAATAAATTTAGTAAATTTTTAGTAAATTTGAGGTGAACAATAAAATGTCCAAATTTTGTATTTATAGAAGATTGACGTCATCAAAGTTAGAAAATATGTATAGAAATTAATTTCAGGCTTAAAAAAGTTTTCTACCAAAAATATATGTGCGCGATGTGAGAAAATGACTTAACCCTTTCGTGACCATCAGACGATATTTATTAAAAAGCAGAAGATTAATATACAAAACAATTTGAAAAAGTAGACGAAGGTAAAATTGTTTATGTATCATATATGATACACTGGTCAAGAAAGGGTTAATTTACTCAGGCCAAAAACTCATAAAATAGGCATATGAACTATTTTGGGGTTATGAGTACTCATATTTGAAAATCTATGATATATGTTGATGTGAAAAACAAACTCTTGCATTTATTCTAAGAACTAAGTTTCAAAAAGGGTATATTCCCACTCATCTATCAAAAAAATTATTTCATGCCAAAAAAACGTTCCCCATGTTAACCATTACAGGTTGATTCCAAAAAATGTCGCTACAATCAATACATATAGTGGAAAAGATTTAATGAAAAAGATTCTAAGAAAACTAAAATGTATGTATTAATAGAAAAACATTTAATGAAACACATCCGAAGAAAGCTCATATCCGATATTTGTCAAGACATCACCAGCAGCATTCTATATGAAACAACGGCTGGTTCAAATTCTACACGGAGTCAATAAAAACAGGATAAAAAGAATACATAATAATATAGGATTTTAGGGGATTTATATATATTTTTTCATGAAAAATCATATCACTTTTGACTACCCTCCCCCTCCTAACTGAACCCTAACCTTTTGTTAAGTTTTGTGTACACGCATTCCCCTCACCCACTTCAGATTGTTTGTTATTTGTAAGCGCTCCCTATTCATATACTCTGTTTAAAACAAGAAATAATATCATATTTTGATAACGTGAAGTGTGTCAATCAATCTTTACGTTTAAAATACATATTCTAGTGACAAATAAAATAAAAAATAAATAAATTAGTTTATTCAAATTGAGTTATAAATCACTTAGATTTACGATATTCACATTTTAAGTCGTAGAAGCGAATGTAACTCGCGATTGCACAAAGTAAGTCAGTCGATGAATTTTTGGAAAAGAGCGACCATTCTTCCCATGTTTAGATAAATGATAACCGACATTTTTATTCCTATAAGTTATAAATCAAGAATAAATTTTGATACACTCGATCACATGACTATTTTTAAAAAATTCTTCAAACGTATGTGGTAATTTCATTAAAGCTATCAAAAATATTTTTTTTAATTCATTCTTGTGTCAAAATGTTTATTTTGGCGTTGTCTAATTATTTTCCGTTTTAATTAAAAATTTCAATTTTTTGTCACGCATTTTTGTTAGAACACTCTAAGACAGTGGAAATGAAGAATATGCATAAAAGAGCCTAAAAAGAATAAAATCGAAAAGTAGTATTTCATATTAAAATTGATCTTTAAGTATATCTAAATATGAATGAAATAAATAGAGAACAAGATATAGAAATGAAAAAGTTTAAAATAATTATATTTTAGATGTTAAGATGTGCCAAACTTTGGATATTAAAGAGTGGTGTTCTACATCTCATGATTTTTTGTGCAAAAGTGGAACTCATTGCATCCCAGCTAATTGGATGTGCGATGGTGAAATGGATTGCCATGACAAATCAGATGAATCAAACGAACAATGTTCTTATAAAAATAAGTCTTTAAAAGGTAAAAATTTAATTTGATTTAGTATACGGCTTTAAATAATATACCCTATTTCGGACTTCAAAGCTTTCAACCTATGAAAAGTTCTTCAGTAAGCCAATAAACCGCAAAATGCGATTAATTCAAGATTATTTTTCATTACTAAATAGTTATATATATACAATCTACAATCAGGTACGTGCACCTTGCAACTACATTGAAATATGCTCTCATCCCAATCCCACCCTAAAATCCTGAAGACGACACTGTACAATAATCCTTCGTTATCATGCTGTGTACTGAAAATTCTCGATATAAAAGGACAAAAAATGAAATTGTTTTTTATAGTTCAAACCTCCAAATATCTCTCATACATGCTTTAAACAGTGATTATGTAACTATTTTTAAAATATGAAAAGACTTAGAAAAGATAAAAATTATAATTAATAACTTATTAATAACATTAAAAAAATAATTCATCCCACACTATATAATGAAAGCTTTAAGTAAAGTAAGACCTTACCCGACTATACTGTTTCGATGTTGAATGTAGACTATAGAACAGTGATTTCAAAAGTGTGAGTCGCAATGCTGATAAAAAACATTTCAAATCTTAACCTTTTCTAAAGATTGTATTATGATGGTGAAGATATTTTCGGTAATTTTCGTATAAGAATTAACTAATATAAAAATAAAAAAGTTCAATTTTCTTCAAATCTAACAATCGATTTGAGTAAAGAAATGAAGTTATTTGAAGCAACTCGAAAAAGATCGGGTTCTATCAAGGTTTACTAACAATCAGAACAACACGTGTGGTGTGTGCGAAAGAGCTTTTTATTCTGAGGCTGTTTTTTAGCAAAGATAAGCCAAAAACTTTGGACGCATTGTGCTTTTTAAAATCCTATTTTTGCTCAAATAAAAAATATTAATTTTTAGTTTTATAAATTGTTTCATTTTCAAGTACTAGACACATTTGTGTGATCTTTCTTTCAATTGAATCTATATTATTAGGTTCTGTAGGATAATCAAAAAGACTAAAATAAGTCATTTTTTATTATCAAAAAATATTTAAAATTCAAGCCGGTAAAAACAGACAAAAAATTTTTTTCGGTAATTTACAGGTAAAATGATATTTTTGGTAACTTTCGAACCCCAGGCGTATGCGATTTGATGTACTTGATGTTACATTTTATACACTCAGATATGAGCTATGAATGAATATCTTATACATTATAAGATTTTTTAAGAATTAATTCCCTAATACGCAATTTTACAAGTTAACACGCAGAACTAATATGGAAACCACACCTGTCCCGCCCCGCAGTAAGTTTTAAAGAAATGACCAGCAGTTGTAATTTATGTCTGGGTCCTGCAAACCCACGAGAGCTGCCCACCCCGCTTAGGCCTCTAATACAAACAATAAAAAATTAATGAGAGGGTAGATTAATAACTAATAAGGTTCAATAAATCATATTATACTTTTCAAAAAATACCTTGAAAAGGTCTTTGTACACATTTAATAGACTTTTTTCCCATATTATTTATTTTTGCTTGAATTTAATGAAAAACCCAATTTTACATATTTACTTTTGATAATATTACTGAAACTTTTTCAACTTACTCTAAATTATGACAATACTCTCATTTTTGAGAATTATATAACAAAAGATGAATCATTTTCCTTTCTGGCTACAAATTTTAACTAAATTGTAGTTGCACAATTTTAAGTAACAATCCAGATATAAATTTAAATGACTTCAAACCAATTCTTGTTAAATGTTGTACACAATACAAAAACAGATTTACTGTACAACAGAGTTTCCCAGCTTAGGATCAGATTAAAAACATGAAAGGCCATGTAATTTCTCCAATTTTTAAATAATAGTATGAAAGTAGAAATAACATAAGATCATACTGCGTTTTATTTGAAACATGTTTATACTAAGATAAATTGTGTGAGGCGATAAACAAAAAGATCTTATATGCAGTATTTAGGCTAAGCATTACCGTCATAAAATCGGCCACTACCGAAAGATACCGAGTTTAATGCCGGCGCTAATTTTTAGAGTACCATGAGAACTTTTAGATACGTACAACACGAACTGTTTTACTGTAGCATTTATTTGAAACCATAAAATCTAAAAATAGCCATAAAGTTCACATATAGAAATATGGTATTAAAATTTTGAATTGTATTTAAGAAATATTTAGGCGTCGTTCAAAAAGTCAATATCCCTAAAATTTTGGAGATCAGCGGTTAAAAAGGGCCATCTCTAATCGAAAATTCCATTGCCGAGTCTTAGCGATAGCCTACGGTGCAGGGCGTTTTGTTCCAAATACTTTTTATAAACAAGACATTCCGTACCCAAACTAGAAGTTTCGTACCAAAAATTTTATGTGAATCTTGGGTGCGAAACGTCCAAAATCGGATACGAAATGTGATGCGTATGAAGCGTCTTGAAGTAGCGTATTCGTATCAATAGTTCACTAGTTTTATCATTATAGGTTTAAAATTTAGCAGATTTGTGAATAAGGGTAATCAATAATATAATGATATAAAAATTAAAGGTTTTCAAAGTTGCCTATCAAATCACACATTCCAATGCTTTGAGTCTGGCAGTTGTATTAACGAAACATCTCTTTGTGATACTATAGCAGATTGTCCCGATGCTTCAGATGAAGGAAAATTTTGTGAAGTTTGCTCAAAGAATAATAATTTTGGCGGTTGTTCTCATTACTGTGTTCCGTATCCATCTTCTTATGATTGCAAGTATGTATATAAATTTTTCAATTAAGTCAACGTTTTATATTTGCTTCGACAAAAGCGTAGACATTTGTTCTGGTGAAAGATTAGTGGCTACACTAGGCTTCTATTGCACTAAATATTTTTATATCGAAAAAAAATTAATTTGGTATTTGTATCAAAACTGTACTTACTTTTAAAGGTGCAGTTTGCCCATAAAATTGATAAAGTACTTATTATTTTTAAATAAACTGGAATAAACACAACAAAATTGTAAAAAACGTAAATTATAACTTCAATAGGAAAATACGTTTGGCGTAGTATAACTACAAAGATTATGAAAAAATTAAAGTTATGTTTTAAAGTTTTGGTGCACTGATAGTCAAAAAGATAAAGCTTTTTTATGATTAACCAAACTAGTACATAATATTTCATATTTTAGTGGCATTTAGTTTATATACAGGTCTAACAATTTCTCAAATAGTAATAACTTTTGTACAATACGATTCATTAACTTTTGAAATTTTTTAAAATTTTGAAAAGAATCCATATACATTTTTGATAAAATATAATTAGCTTAAACTCAATTTGTAGTGTCCAATGAAGATATAGCATTCCAACTTAGAAATGGGCTGCTTACAAAACAAGATTAAAATACACATTTTACCTATGTTGAGGACTTGGCTTTTTTTGTATCAATATCAAATATTCTAATTATTAATTGTGTATCTGCGAAAGATAATAATTATGATTATTATCCAACATATATTTATTTTTATCTTATATATATCTACAGTAAGACTGTGAAACCAAGGATTTTATGAAATCCCTATAACTAAGAGAATTCATGAAAACACTATATGTAGTTTCATGAAAGAATTCACTAATATTCCTAAGGATTTATGTCATTCCTAAGAACTGAAGTGTCATTTCAAGGATTAAATGAAATTCTTAGGGAATTAATGAAACGTCGAATTCATGGAATTCATTAAACACACACAAACAGATATAATTTATGAATATAAAAGTTTCATATTTAAAAATAGATGTCCAGAAGGTCTTAAAATTTCTGATCATGATAAAAAGCTTTGTGTGGATATAAATGAGTGTGGAAATGAAGAAGATACGTGTAGTCAAATTTGCTTTAACACAAAAGGGAGTTACAAGTATACACTACCTTGATAAATACTATTATTGAATTTACAATCATTCTTAATTCACTCCATTTAACTTCGAATATTTCTAGATGCTTATGCCAAGAAGACTTCCTGATAGAAAAAAATGGAAAAACATGTCGTTCTAAAAATCGAGACGAAATAATTATGTTTTTCGTTTTGCCAAATGTTATACGCTACTCAACTCTAGGTTACGGTGGGCCAAGTTTCTACAAACTTTTTAAAGAAAATAAGGATTCGTTTTATTTTGGAATTGATTTTTTCTACGAAGCAAACTCATTGTTAGTTACAGATAATAATCAGGTTAAGTTGTTATTCTTCGTTCAAAATTGTTACTTTAATTGCAAACTTTTTTTAGTTTTTTTTAAACTTCTTTTTAATATTTTGCCTTATGTTTTTCAAAATTCTTATGAAGAAAAAATTTTGATATCTAAGATATAACCATATAATAAATATATATTTTTTATTACTTTTTAAGGGTAAAATATTAATGATTAACATAAAAAATGGTACAAGTACAACCATATTTCAAGATTTAAAGTCTCCTGAAGGAATTGCTTTTGATTGGATCGGTTTCAATATCTATTTTACTGATTCTCAAGACAGAAGCATTACTGTCTGCTCTTTATTCAATAAGTTTTGCAAAATTATTATCAAGTACAAACTTAATAAACCGAAATCAATTGTGTTACATCCAAATTATGGGTACGAAATTAAAAATTTCCTTTTAAATATTTTTTCAATTTTTATTAATTTTATAGAATAGTGTTTTGGACATACTGGGGCCATGAATCAGGCATTATAAGGGCTAATATGGATGGCAGTAATCAAACAGTTTTACTAAGTGAAAAAATCACGTGGCCTAACGGCTTATCCATTGATTATCACAGAAAAAAGCTTTACTTTATTGATTCCTATCAAAATAGTATAGAGCAAATAAATTTTGATGGCTCCAACAGGTAGTATACCTTAAATATGACTTTCCTTGATAACGATAAGTTTAATGTTATTCTCTAGAAAAATGATCAATAAAATAAATGTTAAACACCCTTTTTCCTTAACAGTCTTTGAAAATTCCTTATTCTTCACTGACTGGAGTAGTAAAAGTATAAGTCAAATTAACAAACACGATGGATCGTTTGAACGAATTCTTTTGAAATATCTCAACAAGCCTCTCGATCTCATTATTTATCATAGTTCTGTTCAAACCAAAAGTATTTTCCCATATCTATTCTATATAAGAATGATGTATTAATCTTAAGATTTTCTCGTCACAGAATCAAAGATGTATGAGGAATGTGGGAAATTAAAGTGTTCACAATTATGCTTGCTTAATTTGGATCGTTTTGTTTGCGCATGCAATAATACCTACAAATTAAAATCAAATTTAAGAGAATGCACAATGCTAAGCACAATCGAAATTCGGTAAATATTTTACTTCAATATAAAACTTAACCCAGTACTTTGTATTTTTTATAGAAATTTTTTAATATGTGATCTTTAATAATGTATAAAATTGAATAAAATCAGAATCCAATTTACTAACAACAGCGGCTGATAAAAAATAATAAAATGTCCCATTTTTCAGGATAGAGAAACGAAAGAATGCTAAATATATTTTAAATGAAATAAAATTTAATAACCAGATAATAAATGGACAGAAATACAATAATACACATTAACCTGTTATCGACCAGAATAATCAGACGATATCTAATGTAAAGCAGAATATTTGTATTAAAGAGCATTGATAAAAGCAGACGATTCATATTTTTGTAAAGTCGATATATGTCGACTGTGGTCGATAAATGGTTAAGAGAGAAAGAATAATAGAATTAAAAAAAACTTGAGCGAACAAATTTTCAAATAAATTTAAATAAAAAACTTTTTATCTTCATATATATATGAAGTTGCACAGAAGATAACCTATATTTTAAATGAACAGTGATTTTACAACACAAATAATTTAAGAGTATTTTTTAGACTTCTAATACAGAGGCGGAGACAAACCAGACAGAGGACCAACCAAGCAACCATGATAAAGCTTCTGCACCTCCTGAGAAAATTAATCATGATACCAAAAAAAGTTAAACTATCTTATCTTCACCCCCATCCCTTTTCTAAATTTTTATGGCCCCCACTGACAATAAAATCTGGATTTGCCTCTGCCTTCATATCAGCAGCGTAGCCAGAAAATTTTATCAGGGGGGCACACATTAAAAATTTTTGATAAAACACTGCTAACAGAAAATGCATGGTTTGAACATTTCGTTGTCATGGCACCCATCCTTATATGTGACGAGATCAAACTGTGAAGAGTTCTAATACACCTAACAGAAAAAGCATGGAGATAGTAATTACATTTATTATTAAAGTCTTCTATGGATGTTGTGTGAAACATAATATATTGTGAGAAAATAAACTATATATAAATGTAATTATAAATATGTATGCCATTACATAAGGTACACAGGGGGGGGGGGCACCACAAGGAACATCGGGGGCACGACCCCTCGTGCCCCATGTCTAGCAACGCCACTGCTTCATATGTAACTTAAACAAAAGTAGGCATATTCTTAAATTAAAAAATTCATTTTTATTATAATTATATATTCATTTATTTCATTTAAGTTGTTTGCAAAAAAATCCACTTAGTTTTGACAAATGCTTTCAAGATACGCTCATTGTCACTGAGAAGACGTACTATACAAATATACCTAAACTGAATATTTGGTGGTTAATATTCATTTTGTTTATTGGAAGCACTATTTTCACATTAGGAATTCTCTATAAAAAGTAATCATGTTATAATTATTTTAAAATTTTTGTTCATAACTCGGTATCCAATATATATTCAAATTTTGGTTATTATCAAAGGAATGACAAATCAAAAGGACGGGATGACAAAAGAGTGACAAAAAATACTTGAAAAATTTAATAGAGGACTTCAACAATAACTCTAACACTATAACTAACTAACTTACTAACTAATCAACTAACAGCTAACTAATTAACAAACTAACTAACCGTTGATTTGTTATTCCTTTGAACATTATTAATTACAAATTTTGTCACTTCTTTGAATTTGTCACTCCTTTGAACGCATACCTCAAATTTTTTGAATTATTTACATTTTTAAGAATATAATCTTAATTATAAAACAGATATAGCAAAAAGATTAAAAAAAGATGGAGAAAAAATGAAAATGCCTTATTCATATCACTTTCTACTGGAAGTACTCCTGCTCAAAACAACAACAACATTTGTAGTGAGGAAAAGGGTTCATTCTCTCAAAAAATAGGCTATAAACACGCTTATATGAACCCGTGCTACATAAATGAAGTAACATATTTTTACGTATATAAGTCATGTTTGTATGTGTCCTTTTAATAAATTTAAATGGAAATATTTTTTGCTATCATTAATGGTATCAATTACAAAAATAATTTTAGATTAAAAAAGTATTATCTTGGACTTTTTACAGTTACAAGTAAGTAATTTTTAAAATTTAGTATATATAGTTGGTAAAAATTTAGTATTTTTTTTTTAAAATAGTTGAACACTGTCTCATGATTTAAGCTTCTAAAATAATATAGATTCTCTAGAACAAAGTTTGGCAAACCATAGCAAATGATACCATTCAATGTGGCCTGTCTATCTTTCTGGAATTTTGAATATATTGTTTGAGAGTATTTTTGCAAAACTTTCTGTAATTTCACCTTGAAAACGTGATACTTATGCCGAGACCAAGAAGCTTCTAAAATGACATGTGTTCTCTAGAACAGAGTTTGGCAAACCATAGCAAGTGATACCATTCAATGTGGCCTGCCTATCTTTCTGGAATTTTGAATATATTGTTTGATATTTTTGCAAACTTTCTGCAATTTCACCTTCAAAAAGGGTTCATCCTCAAACGAATGATCAAGTCTAATATATTTTGAATGAGTAATATTGCAGTAGTTCTACTGGTAGCATATTTAATACAAAAAATGTTCTCCATTACTTTATAAAACTCTTATTTGTGTTAATATTTGACAGTTTACTAAAAGAGAAAATGTTTAAAAAAAATTATGCAAACCATATAATTACACCTTAAAATCCTTCTGTCAGCGCCACAGGTTTAGCGAACCACAAATTGTGGAACCCTGTTTTTGGATTATAATTGAAAAAAAATTCTTTTAAGGCTTCCTTTTAGTCATTTAGTACTGTTAAGTAGATTCCTTTTAGCGGTTTTTTAAACCTTTGGAATTGCACTACTTTTCCTGTGTTTCTTCTGTTTTTTGACTATTTTTTACATGGGAATCTTTTACTGATTGAATACATGTATCACTTTTTTTAATACTCTGTTTTATTCATTCTTTCGCATAATAATAAATTTCACTTTACTTTACTTCAAGTGGTTAATTTTAGAATCTTTTAACTAGTTTCTTTGAACAAATAAATAAAAAATTTTATTACTTTCGGGGTTTAACAATTTAATATTATCCAAAAAAATCTTTGGATAAAAAAATTTTAGATGTGAATTTCAGATGAAGAACTTTTATTGACAGAAGCTCCAGCTCTAAAGAAATTTTCGGATATTAATATTTGAATAAAAAACGAAAAATTAAAAAAAATTTTTTTTTAAAAAGTTCCAATTTTTAAGTGTTTATTGAATTAACGATTTTATATGTATTTTTTAATTTTAATTAATAAATAGTTATAGGACATTATAAGCAGGGCGAGTAAAAGTCAATAAAGTCAATTTTTATTTTGGTTTAGCAAAAACTCTTTGAAGAAGATCTTTACTTGTTTAGTCTAAAAATCTTTGAACTAATTTCAAATTTTTAAATCAATTAAAGTCAATTTTTCGAGTTTAGGTCAATAAAGTCAATTTTTATATTTAACACTTTTTGATTCAATGTGCCTAAAATTGTTATACGCGATACATACAAGATTTCTTTATTATATCAACACTTCCACAATAGTTGGGCTTTTTTCATCTAATAAAAGGTTTTACTGTAAAGTTTGCCTGACTGAGTTTAAACATGAAGAAGTTTTTTGTAAGACAAATTTTTTTTGTTGACAAACGCGGTTACATAAGATATATCCGCTGCAGAAGTTAGGGAATTTTATTCCCTAACTTTTTTATCATTTCATGTTTTTTACATCTTTTACACAAGTTTACTTTAAAAGTTAAGTTATCCTGCAAAATTATAGATTACCGGCATTAAATCATTCAAAATTAGTAATAGAAAAGGACGTTCTCTTTTCAAACTTATCAGCAACACTTCAGTTTCAATTGTAACGAAATTGACAAATTGGTTGCAAGCAGCAAAATATTTTCATTAAAATCTTCCAGCAGTAAAGAAATTAATGATGAAGATGATGGAATTTTATTGCCAAATTTTAAGAAATTGTTAAAAAAGAAAATCTGTGTCCAAACTTGCTAACAATAATAATTAGAGAATATTCACGTTTCATTGATTTAGTAGGATACGGTCAACATAGAAACTTTTTCAGTCGAAGATGCCTTTACTTGTTTCTTCAACATTATTTCATTTAAGACGAATGTGGCGTTAAAAGTTATCTTGAAAATAGATTCAAATAAAATGAAATCAATAAGATCATGAATATGGAAAACTCTTAAATCTCTCGCAGTACTTATCCCAAATTACAAAATTGTCAAGTTTTAACTTTAGAAGTAGAAAGATCTTTTTCTAAACTGGAAAAACTGCTAGAAAATGATCGAATTTTAAGAAAATGTCATTAATTATATGTTGTTGTATTACAAAGTCATGGATTCTTTGAAATGATTTTCAATACTTTCTCTAAAGTGTTCATAGTTGTTCAATTCAATGAAACTTAAAAAAGTCAATAAAGTCAATTTTTTCTATGAGTAAAAGTCAATTTTTTCCAATTTTTTGGGTCAATTTTTTCTCGCCCTGATTATAAGTTAATTTTTTTTATGAAATTATTAAGATATATTAAATAATATGTGCATAACGTCTTCTAAATACAATTTAATAAAAATTACCATATGTTTAATTCGTTATCAGTATCCCAATTATAAGCTATTATTTTCAAGAACAAACCTAGTATGTGTGGATAATCCGCATCATAACTTTAGAATAATCATATAATAATGTAATAATTATTCCTCCCCCCCCCCCCCCTTCCCCCCCCCCCCCCAAACCCCCCCGGTCGGCCACCAAACCCCCCCCCCCCCACCCCCCGGGGCGGGGGGAACCCCTTCAGGGAAGGGAGAAACGACCCCGTGACCGGCTAGTATATAATATTAATATAAGATAAATAGAAGGAATAAAAATGAAGAAATATAGTTTTCAAGGGATTAATCTATATGCAGGCGTAACCTCATTATATGCGTTTTGCCTATTTTCATTCATACATTTTTCTATTTCAACTTTTTTCTTGGTTTAAATTCTGTTTACCTGGATAAGCTACACCGCCGTTTTAGTTAATTAATTCTGGTAAAAAAAACGCGAGTTTTTTATTTCCCATTTTTGATAGTAATTTTAGTAAATCAATAATTTTACTATCTAATTTTTTCTACATGTAATGATTATTTAGATCTGTTTTAGATAGTAATGAAACTTTATATTTACTTTACTACTTTTTTTACTATTCAACTTTATATTTGTAAAATAATCATATTGTACTCTTTATTATATATTCACATAGTTGCCAACCTCAGAGAAGACCAAAGCGGTAGACTTTTTTTCGAAAACGACCCATGGACCCTAAATTTTTTTTTTTTGCAAGTACGACAAAATGCATGGGAAGAACCTAATTAGGATTTAGTAATAATAAATTCAAATTTTTGAATCCATTCTCCTTTAAAACAGTTGTCGTAGCGACTTTTTGTTTATTATCACTCATTCTTCAAGAAGTAAAAATTGGTTTACATAATTTAAATAGTCTAAATATTTATGTAAAAACCTAAATCGATGAAAAAAAGTAAAAAACAAAGAAAACAAATATTGCACAAGATGCATATGCTCAACGCGTGCCAATAAAAATTTTAGCCTTCAAAAGCGGTAGAACCCATCTCAAAAGCGGTAGAACAAGTGCCCGCGCTAAAGCAAAATTTCAAGGGGGCTGAAATGGGGCAAAGAAACACATTTGCAAAAAATTTATTTCCTATATTACTTTATATCCTATATTACTTTGCTGAAAAGCATGAAGTACTTCTGTATAAAAACCTATAGAAATCTCATATTATACATACACATACACCAGCATTTATATAAGATTATTGTGTACAATTTTTGCTTATTTATTTTCCTTTAAAAAGTGCATGGGGCAAAACCAAAAATTTTAGGGGGCAAAGATTAATACAGGGGGAGGGGCACGTGTCCCAAAATTATATAGGTAGCGCGGGCACTGGGTAGAACCCATCTCAAAAGCGGTAGACCAAAAAAAAAGTCGAAAAGCGGTAGTCTACCGCCGAAAGCGGTAGAGTTGGCAACTATGTATTCAATCATTCTATAGAAATAGATAATTCTATAGAAATAGAAATAAATAATTCTGTATACAAATTATTCTATTAAAGAGATTCCATATTTTAATAAAAAAAACATTTTAAATTCCATAATATAAATGATCCTTTCTTATGCTTCTATTTTAGGAATCAATGGAACTGTATAAAGTCACACCTCAAAAATAATAAACGTTTGTAATGACACTCAATCAGTATATGTATTATTTTTATGTTTTATAAGTCTTTTTTGTTTATATTATTTTTGAAATTTAATAAAGAAACTTTTATTATGTTCTTTTGATTTTCTAAAATATACTAACATTAGGAAGGTCTTTTTGGAAAAATAATTCTTTGTTTTTCTTAATTTAAAAAATTATATTTGCAACAAAATGTTTTTCTTATCAGCAAGTTGGCACTTTATTATAAACTATTGTCTTTCTATTTACCCTAAAATTTTTAGCCAGATAGATTATTCCGGTAGCCTCTCATGTTTCAAATGAAGATATCTCAGCATTATTCATACCAAATTTAATAAGTTTTGTATATTTCGCCATCGATATAAAAAGAAGAAAAGGTTAACAAGCATGACTTTATTAGTTCATTTCAGTTAATATACTCAAGACCGTGATTCTCAACCTTTTTACTCCCAGGGCCCTCTTTGATCATTTGTAAAAATTAATTTCTCCCTTTCAAAAATTATCAGCCTCAGAATTTTCATTTGAAAAAGTTTATCAAAGTTTACATTTAAAATAATGATAATATAAAACCGAAAATCTTTAAATTACCAGTGTTCTTTCAGGGCTTAATATATATATATACATTTAGATGTAATATTTTTATAGTTGTATTATACACATTTAATAACAAATAAAATGCTACTTGATTTTCATACTTAAATAAAAAATATTTGTAATTTTATATCTTCTGATCTCCTCAGTTATCTAAGGGTTTGTAGTTTCAAATTTTCTCTTCCCTCTAGCAACTGTTAAATCTCTAGCAACGGCTCTAAAAGATTAATAGAAATAAACTATGAGTTTTATCACTAGAAGAAAGAAAAACGAAGCTGATAATATCTCAATTTTTTAGATTTAAGATAAGATAGTTAATGATAAAAATAAACCGTTTGTCTAAAATATTTCCTTTATCTTATATGTGTTATTCTGTTTTCTTTATTTTCTCTACATTAGTTATTTTTATCTTAGGTAGCACAATATTTATCGATAAACAATTTAAAAATATACGCACACGAAAATTCTTTTTATCTTCATACATTGAATATATAGAAGTTTAAGAATATATTGAATATATATAGAAGTTTAAGGTGTAAGTCGGTTTATAGACTCCTATTTAAACAAGTAATTTATTATTTTTACTCATCATTTAAATTCAAATAAAATTAAAAAAAATTTTTTTAGAGTGGGAGTGAGATAATCCATAAGTACCGAACTGTGTGAAAAAAACAGAAAAATCTCTTATTAGTAACATAGTTAAATTAGAAAATGTACAATGATTCTTTTTTAACACGCTAATACCTCTTTATAATACCACTATACCATAGAGATCATTAAAAATGGTCTCCCTATCCCTTTTCAAAAACACAATAATTTTTACCAAATTGTTTTCCTATATTTTTGACCTTTTAAAGAATATTTTTTGATTCTTAATTGAGAAATGTGTTATTTAAAATCGTGCAAATTCTAAAATATAGGCAATAACTTTTATAACAACGTCTCCCCAAATGAGGTATATCAAATTTTGCTTCTAGCAAAATATGAACAGAAAGATGACCCTTGTCTCCCGAATCATTTGTATCAAAACATGCACATTATACACGTTAGGAATGACAAACAAGTAGTCAACCCGCGTTGAACCGTACAGGTTATGGGATATACATTTACTTATCCATATCAATATAGGAAAGATAATGAGTTTATAAAATAAGACACCATTTTAAATTATAATTTTTAAATAAAAATTGTCGTAAGCCATATTTTGTTAATTACAATTCAGATAATATATTTTTTGCAACGTTGGAATAAAATGATATCGTTTTTGCTATTAAAGTTTTCGCAACGTTAGGGGTCGTTCACAATTGACGTCAACCTTTTTTTTGATAAATTTCAACCCCCTCATGTCAACTTTTAGATATATCATCGCTTAACGAAATTGACTTATGTAAACTTTGGATACCCCCTCCCCCCAGATTTAGTTGACGTCAATTGTGAACGACCCCTTAGCATATACGAGTACTCATAAGAATCAAAATATACTAAGTTTTCTATTCAAATTTAGCTTGGTAAGTTTGATTATTATTATGGACGAGGTTTAGTCAATTATTAGGCTATAAAAAATTTAATAACTTGGGTTCAGAAAATTTTAGCCAATAACATACAGTATAGTATACAATACGAAGCTATAATCACTAATGTTAGTAATTAATATAAGATAAATGCACATATTATTTCAAATGTATAAAATTTAAAAATCCAATATTATTTAACTCAATTTGAAATATTTATTAAATCTTTATTCAGTTTTACCAGCATAAATATAAACGTAGTTTTTAATCATTCAGTTCAATTCCATATTCTTTGTACATTTCCTTTGTTGTAATTCCTTTGAAAATAGCTATTTCTCCAAGAAGCATTTGTCCAACATCCTTTATTTCATTATATTCATGCAGAAGATCAATGTATTCGCTAGAACTTTTATTACTTAAAAAGTTATAATAAAGTTTCTTTATAAAATATTGATAGGAAAATGCTTACACCGTTTCTTTTTGTTCTAGCTCAAAAATTTCTTTATCAATTTCTTTTATTTTCAAATTAATAGAGTCAATCTCTATTTCTACATCTTTGTCATCTTTCTTAATGAATGGAGGTTTGAAAGAAGAAAGAACAGTTTTTGATTTATAAGGAAAAAATCGATGGTCAATTTTTCCTTTTTTTAAACTCATTAATCTAAATAAAAAAATACATTAGTTCCCATAAAAAACAAATTTAAATTTTATGGGTTAACCCCGCAGTATAATCTTACAAACTTAGACTAATGAATATGGTAGGGAATAGATAGTAATTCGCCCTAACTCAACGGTCAACACTTCATGTTTAAGTTGTTAGTCGGTTTTTAGAAGTAACGGCATAAAATTTAATTAATAAATTATCATTTTTTACGCACTATTTATTTATTTTTATAAATAGTTAGTGCATTTTATGAAAAATATCCAGTTAAAATATTTTTAATTTCAGTATCCCATAAAGGAAGGATATTGGAAGATCCGATGATATGGATGTTACGATTGGAAATCAAACTCGAAAAGACTGGATTCAAAGACTAGTCCTATCAGCTGACACTCAACGTATTTCCGATACTCAACTATAGAATAGCTTTTCATATTGTAACTAGAAAGAACTGTTTAAATATAAATATCTCTCTTTTCGAAATGATAAATTAATCAAAGAAAGTTAAAATTTAATAGAAAACAGGAAATAATAGATTTACTTCTTTGTATCTAAATTGACATATAATAAATTTTATAAAAATATGATCTAAAGGTTAAGTCTAAAAGAAATAAAAATATTTTAAAACATAAAAACAATTTATCAATAAAATAAATTGATAAATTAGCATTTTAAATTGTTAGCGCAAATTTCTACCAGACGAAATCTATCTAATAATAGAGTTGTAAGATAATAATAAAAATTAATGATAAATTAATATACAATAAAATTTATACCTCCTATTATTATTATTATTAGTATATCTTATGACAATTAAAAAAGTATAAATTGTCTTCTCCCTATTCAAATATTTGCATAAATTTTAAATAAAATCTTATTTTTCGTTATTATTTAAGGTATCAAATAATTTTTGAAATAAAAAATTAGTTTATGCTTTAAATGCATAGAATATAATATATATTTTAACTTTTTATATATAACATAGGCATATACTCAAAATTTTAAAGCTTAATTTAGTGTTTTTTCTAGCTTGCTAAAGTTAGACCATTGTAAATTTACACAAATCAAACTCGCATATCTCTAAGCCCGAGTAATACCGACTTTTTTAGGTGAAAAATAAGAACCGCTACTATGCTTCATAAAAACGATACCCTGGACTGTAAAAAAAGATTAAAACCTGCTTAAATTCAAACCAATCTAAAGGTGATTGCAGCGAATTTCGCCCAGTTATAGAAAAATTTTATCAAAATTTAAGTTTTTAAATAAAATTATTTAAAATCAGTTAAATTTAGAAAAAACTGATTTAATCTCAAAAACTAAAACTACCTGAAAAGTGTTGATACTTTTTTTTAATTTACCTGTTTTTACAAACGAGCTTTAAAATACGGTAGTCCCTTATTTTATATAAGAAATTGAATCAGCTATAGTACAAACGACCTACAAATTATAAACTATAGACAAGAGAAAGATAATATTTGCGAAAATTCAATAATATATAATCTATGATTTGACTAAAAATTAAAAACTAAAAGTTCATAACATATATAGATGACCTTCAGTTAATAAATAGATCGTTAATTCGCGTAACCCCTCAATCATACTGCCTACTTGACTTTAATCAGATACGTTAATAAATGATTTTTTGAGTAGCGTAATATAGAATATAAAAGTTACAATTATATTTATTTTTTCTCTGATCACTTATGCCCTCTTCTATATCTAATAAAAGCTATGACCTCCTATATGCTTACAATTACATAAACACTACAACGTAGACAAAACTTTAGACACTACAACACACGACATTTTTTACAGACTCGCAAAACATCGTTAAAGATTTACCATCAAACACAACATCCCATACTTAACATATACTCTTGCTTTTAAACTTATTATTTTATTTACTTACTTCGATATACACATCTACTGGTGCCCAGAAAACTCAAACATTCTCAAAAACTAAATTGTAGACAAACTCGCTAAGCAAGGACCTATAAATGCTCATAACGTCAGCTAAAACCATTTCCTCTTGAAACCTATATTTTATACCTTAGACAAAAACTCATTCATTCCACACCCTCCATTTTCCTTCAACATATAAATAATACAAATCAAATTCTTGACATTTGGTTTAAAATGAAATTCGTCACACTACAAACGCAAATTTGATGTCTGTGGGGACACTGCCTCTACAACTTCTACTTCTACCGTATCAAAAAATCATCAATCAATTTTTCTAGATTAAACTGCAATCAATACGAAACACCCCATCATCTTCTACTTTCCTGCTCCAACTACACAAGAACTTCACTTCTTTCACTATCCATCAAAACTCTCAATCGCACGCCAACTAATTTCTACGACTTTCATATCCAAACGCCCTTGATGTCATAAGGTCTTTCATCCTCATAGAGTTAAATTTGTAATTTCCATACTCAGTTCCTACTCACAATACGCCAACTCAAAATTGAAAATAAATGAATAAATAAATAGAAAATCTCCACTAATAAATACACTAATTTCTTTTCCTTCCTCCTTCCACAACTTAATAATCATCTTTAACTACCAGCACAAAAACAATTCAGCTTTCTATAATTTTATCACCCCTAAAAATTAGTCGACTTCTTTAAACTCATCTATCACTATTATTCCTTATAATCTGTGGGCCAAACATTAAAATTATCTTAAACTTCAACCTTGAATCTTTTCAAGAATTTCGAAAGTCTATGAAAAAAACCGATAGTGCTTAGATATATTTTCATACCTACCTACGTATTACATACCTTACATTTAATAAATTAAAGAAATATTTTAGTTAAAAATGAGAGGAAAGACTTTTTCTTTCAACATAGAGTAGAATGATTGGTTATCATTGTTTGAATTGAGTTCTAATGATCCAAATAAATAAATTAATCATCTAACTATGAATGAACAAATAAAATAAAAATCGAAGAAAATAAATATAAGTACAAATTAAAATCCTGGATAACGCAATTTTTTTTAGAAATGATCAAATGATGTGATAAATTTCTAAAGAAATTGAAGAAAAATAAATAGTTCTCAGTTAAAAATGAATATATTATTTTGTGGAAGGATATTAAGTAGGTAGCTAGGAAGATTTCTAATCACTTTCAAGAGTAGGCTCGCGTAAGCTTGAGAGTGAGTTAATGGCGGTGAAGATGTGGATGGCAACGAGTGTTATTCTAAAATAGAAAATAAAAAGAGGCAAATTAGTTTGTCATAATATTTTCTTCGGTGGTGAGAATGGTTTCAATGACACTAGGAAATAGAGTTTTACTGAAAGGGGCTTGTAAATTGCTCGTTCAAACGAAAAGTTTCGTCGAATATCAACAGGGTTTTGAAAGGAGAATCTGATAAGAGGATACATATAAGAATGAGAGATGAAATTTTTGATAATGATATGATAGCAAATAAGTTTAATGAAAATTTGCTGATATGTATAACGCAACCTTCAAAATTATTTAAATTTTAGAAAAAAAGTCGACAGTATACGTTTCTCTTTCGATCTTTTGAAGGCTTTTTATAGAGTCCGATATTTGTCTGTTATTTAAAATCTTCATAGTTGTAATATGAGTAAAAATGCACGACTTTTTTTACTCTCGTATCTTGAAAACAGAATCCAAAAGGTTAAAATAAACATACTCTTTCTTGAAGCCTATCATTAAAGAATCGAGGCCAACCGGGTTATATTTTGGAGAATCTTCTCTTGAATATAGCCATAAACTAAATTTCCTTATTTCTAATTTTTTCACATCCTCCCTTTTGGCCGAAGATATTTTTGTTTTCTTTTCCTTATCTCAAACCAAAAAGGGTGAGGCTGTTGATATTGATACATTGAATATTCATTTGAATGGAATTTATATTTGGTGTTGGAATAATAATTTTATGTAAAATAAAAAAAGTCAAAATGTAATATAATTTCAAAAAATGTATAAATAGTAGCTTTTTAAGTTTTTGCAATTGATTTTTATAAAAATAATAATGTTCTTGAGCTTACTATTAACAAAAAATAGAAATTTCCCCATCATATAAATCAACTCGCTCTGAACTTTTGTTTATCATTTGTGACCTAATGGGAAAAAGCTTATTGAAACTCTCCAAAAAAAATTTCAATTTGCCATATCATTATAAGGGAATAAATTTTCAGCAAACAGTCTCTTAAAACTAGAAAACATTTTCAGACAAGGGGTAGCTGTAATTTTGTACAAAAATTTTATTGGTCATTTGAAAAATAGATTTGGAATATTAGACCCTTACAATGAATTACCTTTTTACCATACCAGAAACGCAACACAACCTCAAAGATACTATAGGACTAATGTTCCTATAGTGAAAAAGAGAATGCTTTTATATTAATAGTAAACGTCTGTTTAAGGATCTAAACTTCTCATTACCAGCTTTCAAAAATTATTTATTAAAAATTTATTTAAAAAAACTAAAAATTATTTATTATCCCTTTATGAAAACTTATATTTTTTACTGATAGTGTTGAAATGAAAACAAGCCCGTAACCAGAAAATTTTTTTGGCGAGGACAAATCATTATGATAATTGTGTCTAAATCTCTCTATCCTTGGTTCTCTTTACCCTTAAAATAGTCATTTGTAGAAAAGACAATTCATATGTAAATATTTACAATTTTATGTAAATATTTTCTAAATTTTATTACAATTATTATTAATTTCAAACATTTGGGGGTCAACTGCCCCTTTTATAAATATATATTTGTTTATATTACTTGAAAATCTACTAAAGGCCGTGATTGTTATTGATTTTCATAGCTATATATAATAATTTAATTATATTTATTTGCTTTGTTATTTTGTTCCGTTTTTAAATGGTGAATTGTTTTACAAAATGTCTTGGCTAGGTGGCAAAATTTCAAATTTTACTTCTCAAGTTTCATCTTTAGCACATGATGTTTTAAACGAAGTAGCTCCAGACTCAACAGGTTATTATGTTAAGAGTTGGATATTTAATTCATTCAATTTTCCTGCATACTGACTTAATTAAAAAGACATTACATTAGTTAAAAATGTAAAGCTTAACACTTTGACGACCATAATTTTGAACATATGTTGCCTGATTTCTATTTGATGAAATTTATTTATTTGAAAACAATTTTTATTTCCTGCGATACTAGTGTTATATTGGTCCTCAAAGTGTTAGACTTAAAAATTTTAAGCAAATCATAAATTATAATCTAACAATATAAGATTATTTGTTATCCATCGATTTTGTTGTAAAACTGTTAATTGCATCCTGTTAACCTTTTTTTTTGTATAATATCAAGATAAACTTAAAAATCCGTTATATCAAAAAGTTAATCCAACACTACCCTATTTTTTGATAGTTTTTTATTTGTTGCCTTATATTATTCATAACTGGTCGTTTAAACTTCGTTCTGTATGAGCATTATAATCCCAAATCGCCATAATTTGCTCTCCAAAATAATAAATTAAATTAACTGCATTTTATGATACCAAAAATCATCAAACGATATTCTACAATACAAATATTTAGAAATATTATGAAGGGATGCGGAGATCTATCAAATATGCACCTTTAAAACAAATGTAAGTGTAGGAAAAATAATGGTAATGATTTAGAAATAAAAGTTTAATTTATCAAAATATGCCCCTACCTTCTTTAGAGATGTCCATCCTTCATATGGAATTCCTAGATTTGACTACTTAGAAGATGTTTACAATTTCAAAGAAAGAAAAGATCCATTATTAGAGAAATATTTAGAAGGGAAGATTAGGTTCCAAGGAATTTTAAACAAAAGAATTTTATTTAAAATTCAAAATATTTAAAAATTATCAAATTTTTTTATATCGTTGTATTCCTGGGCCATGAAGACCTAAGTGTTTTCAACTTCTTCCTTTTCTTCCAATTCTTTTTCAGTTGAACCTTCATCAAAGTTTTCTCCAACTTGATTTAGCATTTCTTCTTGCCAATTATCCAAAAGTTGTTCATCACCATTTTCATGTTCATCAAAACAAATATATTCTTCTATAGCCATTGTGGATTCTTTGGTTTGATTCTTTGTTAGAAGAATAAGATCATTAAGATGACCATCAACTTCATTTTCTTCAATATTAATTCTCTCTTCAACAACTCCATAAGCTTTGAAACACTTTAAATCAGTTGAAGATTTTATATTATGCATTTATCCATTTGCAAGAATCTAGAACATTTATAGAGTTTACAAGTTGTTGCAAATTAAATTCAGCCCTTTCAATATTTAAAAGAACATTTCTTAAAAGTCTTGTTCTAATTGCTGCAAAATAGGAGTAGAGTTTGCTAGAAGAAACAATAACTTTACATTATTATAATTTTTATAAAGGTGAGAAGGAGCATTGTCTAACAACAGAATCACATTTCTTTTTTGCGTTTGCATTTTTTCGTTAAAACCTTCCATCCAATCATCAAAAATCGAAGATCTCATCCAGGTTTTCTATTTGCAAGCCATTTTACTGGAAATGTTGTTTTTGTTTTCATTTGTTGAAAGCAACGGGGTTTCCAAGCTTTCCCAATGACAACAATTACAAATATTACAACACAAACAAAGTATTAGTCTATCTTTGGGTACTTTATATACACTGCACGCTTGTCCTTTTATTTAAATTTTCAAAGGCAAAACTCTATAGTTGAGACAAGTTTTGCGAAATTAAAGATGTCACTTGGAGCAAAATCTTTCAATAAATAAGGCAATTTAGCTTTCCAATCTGCAATGGGATTAACTTCATTCCTCTCTACATTAGCAATATTAAAACTAATGGTGTTACTTTTTCTAAATTTATTCAACCATCCTGAAGGCGCTTTGAAATCCGGTAAATTCAATTTCTCAGCTGTAATTTTGGCTCTTTCTTGTAACATTGGGCCCGAGATTGGTATGCTTAAAGATCTACATTTTTGAAACCAAGCCCAAACAGAGTTTTCCAAGTCTTCACTTTTCAAATGTGCACAAACTCTTTTTCTATTTGATTGGATGTTATTTTCATAAGCAGCTTTGTATTCGCTTTTCCCTTTATGGTTTGTTGAATTTGAGTTATTCCAACGTTGGAAGCTTTGACTGATTCTCGATAGTTAATATTTGTCTTTTCGTATTCATAAATAATTTTATTTTTTTTGAGAAAGACATAACTTTTTTCTGTTAGTTTTAGACATTCTAACATAATTTAAAATAAAGTTGAGATAAATTAAAGAGACAGAAACCTATGAAACTTTATCTGAAAACAAGCATAAAACATGTAAACTGTTCACCATGAAACAGTTCGCATAGATCACACACAAAAGAAAATATATTTTTTCGATAAAAAAGTATAAAAAGCACAGAAACTTTCTGTCCTTAAATCAAATAATAGAAGTGATCGTATTCAAGAAACCTCTTAGCTATTAAAATAATAAGGTTTAATTTAATGCTTCAACAAAATGTCCTCATTTGAGAGGGGTGAGGATTAGAGAGGTGTCCGCAAAGAGAAGTTTTACTGTATATTGTTTTCTTTTGTTTACAATGTACTCTTGAATGTTGAAATGTGTACCTACATAATAGCTGATAATACTAATCAAGTGTTTTAATAATCACTTTGTTTTATTGAAAAATGCCATGGAGGTTAAGGGGTAGGGACAAGTTAAATTTATCATTTGTTTTAAATAACTTTTTTTCAAAGAATTCACATTTAAAAGTATTTTTATCATAATATGCACTTTATGATAAAAAAGATATTACCTCAAAATTTTCATTTTAAAGGATATAAATGAAAAATCCTATGATAATATAAAAATTAGAAAAAAAAGAAATCTGTTAAAAAAGTTAGGGGACTTGTCAAAAATCAATATAAAAAAATAATTATAAATTATAAATTAATATAAAAAATTAATATGACGCCTCTGAAATAATCATCACAATGATATCATTTTCAAGAACGTATCAAATGTGAAAAGATGTTAAATTGGATGGATGAAATTTCTTACTGATACACCATTTCTTTTAGAATTAACTAAGTAGTTGATTGACTGGAAACCATGTTCTAAAATATATATTTGTATACAATTACATAAATATTTCAAAGCAAGATAGTCTTTCCTCAATTTTATCTTCTTATGTCTGACCTGTATATCACTTATTCAGAATAGGTGAACCCTAACAGAATAAGCCTAAACAACGTATTTTTGTATTTTGTTTGTATGTATTCTGTGCAATGATCTTAAAACAATAAATTTTAAACCGATATCAAATTTAATTCTGATTTACTTTTAAAATTTGGACTTCGAAACTTAATATTTGAGAACAATGTTCATAGTTCATACCATTTTCATATTATGTTTTATTTTAGTTTTTGTATAAACAAAAAATCACCTATAATAATTTCGGACATCGATTTTAAATAAAATATTATTGTGGTAATCGATAGTTTCAAAAATAGATTGTTATAACTATCGCCCCTTCTCTCCCTCTCTCAAAAAACTTTCTTTTATGTGTTGAAAAAGTTTACTTAATTCAGGGGTAGTGTTGATTGACCATTAGTGGATAAAGTATACAAACGGCTCGTTTAATTTTCTATCCCAATAGGTGATTTGCTTTTGCCCGACTTGATCTAAATATACTATTTTTTGAATTAATATTTTTGTTATATTTTATACTAATTTTGTAACATATGGTATAAAATTTTTATTCTTTTTCAGATTGTGATACAAATGATCTAGAAAGTCTAAAAGAAAAAATTGGAGATTTGTACATCGGAGAAAAAACGATTAAAGAAGAGGTTTTTTTTAAAGCTTTCATATTTTAATAAATTTTTTCCAATTAAGGTAATTTTTCGTTGTAACTTGCAGTGATGTTATTTTTTCATTTCATACTATGCCAAGAAGTGGTCTGGTTAAAATTATACCTGTATAAAAAGTGTCAAACTGGGAGAGCATAATACAGGGCAAAATGGAGATCGATATATCGATTTCTTCACTCAAATTCTGTGCGCCCCAATTTAAGGATGGGGAAACAATACCAATAACTGTAAAAATGTATATGAAACTGGTGTGAATGAAAGAATGTGAGTAAATCTAACAATGATTTGTTTTGTTCACCATTGTAGTTGAGAAGACAAGTCTACGAGCAGTTATGAATAAATTCTACGATTGCAATCGTATAACAAATATTTTTTGCAAAATTTTATATTAGTCCTCTCGTGTAAAACTTTTAGACTCAATTAGCTAGGCCTTCAGGGATTCCACATCCTCAACTCGCACCCTACACCCCTCTGCAAGGTTCGCATCTCTTCGTGAAGCTCAATGATCTACCGAAGGCCAAAATAATTTTCTATATTACTCACTGCTGTGTATTCGTAGACATACTTTATGTTTTTCCCTATCAATTTTTACCTTTTCTTACTTTTGGAGTCCTTTGCTATTCATACCTACTATATAAATATCAATACCATTTTATCTTTCATAAACCTTGTCTTATCCTCTTATTCTTCAACATAATACAGAGTCTGAAATTTTGCATTTATTGTTAATTTATTCATTAATAATACCTAAACAAAGAAAGTAGGAAATTATTTTTAATAAGTTCAATTAACACACAATCAATTATTTAATTTGTATTTTTGAAAAGAAATAAATATGTCAAAGCATACTTTGAAATTAGAAATCATATGAGAAGATATGTTATTGACAGGGTTATGCAATTTTAATAACAAAAAATAAGACTTATTCCTATACTCTTGGTATAAAATGTTTTTAGAAGGCAAAAAAATGAATTAGGGTGATATAAAGACAAACATGATACACTGTTTTCTAAAACTTTTTCCTCACTTGGGGCTTTTTTTCACCTCTACTTTTCTGGCAAAACCATATATCGCTGTTTACAGTTATTCTTTATTGTTGCATCAAAGACAAGATCATACATAAAATATATCTGCCCTTTCAAAAAAAGGTACATTTTTTTTATCTTTAACCACAGTTATCATCTATTGCAAAATAACAGCTTTAATAATTAGATTAGGAATACAAAGAACAAATGAGAAAATTTTTTTAATTAAAAACTTGTCTTTACAATGGAAAGAGGAAGAAGTTCGATATCCTACTGTTGCGCTCTTTTTCATGAATAATAAGGGGTGAGAGGAAGTATTAAGAAATGTATAAAGAGAATGAACGATGTTTTGAATTTGCACACAAGAGAAAATATTTAAATGTGCAAACTTATACTCTCAAATACCCAAAATATTTATCCATTAACTCATCATCTTCCGTTTGCCCGTAAAAAGGTATAATCTTTATCCTGGCTAGCCAAGGTAGATCATGATATTTGTAGCGATTTCTCTATCTCCCCCTCATCTTAGCCTTTTCAACCTTCAGATTTTTCTTTTTATGTTTTCTTTAACGACATCTTTCCACGTCTTCTTTGGTTCACCTCTCTATTTCTTTTGAAAAATAAAAAAATTTTAAATTTGTGAGTTTCTTTTTAATCAAAATACATATCGATATTTCTAATATTTTGAATAGAGCATTTTCATTTTTGAAATAATTGTTATCAGTAAAATTATTTTCGATTACACTCATAAGATATCCATTCTAATCTCACTTAAAAATTTGATTGCTGTAAGTGTCAAAAATACTTGAAGATCTTTTTCTCATTTGAACATGATTAAGTCCAAAATAAGATAGCACAGTACAATTTAGTTCTAAGAAGCACAGTTTGATAATAATGTTCACACACAGACACATCACTGGCATCACACTCAGATAGATATTCAGGCATACCCATGCATATAAAGAATTATTAGAATAAATAAGTTGAAACTTATCTTAGCCTATTCATTTCAATTTATGGGAAACTTGGTTTTGTGTTTCTTTAATCAAATTTCTAAATTTAGGTGTGTGCTTTGTTAAAGCTGTTCGTTAACATTTTTCAAGATTTGAATTTGTACTGTGCAATCTTATTTTTGACTTAATCATGTTCAGATGAGAAAAAGAAGATCTTCAATAATGCCTACACCCAGTGGCGGATCCAAGGGAGAGTCCTCATGGGCCTAGCCTCCCCTATGAAAAATGGCTTCGAAAATTACCCTTACTAATGTATATCCTTACATGTATAAAAATTAATTTTTGCAATTTATTCATGGCAAAATAATGTTAAAAATATGAAAACATAGGTAATTAGTGATTCTAAAGAGCACAAAAATAATTCTTCCCGCGTGCTTAGGGCTGATAACTCTCAAAAAGGTTGCATTGTTTTGCGACCGAAAATTCAACGGTTGTCTGCTACACGAGTATATGAGCTAATTTGATTTCGTAAAGTTGCTAACTAACTATCGGTCTAAATAAATAAAACACACTCCTACTCTTGCTGCCATTTTTCAACATTTAACAACAAATAGGGTTGAAAATTTGAAAAAAAATTTCAAAAAGAAGAATATAAATATTTTATCTCCACAATTTATAATTTTATCAAAGTAATACGCATAGAATCCATATATTGCATTTGAATAAAAATAGACAATGAGTAGTATCGTATTTGTGTTGAATTTCTATATTCGCCTATAATTCATTTCCAATACCTCCTATGCTTAAGAGACTCCGAAATTTTTGAAATAAAGGTTTCCTTATTCACCTTAATAGCTAAAAATAATTCATAAAAATTAGGAATTTGTCATAAATTTTATATATAATATATAAATAAATCGGTTTTACTGCTACTTTTCCAGTAAGCTAGGGTCTAGTTGCATGCAATATGAAAACACATATAAAAAGACTACCTAATTTTACTTTTCCAAAATTCCCTATTTTCTTCATCCCCTATTTTCAATTTCATATCCTTAAGAACTAATTCTTTTCATGTTAATTTTGGTCAACCCTTAGATTTACCTATACTTTGCTGTTTGTATGCTATTTAATTGAACTCTTCAGCCGGTCTTCTGTCTACATGCCCAAACCACCTTAATCTTTGCCTCCCTATTACTTTATTGATTTCATTTACATTACATAAACTTCTTATTTTTTCATTGCTTAATTTGTCTTTCCAATTCGATTTACAAATATTTCTTAACATTCTCGTGTTTAGCCTATTTTTCTCAACTTCTTTTAACCCCCAACTTTGACTACTGTATACTAAACTAGGTCTAATACAACTTTTATAAAGATAACCCTTTATGTTTAAAGAAAAAGTATTATCACATAGAACAGTACTTAAAGATTTAAATTTCTTCCAAACTAGTTTTATTATGTGTTCTACTGAGTTACTAACACTACCTATCTGATATATAACCTCTTCCAAGTAACAAAATTGATACTAACTTTTCTTTACTAATTTCAACAAATTTTAATTTTTGAAATTTAGTCCTTCAATTTTTTTTCTAATTAAAATTCTTCTAACAGCTTGGGACATGCTAATGTTTTCAATTTGTTGTATGTTAAGCAAGACGAATATTATTGAGATCTCATTCAATAGGTTATATAGGTTCGCACCATTTATGGTATTTTACCATAAATATAAGCTATTGTTTCAAGGGATGGCGTTTTTTAAATGGACTTTCTATAACGGTATCATTAAATTGTCCTCATTTTACCGTGGACCTTACACTCCAAGAACATCAAATTGAGTTTAGGATGAAATTATCTCAAAAATCAGAACACGTGAAAATTAAAAAAATGCAAGGATTTCTAGTTTATGAGAAATATAATTCTAAAAAGAGACATTTTTTTACATTTAAAAGTGAAAAATTAATAAAACTTGTAACTAAAACTCTTATCAATAGTAATCACACAGTGTACGACATTGCTTGTGCAAAAGAACTTTACTCAAGTCACTTGAAAAGACGTTGCTTTCAACGGACCTGTCTATTCCTCAGTTAACCGTTACATTAAGTTAGCAAAAAGGGGTTAATGGTTGATATCATTTCTTTGTAGAATTCATTGAATCCTCTTTGCTATGCTTTTGTACAGATGCCGTGGTGCAGTGATTTGAAATTTTTATCCTAACATGTCTTCCCTTTTACATAAATTTGATTTTGGCGCCTCATTTTTTTTGTTTATCAAATACTTTCTAGTTTTATTAACACTCTTGTTAAATTTATGGCTGCATTTTATTCTTATTCTCCTTAATTTTGAGGGTAACTTGTTCACTTTTGGTAAATATGATAAATTGTATTTTATTTTTCAAGGAGTCATTTTCCTTTTGTTTTTACTAGTGATGGCACGATTAATCAGAATCCGAATCGGAAATCGTGAGAATCGTGCTTTTCGAATATCGGAATCGGAATCGCATCCATAGAATTCATTACTGCCTTCCGATATCTCAGTCCCGATTCTTTTTATTTTCAGGAGCATTTTAAAAAGTTGCATTTTAAACGTATTTTAAAAATTAAATAAACTAACTTTAGATTTTATTTAACTTGATTTATTGATCTTCCAAATCCAATCACAGAGAATTTAATATATATTTTTTTAATTTTTAAGAATCGGCATCGAAATCGAAATCGGATCGTACATTTTTATAAGAATCAACATCGGAACCGAAATCGTACAAAACTTTTTTTTCGTCCCATCACTAGTTTCTATTATCCTTAATTGTAACAGTTTTGGAATCTTCAGTATTAATTAACCTTTTTGATGACCTGAAAAATTTTTATCCATTATATAATAAATATTCGAATTCAATTTATATGTTTAAAATTTCGCTTTAATTAATGTTGTGTATTCTTTAAGCAAGGAAATAGTTAAAATATAAAAGGCAAAAGAGAAAGTAAAACACAAACATAAACAAAGTTACGTAAGTTAATCAAATAATAATTTAAAATACAAATAAAAAAAGTTTGCAATAAAAGCGTAAAGTTTTAAAATATTTTAAATTCCTACATTTTTCAGATTTTTTGATCTAATTTTAATTAAATGCTCTTCAGTAAGGGAAATATGAGCTGAGCCTCTCCTAAAATATGTTTTCCTCTTGGAACTCCCTTGTGACATAAATTTATACGCTTTCTATTAGCTTAGCTCTCGTTCCATCCAATCCAAGTTGCCCTCTATTTATTGAGAGTCTGGTGACTAACCCATATTATCCCAATCTTTGAGATTTGAGATGGTGTTTAGAATAAAAAATTAGTTTTTCAACATTTTTCATCAAATAAAATTTTCGTTGAACTATTGCGCCATTCTTCATGAAAGTTCGGGTTTTCCGATTCGCAAATCGCTACACGGTCGTAAACAATAATCGGTAAGCAATTTGAAGGCAGAGTGCAGTTACACGATGAAATGAATGATTATTTGTGGGAAGTGGTTGATACTTTTTTCTTTTCTGTGATTTATTGGCTCGTAAAATCAGTGAAAACAACAGCATCATTCATCTTTCTGCGTCGATATTCATATTTTATAACTTGCTAGGCTTATATCCTAATTTGCCATTAATCACTGACTTGTCCCACCTTTTAAATTTGATTCACGTTTTTTACCCATTTAAATATACTTTTTATCTGTGTTGTTGAGGCTACTTGTCGTCAATCAAATGCTTGCTTGCTTTTCTCGAGATTTATACGTTTTTTCAACTTGTTTATACAAAGATGCACACTTCTTCATAAACTGCTTTCCACATGAGACTAATGAACTGCGTATCTAAGAATAATGTGTATTTGCGCTTCCTGTTCACTGTGCTTCCTGATTTCGTACTCTTGAGTGCGTTGTGCTTTTTCAATATTTTTTTGTCAGTGATGATATGCAGGAAGCAGGGGATACAGATTTTCTTCTAAAATGAATATTTTCTGAATATGGAATATACAAAAGCTGTGTGAATCGATTCTTATAGAGTTTTACTCATATTACACAAGCAGTATTAGCAATATCATCTTAAGGAACTAGTAGAACTCTTCCTTCAGAAAATCAAACTAACTTTCCTTGAACTATATTTTGGTATGTTCAAAAATTGAAGGGGCGTGACTAAATCGATCATCATCTCCTTCTGAATCCGCCTCTGGTTGGAGGTTGGACTGGCCTGGTTGAAATATTTTCATTTTATCGATACGAATTAAGTGTTGATTAAAAACTTACTTTAGATAACCCTTGAAAAAAATTTTACAAAGCCAAAAAAATACAAACTATATATTATATACATTTATGATGATATTCTAAATTTTTATCTCGTTTCATGCCAGAGTTTTGAAATTGATCTATTTTTGGTAATAATTAAAAAGTTTAAGTCAGCGTTAAAGGTGCTGATGTCTTGTAGCGTATTTTCATTTAGAACAGTGCTTCTCCTCATTTTTTTTAATAAAGGACCAATTTAAGAACGAACATTGCACTAGAGAGCTTCGCACCATGAAAAGCGTTTTTTAATGATCATAAATAATAAATTTGCAAAATTTTGACTGTTTTAATATGATATTTGTTAGGCTATTTTTATGCAACTTTGCCATGCTGGCCGCAAAACTAGGTTGAGAACCACTTCTAGAAGTCATGATTGTGTGCTACTTTGCTCTATTTATAAACGGATAAGCTTAGATGCGGCATTCGAACCTCAAAGACATTATAGTTTTGATGTCCACAATTGAAAAGAAATGAGATTTTAGTTTTACTTTTTTTCTTCTGCAGAATACTGCTTCTTACAATCGTTTATTAGATTTTGTTCTCTCATTTTTAAACAGTATTTTTTAAGACTTACTGTTAAATTGATGTATTTATTCCGTTTTTAGAAAATGTGACAAAGCAGGTAGTATTGCTAATATATGTGTACAAACTTAATGTTGGCAGACAAAATGTCAAATAATTTAGTTAATTGATAGTTCATTTTGTTGGTTGATTAGTTAATTAGTTTGTTAGAGCTAATTAATGTAAAATTTAACTAAAAGAGTCGTTTGATAACTTCTCATTATTTTTTCTCTAAAATTTTTTTTAGACCTCGCATTTGTTGTTATTTTGTTTTTTGATAAAACCTCCTCAACTACTGCCTGTCGACATTTAGTCATATAACCAACCTAATATCAATAATTTAACTTTTTTTATAATGATGCTGCTTTGAAAACAAATTAGCCGATTACCGATTTATGACTTATACGTTATTGGAGATATTGATGAACACTTGAGTGGCTATAGTTGCGTCATTTGACGTATTTTGAATTTCCCTCTTATTATTTCTGCGTTTTCTAAGATTAATATTAAAATTCTCACAGTTATAACATCTCTTTCTACAACACTTGCATTCGTTATTTCATTTTTTCAAATTTTGTATAAAAATTTTTCCAAGTTTTCATAGTAATTGTCTTTTATATCTTTTCTTTTATAATATCTAAAATAGTTCTTAATTTTCTGTCAATTGAAGCTTTTAGATGTTTTTTTTATAAAAAAAAATCTTTCTAATGTTAACATGCCAATTATTAAATATGATTACTGCAACCATTTTATATTACCGAGTGAAAGAGACTAAATAATAATATATAACACTGCATAATATTTGTAGCAGAGCAAACTCACAAATCTATTTTTTCTACAATAAGCTGACTTGTGAGTCTAATTTGGAGCGTATAGGCCTGCGTAGCATTTGCATACATGGAGATGGAGACGAAAACATTAAAAATATTGCTTCTGTATTTGGCCCTGTTCTATATTTTGATACCTTATATGAAGTATGGCTAAAAAGGTCCATTTTTAAAATATATTAATTAACCACTTTTCTGTTTATAAAAGACAATACCCTTTCAATAGTCTTCTTTCAATTGCGGAGAACAAAAGTAAAATAACCTTTATAACTTTTTCGCAATTTTATTTAGAATTTTGATCTTTGGATACGCATAGAAGAATCCTATTTTTTTTTATTTAGAAAAAAGAATTATAAAAATAATCGGAAATATGAAAAGAGGGGGGAGCAAACCTCTATGTTTGTATTGATGTCATTCAATTGATCTTCGTAAAAAAAGAATCCTATTTAAACGGTAAATGAATAATATAAGCACAATGTGTAAAATAAATATTTTAATTTTATTGATTATATTCCTTTAAAACCTCTGTACTGCCTATTTTAAATCTTACTTTTTTTAATATACCATGCGGCCTCTTCACTAAAAAGTGATATAGAGATAAGAAATTTAGTAAAAGAAATTTTTTTGAAAATGTTATCATATTACTAAAAAATACTTTTACCAGTCCAATAAATCCTCGCATGGAATACTACAATTCCATTTTGTGATTACGCAACTTAGATACACCATAGTTGTGTCGGAAGGATATATTTGAGCTGGTTAACGTCCAGAGGCGACATTACAAAAATTACTTGCGTTTATAAATACTTTTTTTTGTCAATAAAAATTTAAACTCATAAAATTTCTCTTATTTTCCTCTTCCATTGCCCAATATAAAAGAATAAATTTAACCTCAAGTTTATAAGTAAACATGCTTACATTATCGTGCCAAATATGCAACATATATATATGGTGAAACAAAATAGGAGGATAACTGGAAGAATGAAGTCAAAGGGAGAGCCAATGTTTGAAAATAGGCATTGTTGGGAATTTGGAAGATTAGAATTTGTTGTACTCCCTATCAAATGTAAGCTTTATGCAGTTATATAAATCTAATTTTTCTGGTTATAAATTATATAGATAGCGTATCTAGAATCCGGTGCTACAGCCTATTCCTGATCCTGAGCAAGACAATTTTTTCTGGCTCCAAAACACTTCTTCATAGTTTCGCTTTCTTTGTCGGTTACATTGTTCTAGATCAGGGAACCCCAAACTTTTTAGCCCATTGACCCCTTCATAGATTATTATTTGCTTTCTTCTCCACTCCCAGACAAGTTTAATAAAAATATGAAATCATTTTTGCATTTCTGATGGTGAGCACTGATATATGAAAATTTACCTTTAAAATAATTTTTTATGATTTCTTTATATACTAATACAGGAAGTCCTTGCAATATCGCTTTTTGATCAGTGCGCTTTTTGCTATAACGCTGTTTTTATTTCCTTAATTTTACTTTTACATCTAATTTATAGTTTTTTGCGTTAAACAGTCTCATTGAAACGCAATATTAATAGACCTTCAACAACGCGGTTTTGCATAGTCTGGACGTTGATCGGAACCAATTAACAGCGTTATCCTGTACATAACTTTCATGACTACTTAGATTTTTCCCTACCTAGGAATTTAATTTATTCTCCATAGCTCAAACGAATAACTTTTTACATCTATGTAATAATCAACCCCTAAAAAACTCATCCACTCCAAGGGTGACTATTTTGGGGACCCATGTTCTAGAATCTAGATAAATGTATTGACTGGCATCAAAACATTTGTGTTTTCTGAAAAATTTATAATGTGGTATGGATAGAAATTTCCAAATTGATTTTATATGTGATAATATTTAATATATTTTTATCAGTGTTGCGGATTCGAAGTCCTGAGTCCGTAGAGTCCAAGATTCTAAAGGCTTGGGAGTCGGTGTTGGTATCTAATAAAACTTATCAATCGGAGTCAGATTCGGATTTTTTAAGTATTAAAAGAGTATTTTAAATAATTGAAAGAAATCGTTTTATTTTTGCATGCTTATGGAGTAGCGTTTTAAATGACCGAAAATTATAAATCCGGTTTGTTATCATAAAAATAAATGAGTTCAAAGATGAAATTATTGTAATGATGAAAGCGTTAATGGTAAGGAGAAAATGAAAGCAAATAATAACTAAAACTCTGTGCTACTTAAAATTATTATTAGAGGGCCAGAAGCAATTTTGTTGCCTTTGGTATGTCAGCTCTCAATTGGAACGCATTTATTTATTTCTCCATTGTCGATACTTTAAAATTAAAGCCAATCTTTTTTGCCCTTAATCAAAAATACCAAAATTCTATATAATCCTCTGAAGAATTCAAAGGTTTTTACGGTTAGGTAGTGCTCTAGCGACCCGATTCTACGTGGTTAGTAATCAAGCTATCACTAGACAATAAGTTTGTTTCCCAAATTGGGAGCGTTCGCGTTAGGATAGTATCGTTCACTCAGATGTATTTATATATTGTAACATAAATTCTTGTAAAATAATATATATAACGAGCTATGCAGTAAGAAGGGCCGGTAGGCGTTTAGTGGGATGGAAAGTCCAGGTAGACTTGGACTCAGCATTTCGGTCGGGCCACGATATCCGAAAGGATGGGTGCGAACGCCACAAACAACTTAATTAATTAATTCTATATATTGTAAAATTATACTAAGAAAAATAGTATAAGCTAAAATTATTATTTATATGCAAAATAAGTGTTGGAATCTGAGAATATACTTCTAAGAGATTAGTTATATATTTGCTTCCATGTAAAAACTTTGTCAGCTCGTTTTGATTACACCCTTTATGTAAGCAAAATGTCTATAGACTAACTAAAATGATGAGTTTGTATCTTTTGATTGCATTTATCAAAGCGTTTGCCAAGCTCACAAAATTTCAATAATATGTTTGCGTGCACCTCTTTGAAACCGCCTAATTTAAGCACTATACTATTTTTTTAACCCTTCTGCCAAACTCATACATTCGTATCTGAAGAAAATTTTTTATAGAGAGGATTCTCAAAGTTAGGCGTGATAACTGAATGTAACCTACGTGAAAAATTTTGTTTTCATTTGCAATCAGATATAAATTGTTCAGTTTCTCTGATTTAATGTTTTAATATAAGGGTTGTACAATAAAATCTCCTTTATTTAGAACGAAAGTCTTAAAGAACGAATCAAAGAATTGGAAGAAAGAGTTTCTTCTGAGACACAATCAGCTTCACAATTGAAATCTCAGTACCAATCATTATTACTTCAGAAAGAAGTATATCTTTTGCGTATATTTATCTGTTAGTCTGTTGTGGTCAATTGGCCAAGAGTTTCGCATTGTAAAACCCATTTCTATCAGATTAATTTTTTTTGAAAATTTCAATTTTTATGTTGGGGAAATTGTGGATACCGTTTTACGATGCAATAACGCTTCTCCATGAACTATTCCTTTATTCATAGAGTAATTGAAAATGATAATTTTACAGAAGGAAATTGCGTTTTGGTTGTGATTAGTGAGAGTTTGAAATATTAACTTTTTATATGAACTGATTGATATAGATTCTAACGTGAACTTTGGAAGCATATTAACTTCATAGCTATTCAGTTAGTTTTTTATTCCTTTTAATTGTATTGTTTAGTTTATGTTAGTTGTAGAGATCGACTCCGGTGTAAATCTCTGGGAGGTGGGGGTTGGTGACATTTGACTTTGAGGCCACTTTAGAATTAAGAAAGTAATTTTATTTTTTACTCACATATTTATCTTGATTATGTAAATTCAAATTGCATTATTTTTTAGTTTGAAAAAGTATATTCTTTATTTTCGAAAATGATGGGGCCTACGATTTATATTGTACATTTTCTAATCAATTTTCATATTTCAGGCGATGAAACTAGTGAAATGTGACTTATTGCTTACCTTGGGATTATAGTTTTTTATTCTGTGTTTGATATGATAAAACGATTTTATCTATGCGCCTAAAATTCAAGTCGAATTATTTTGATTGAAAAAAAGAATCTAAAAAATAGGAGGGTATACAAATTTTTAAAATTTACTTTCTTTCCTCTTTATTCAGGTAATTTGTTTAATCGGTTGATAATAGATTGGAGTAGTTTTCTTGTACTTTAGTTATTCAGTTGGCTTGTTTAATTTTTTGCTACTTTTTCTTCATCCAGTTGGTACACAGGTTTGGTCATTTCATCACATATTTTCCATTTTTTCATACCTTGTTCCTTACCAAATTGTGCTATATTTACCTTACAAAATGTGGGTATGACGTTTTAGTGCATCCACTCGAAACCCAATCAATTCGAAAATATTATTCTAGAAATCACATAATCTTATTTAATTTGTGTTTATTGAAACAAAGTTAAAGAAAAATATGAAAAATTCGTAGGATCAAACTCATAATCAAATTGATCTTGTTCTTAGCACCACACGAATTCTTTGCAATTTCGAACTTATCGAAAAATGATTTTTGTTTTAATTTTTTTTAAATTTTTTATTAATCCTCTCTTATACTAAAATCAAAGTTTAGATAAAGCCGGCCTACCATAGCAAAACAAAGTATGCTTTCCTTTAATTCGTTTTACATAAAGCACAAATTAAGTAATTTGTGTCGAGGGATAGGACTATCTCTTGCGATAGCTTGGAATTAACTCATGTTACCTGAAATGGCGTACTTTCCTTCATAACTTAAAATATACCCTTTCTTACTAAAATTTATTTAATGCCAAAACCTCCAACTTATTTACATTTCTTATATATTCTTCTCTTTTATTTCTATATTTGATGTTATCCTTTTTTACGCCTTCTTTCTAAGTGTGCACTAAATCGTACTGAACATTTTGCACTCAATTTAAAATTACAGTATAACACTAAAGAGATGAAAAGAAAAAAGTTTTCTTTTGCATCTTGACTTGTAAGTTTTTGTGCTTGTACCTTTTTGTGTTTCATGTGTGTATCCTTTTCAAAGTTAACTTTGAGTAAATTAATTTTATCTCGAAAAATGGCCCATTTCTTATACATCAAACACTCTGCTCACGTTATAGATATGAGTGTATCTTTTTTTTAAAAAAAATAATTTTTTTATTTTGTAAATGAATGTATTTTTTGTCTCAAGTCAATCAGCTATCCAACGCCTACTTTGATAAACTTTTATATGTTTCCTGATGAATTACAGCACAACTTAGCTATTTAAAACGCTACTCGACTTGTATAAGCCAACATGCATTCAATTCCAACATTTCTTTCCTAAATTTGCGGCTCGACTTATACACTAAATCAATTTAACTTTATATAAAGTATACTTAATTTTATAAGCAGCAGTTAGGAATTAGCGCTCGAACCACCAAAATTTTTTATTTCAAAATGCCGAAAAGCGTTAACACCAGAAATACTGAAAAGATGTTTATCTATAAATACCAAACGGTCAAATTTAGCTTTGAACATTATATATTTATAATTATTTGACTATTATATTACACAAACCTCATATTTATGTGCCTTAAATATTCGATTAAATTTCCTTACTTACATTCTATAAAATTTTTGCAATTATAATCATTTAACTCTTATCAGCTTACATAAAAAAAAGTCTTTCAAGAGCCCACATGACTACATGTGTAGTTATTTCAAAATTTAGCAACAAAACATGTAAACATCGATATAAACCAATTAGTAAGTATCAAAAAATATATATAATTACATTAAATTAATGAACAAAGTATTTTGTATAGACTTATACATAAAAAATGTCTTCGAAAGCTCACTTAACTACAAATGTAGTTTTTTGAAATGTACAAACAAACACGAAAACACTGATTTAGAACACATAGTAAATATACATTGCAAGATTTCTTAACCTTTTTATAGATTCGCACCTTATTCATTTTGATCCTAAACTCACACGCCTGCTTAACTACAAACTCACACGCCTGCTTAACTACATATGTAGTTTTTTGACTAATATTTTTGAAATAAGAATGCAAATTTTGTTTTCATCGTGATAAGGGCTTCTTCTGATATATTTACTTCATCTTATCAAGTTTGACATTTTTCGTGTTTCTTAATGTACACATATAAACATTCAAAATTGTGTTTTCTACATATGTAGTTTAGTAGGCTGATAAGGGTTAATAGATTAAAGTAACATCATTACTTTTTATAACGTCATTTTGACCGAACGAACAGTAAAGTGAGATATTTTTACATTTTTTAAATTTTTTGTTAAAAAGTTGAATACCCAAATAATAATATTGAATAAAAATATGAAAAATCGAATTTCTTCTATTGAATCTAAATCTGCAGATGCCTTGCTATCTGTAGGCTGACCAGACGCCCAGAAAAATCCGGATTTGTCTGGATTTTTTCGAGAAAAAAATAATTCTGTCCGGTTATTTTTTGATCTTTAAAATGTCCGAATATTTAATTTTTTCAATTTGTACCAATCTGAAAACAAAATGTCGTATATTCTTCTTTTTTAACAAGTTTCTGATGCCCAAAAGAAAGTGTATTTTTAATCAAAGTCTTGCAAAAAAGTACGGATTTTTGAAAGAAAGAAAAAATAAAAGTGAAGTGAATGTTTATTGTGTCAAAACTAGAAGAATTTTGAGAAGCTTAGAGAGCTATTTGACGAATATGTATTATTAACCAAATTTTTGAATGAAGAAATAAAAAAGCCAGAGTTTTTGTCTTTATCAACTAATGAAAAATGGTTAAAGTTTTTCAAGAAACATCAAATACAAGAAAATTTTTCCGAACTTTCAATAATTGTTCAATATGTTTTTTCAATTCAAGCCCATAGTTCAAATCTGGAAAGAATTTTTTCAATGATGGAGCACCAATGGACCGATAAGAGAAATAATTTATCAATTGAAACTATAAGAAGTCTTCTGATCATAAATTATAATTTCAAAAAGTTAACTTGTGCTGAGTTTTATAGGTATCTTCTGAAGAATCAAGACCTTTTAAAAAGTATATCTTCTTTAGACAAGTATTGATTTTCTCTGCAAAATAAATTTTTTTTTAATTTTGCCTACTTTAGCATGTCCGGTTTTGTCCGGGTTTTTTTCGTTGAAAATATTTTTATGTCCTCTTTTTTCTTTTTTTCATCTGGTAACCCTAGCTATCTGACTTCATCAAATAAGACTTACGGTAAATTTGGCCGTTCAGTAATTCTAGTGTTAATTGAGTCAAGATGAAGAATGGTTTCAAATATTATGTTAGAAAAGGGAGAAAAGAAGATTTTTATTGAAAATATAAATATGATGTATAAAATAAAATATTTTAAAGCGATATATTTTGGAAATTTAAAACAAATTTTGAAATCAAAAATTTTCTTAAAAAAATAAAATGACAAATGTAAGTTGTGTATAAAAATATTAGAACTCTGAAAGTTGTAACATTCAATCCTATAAAACATCGAAATAAAGGACATATAAATACAAATTGCATCACTTGAAGTAATCTGTCATTCTAGTGTTACCTCACTGAGGATATCACTAGTAAATCTTTGATTGAATTGTGCTTAGATTCTTTAAGTGGGTGGCCCGTCCCCAAGTGCTCCATATCTGGCTATGTGGCGCAATATAACTCTTGATCCGCTACTTCATGATACTTTGAAAACCTTAAATATTCGCTTACGCTGGGATTTATGCGATTATTATTCGTATTGAATTTTCAAAATCAAGTTTTTAGTTGTATATCAGAGCCTTCGAGCTAAACCGCATGTATCCAATGGCCTACTAAGACATTGCATTGCGTAGCGCGAAAAAAGTCTTCCACTCAGGCTTTAAGACGGGAATATTTTTTCAATGAATTTTCATATATACCATTTTTACTTCCGACTCACCCTTGTGCAGTTCAATTATACATACCTATTTGCAATTCATTTACAATATTTCTCCTACTTCATTTCCAAATTTCAATAGGAATATTAAAAGGAATTGCAAAAGGGTAAAATTGAATCGCAAAAGGATGTAACTGAACTAAAAATGGTAGGACACTTTATTTTTTATAATTTTTATTTATGTGCCACGGATGTCTGTCTCGGTGTGAAAGGGTTAACATTTCATTAATAAAAATGCAATACAGATAATAGTAGTGCAACTTCAGCTTGCTAACTTGATCTGAGCTGAAATGTTTGTGAACCAATAAGATTTTTCTTATTTTATTAAAAATTATGGGCAGTAAATATAATATGTAAAATATTATCTTGCTATATTTAAAATACATTAATATATGCATATTTATTTAAAGGCAAACCGATAAGATTTGGTTGTAAGCAGGGGATTATATTTTGTGCTACTAGTGATTTTTGTTTTAAAATGGATTTATACCAAGGGAAACTGTATATAGGTTCTAAAGTAGTCATATCTATGACCAATCATCTAGAAAATCCTGGTAATCATGAATTTATGCTTTTAAAGCTATAATTTATTTATAATACAGGAGGATTAGAATAACAGGTATAGTCCTTTCAAAGAGGACGTCAAGGTGCCCACTAAAGGATGATAACAAATCTCTAAAAAAAAAAGAAACCCGTGGCTCTTTTGATTACAAATTTGAAAAAAGAGAACGCTTCTTTTTGAAATGGCATACAACAGCGTTTTCACAATTGCTACCAATCATCAGTCTTCCACTCCTATTGGAAATGCTAAACCATGGCAGGTTAATCCATCGAAAATATATACTTGCTTCGCAACCATTTCTAATATCCCAATATAATAAATATATGGAAGGAGTAGACCACTTAGATTCGCTTATTCAAAAATCCTGCCTCTGTTTTTGATCTAATAAGTGGTATTTTGGTTAATTCTTGGTTTTTGCACTCTTTTGCAACTGGAAATTCTTTGCCTACTAGAATTCAGAGGGTCTGTTACAAAATCTTTTTTGCTACTCTCTCCAAATTCAGATCATAAAAATTTTGGACGCCGAAGAAGTTGACTTCAAGACCATACCAGAAATTAGACTTTCTTCTGACCATTATCTTCATAGAACAGAGGAGGAAAACAAAGAAAATGAGTGTTCTGCAAAAAGACCTTTTAAGCAATGTGTGAGATGTGATGTTGGACTCCATATTGGAGAATGAATAAATAGAATTCAATGTAAAATAACTATATTTAAATGAATAAAACTTTAACCTTTTTTTCTTTTTTAAATCAATTAAAATGTATAAATGTTCCTTTTTTAACAGATGTGATTCATATGTCCATGGTCCTAAAAACGGACCAAATTAAAAACACATTTATTTTTTACAATATTGTGATAATTTTTTTTGTTTGCTAAATATAAATTAAAGTTGTATAAAAGCATGAATTTTGATATTGAACCAAATAAAAAAGTTGGCTTTAATGGGTTAATGAGAAAGAAAATGAAGAAAGAAACAACCATCACGAATTTTAAAAGACCAAGGTCAATGATGCGTGATCCAAGCAACAATTCATGAACTCAGCCAAAATTTGTCGGTAAAAATTGTTCGTAAAGCGATTATTTCATATGTCAAGGTGTCCATAAACCGAGCTTCTACTGATTAGACCTTAATAACGTAATAATCTTTGCTAGAGTTTGTCTTTTTCTTTTTATCTTATAAAAAACCTATTTACACACACATTATTCAATTTTCGGCTTTTTAAAGTGCTACTAAATTAACATGCTCCTGCGCTCCACTTGTGCTAGGTACGCGAGTACATGCCTCCTTCCAAAATGCAATATATTTTATTTTGACAAATTTGTAATCCAATCTTCTTCATAAGTAGATACAAATACGGTTATGCAAATTTTCTGCTGACGTAACAATTTAATTTTTTGCTGACGTAGCAATTTTGGATTTATTTATTTTAATAACCCATTAAGTACCATAGAAATCAGACGATATTTAAAAAACGCAGACGATTTATATTCAAAGTCATTGAAAAAAGCAGACGAAGATGAAATTACTTATGTTCCCAAATGAGAATATTGTGACTTAATGGGTTAAGTAACCCATTTTAAAATATACGAGATATACTGCTTATTTCAAAAAACTTACTAAGTCTGTATAATAATGTATAATAAAATCATTAATCATTACGCCCGTTTTAATGCAAAAATTCCTCATATCAAAGTTTTTTTCCGCATGTATAAGAAATATCTTTTAAAAATTGTATTGAAATAAATCGGGATGCGGTGCAGTATACTGAGAGCGATATTCATAAAACCGTTTCAACTTCTCCAAGCGACCTTTTTTAGAAGATTTTTATGATAAGGGAGTGAATCCCAATCTTTTCCATCCGATTACTTAAATTTAATTTTTGTTCACTCAATCACCCTAGATTCCCAAATATTTCAATCTAGTTAATTTCTATTTTACTTGATATTAATTAATTGCAGTGCCCTATAAGTTTTGGTGCCTCTGCAATACTTAGAAGTTTCAGTTCATGCGTTATATAAGTACACATTTTCATAATATGAAATGATTCCGTTAAAATTTTTTGAGGGTAATTCTTTAAAGTGTTAGATTAAACAGGATTGCTCATCTTTTTTGTTTAAAACGCCCAACTATGAAGTAAAAATATACGAGAAAACTTTCGCCATTTTTTTTTCAAACTTTAAATTGAATTCTTCATTGCATTTAGGTTCAATAAACAATTTTTCTTCTACAGTTTTCATTTTACAATTGTAAAATCTTAAGAAACTCCATGTATCATTCATTCTTCTGTTTTGAGTTCAAAAACATCCTTCAAACTCTTTCAGCTTAGATGTATGACTAGAAAAAATTTGACTTTGATAGGATTCCTGACTAAATTAAATTCTTATGTAAAAAGTAAAAAGTGTTTGACTACTGTAAATCATGAAATTTTGCGATATTCTTATTTTGCGAAAATATAACTCGTGAATATATTAATCTGAAACTTTTTTCCATAAAAGTATACAGAAAATGTATGATTGCTGGCGAAAAAAACACTAGACGAACTTTTTTACTCGTAAATCGTGAAAATTTATTCATTCACAGTATTTGCTTGTATAGAATGCCGAACTACTTCCCGAATAAAAATTGCGTACCTAAATTCATTTTCGCGTAGAAGTAGGCCATTCTCCCAAGCTTGAGAAAGATGGGATCAAGCATATACTCTCGCTTTAATAACTTTATCAACAAATAACAATCTGTCTTGTCATAAAGATTTGTTAACTACATCACCCTTATATTAGGTTGGTTAGATACTGGGTTTCGATAACCCAACACGGTACCTTTTACCTTTTTTACCCTGAAATATTGCTAAATTACCTGCAGAGAGTAATTTACTGTGACTTTGATAATTATCATTATAATGCATGTAATTTTATCTACAAACAAAGCAATGTTTAGTCGGTATCAAAATGAGATTTCGTCGCCAACTATAAAACCTAAAATTTTTAGTATTTTATGTATATTAAATTTATCCTATATTAACAGATTTGATTAAAAAAGTTACTTATATCTATGACCCTAAAAACCTCGTCATTTTGGTCTTAAGTTTCACTTCAATCATTTAGTAAGCTTTATGTTTCAGGATTGTTCGCTAAAAAGATATGTTTCTTTTTTATCTATTTTAAAAGGACTTATTACTGACACAAATCTTCCCAAAGGATGTGTTATATTAATGGATAGATTACGTATCTCATAGTTGCGCTTTAGCTAAAAATTATACCGTATGTTGTACAGTTATGTCTGCAAGAAAATTAATATCTTTTATTTTAAAACCCCCTTACCTAAAACATTGAATATGAAAGAATGTGAATCTTGGATTATTTTGTGCAGAGTAGCTTCATATTCAGCATATAAGCCGAGAAAACACTCGGAGAGAATTTTCAAAGTAGTGTATGTGCTTTCTTTAACGCAAATTGAACTTTCTGATATTGATGGGAAACAAGATTCCTTACTGAAGTACAACAAATTTAAAATTGGAGGAGATGTTGCAAACAGTATCCTACAAGTCATGTAGAAGGTGGACTGTGGCAGCATCTTCGAATTATTTAGATGTCTTGCCTAAACTCATTTATTATATCCATGCCCGTCAATAGGGGGGGGGGGGGATTTGGCTGGACAGAACTTAAAATGTTCTTAAAAATGAAATAAATTCTCTTATATCTGTCAGTAGTGTTGTGAACAGTTTTATTGATTCTATCTGAGTCCGTGTCGGCATAATTTTGCCGAAATTTGACTCCAACAAGTTTCATAACGTGTCCGCCGTCTTCCTTCAAAACCAACTTTTGCATGTCGTTCGTTAGCGTTGAAAAATAGTTTTGTAGTTATTGTGGATGAATTTATTTCACCCCATGTAAATGAATAAAGTATCATCTGGAAACCTTTCTTGTATGTGTGTGTGTGTGTATCTATCCATCTATCTTTGAATGTGATTTTGCCACGTAACATAGGCGTCGACATTTTACTTAAATTCACTTTAAGCGATTTTTTTTAGTTTTTAATATTATTAGTTAACTTTATTAGTCAGTTTGCTAGTTATTTTATTTGTAAGTTTATTAGTTATTAGTTAATGGGTTATTCAAACGACGTTAAGCAAACAATTATTTTGTAGAAACCTCAATTGACCAATGATCGATATCGATCAGTTAATTGTCCTTCTACAAGTAACATTTGTAAGTGAATTTTAAAATATTCAAACATATTTTGAAATATTTAAATAAGTGAATTCAAGTGGATTTAACTAAATAACGCATCTCTCCCCTCCCTCTCTGTGATTTTTTTGGGTGCGCGGGCAAATGTTCACAAGACAATTGCTCACACCCTTAACAAATTTTCAGACAAGTGCTCACAAAAGAAAAAAGAGCCGTTGAAGCAGATGTGATTTTCAAGCATGAAGTCGCATTCGGAGCCGGCAATACCATAAAAGTCAATCTGATTTGATAATTAATTATTCTGAATCAGTTTATTCTGTTTTTATTGCTTAATACATAGTTTTGTATTAGTACTTCTCTCAAATTATATCGACTACTAATAAATTCTAAAGCGATGCCATGATAACCTAAATATATAAGTGTAAAATTGAAAATAGTATTTCACACTAATGCTATTTCCTTTCGCAGAGTCAAAACTTGAAATGGGAGTTTGCATTTTACTTCTATCTGACGTATATTTATATAAGAAGGAAAGAATCAAATAGATTTTCAAAAGAAAAATGATTTTATTTCTTGACTTTACGAACAAAATAAATCTACTCAATATTTCGACCTTGGGCTCTTTATCAAGAGGAGTGTATTTTAAAAAGATGAAAAAATTTTTATAGAAAAGAGCTTTAATAGTGAAGTAAGATTCTTTCCTTCTGTTTATAAGAAGAAGAAGAAGAATTTATTTCGCATAACACAGAAAACAATAATAATATTCATGTCATTTCATCATTATAAAATATTTATGAAGAAAAGATGTATTACATATTTCACGTTAAAATGCGAGGAAACTCAAAAGGCCATTTCAAGCCGCTGGTATGATATCCTAATAGAATTCATTTTATCCAGAACAAATATAGAAAAGCTAACAATATATGTAAAAAATGTATTTGAAAATAGTTTATATAATAATCATAAAATAAATAATTACATCATAGAAAAGAATGGCGAATAAATAACTAAATTGTAAAAAAAGGAAGAAAAAAAACATCACAAAGAAGGAAAGATTATACAAATGCTACGAATCATATATGAAGACAACACTAACTAATGTACACCAACTTCGCCATATCAATTAATTATATTTATATATACATAAATTTTACTTGGATATTTTATTTTTCATTTTAATCGCTAAGGAAGTATAAGGTTTGTTGCATGAATACACTAGACTTCTACTTTTAAAATTATTTCTATTTTTTCTTTGTCCAATGGGTTATTAATTTATCAACTAGTTTTTAGATGAATCTATTTTTTTTATTTAGATGACTAAACAAGCATCTTTTGAAAAATTATGATATCTTAAAATTAAAAGTTTCACAGTATGAGTTTTCATACGTTAGTTATGTACCAAACAACGTTATAGCGAACCTTTCAAAACTTAAGAAAAAAATTGACAACGCCGGAGCCAGACATTGAAATATTTATGCTCCGAATTCGGAGCCATATGCTTTTTCTCGCTCCGAAACCTTTCTCGTTGGCATTTGTCTTAAAAGCACATATCATCGAATCTTTTTTTGCCCCACCCCCTAGAACTCCCTTGAAATATATAATGTATACACTTTCTTATAGTTAGGCACCATTTAAATCAGTTTTGGCCCCTCCTTCACAAAATGCTTATTAGTTTAATTCTCGTGGGAAATCATAAAATGTAAATTTGCGTAAAAATTCATTCCCCAGCTTACAACAATAACACACTTAGTATCCATCTATCTTATAAAAATTACTGCAGGCAAAATCATATTACCCTCTATTTTTCTCCATTTTTTAACGTCTAGCAATGGGCAGTTCAAAACTCTATTTTGCCTTACTGTTCCCAAAGCATTAAACCATTTTGATTTCAACTCCCTTAGAAAAGAATACTCTGTAAAAAGTTGTTAGAACAAACAGTGTGTTTCATGTATGATGGTATGTCTTTCAAAAGTTCTAAAACAACAGAACCGCCTAAGCCTAAATCGTTTTTTTGAGAGCTTTATCTCCTGATTTCCATGTATAGATATTATACCTGAATGTAAAACCTTCCTTTGAGCACAAACACCAAGCTTTATACCCACACCTAATTTCTACCAAAGTACTCAATCATCCTCTCATCAATGAAAAGTAAGGACCAAAAAACCCAAACTGGGATGTCTTCTAAAGGAAATCTTACCTTGAAAAGTTTATCATTATTCATTACTCAAGTTAGTGTTGTCACAAAAATGAATAAAGCATCTCAACTGCTGGAACCTGTTTCTACTCAAGGCGCCAGCCAACAATGGACAATGCACATCTGGAGACTGACCAAAACACTTTCTCTCTAGGGCGATAGTTGTAACCAGACAATAACAAATTACCAAAGTTCAGCGTGAAGTAAAGATACAATTCTTTATTCTTGGTCATACTGTTTTGATTGGTACGATTTTTTCACTGATTTTTGATACATACTCAAAAATTTGGGTTTAAAAAATTCCTAAGTATGTTTTTTATCTTTGTTTAAGTGTGGAAAAAAGATATTCTATCAACACATTACAGGTTAAAAAAAGAATATTTGCCTTTTTTATTCAAATTTGGTTTAACGCTTTGAGTATGCTTGTAACTGAATGAATGAAATTTGGAGGAAATACCTATTGAATTTTATGGATATAACTTGAAAATTATCATTAATGTCCAAAAATAGATCATTATGTGTAAACGGATTAAATGTTATAGTTTTTTGGCTGCTTGAGAACCTCAAATTCCTCAACATACATTGTAGACGGATGGATGATCATTCTGAATGACAACTCTACAATAAACACTCTTCTCGTTAACCCATTAATGACATCCTAACTTAAAAGTTATGTTTTTTTTACTATAAAATTTCTTAACACAAAAACGTTTTTTCATATATTTTTTAATCTAAAGACCTTAATGACAGTTTTGTTAAATAAACCTGTTGATTTATTGGGGCACATATCTTCAAAATAGAAATAATGAGCTCCAGTATGAAAACCAGTTACAAAATAATTACTATTTTACCAGTACCAAAACTATGGCACGATAAAGCAGACATTAAGCCTCGATGCAATCTTTATAACTAAATTAGAGTGTAATAAGGAGAACCTAAAACTCAGAATTAAAAAAAAGATATTTTTGGAGTTCTTTGAATCAACAAAATAAAATATAACTTTTAAGTTATATTGTCACAAAAGACTACATAATCAAGGTCAATTATGTAATTTCCGAAAAAATCTCTGTGTTCACTTTTATCTGGCCAATCGACAATAAAACTCGTTACAACAAGATCCTAATATACCATTTTTAAGTGCAGGCTTCATTACCGTATAAATTTACGCAGTAACTATGTGACCTTGATTGCACATAATCAATGTAAACAATAATGTAATGGAGTTTTTCTAGAAGAAAAGTTTATCGTTTGTTTATCATTTGTTCTTTGTACAGAATATTGTTAAAATTTTTATTTTGAAGTTCCAAATGCGACAGTAATATTGATGTGATACAAAACGTAAAGTATCTTTCAAGGCCAAAATTACTGCACTGCCTTTTGATCCGTATTCGATTACGACTACCTCGATCTTTTTCAATTTTCTTTATTTCTTTTTACTTTTCTGAAACATTCACTGAATTTCTGAATCTAAATTTTCTTTTTAATTTCTTTTTTCGTAAGTATACCAATTTTTTGCTCGTCTATATGTATGTGTGTGTATTTATGTAAAAGAGAATAGAATGATGTGTGTGTGTGTGTGTGTGTGTGTGTGTGTGTGTGTGTGTGTGTGTGTGTGTGTGTGTGTGTGTGTGTGTGTGTGTGTGTGTGTGTGTGTGTGTGTGTGTGTGTGTGTGTGTGTGTGTGTGTGTGTGTGTGTGTGTGTGTGTGTGTGTGTGTGTGTGTGTGTGTGTGTGTGTGTGTGTGTGTGTGTGTGTGTGTGTGTGTGTGTGTGTGTGTGTGTGTGTGTGTGTGTGTGTGTGTGTGTGTGTGTGTGTGTGTGTGTGTGTGTGTGTGTGTGTGTGTGTGTGTGTGTGTGTGTGTGTGTGTGTGTGTGTGTGTGTGTGTGTGTGTGTGTGTGTGTGTGTGTGTGTGTGTGTGTGTGTGTGTGTGTGTGTGTGTGTGTGTGTGTGTGTGTGTGTGTGTGTGTGTGTGTGTGTGTGTGTGTGTGTGTGTGTGTGTGTGTGTGTGTGTGTGTGTGTGTGTGTGTGTGTGTGTGTGTGTGTGTGTGTGTGTGTGTGTGTGTGTGTGTGTGTGTGTGTGTGTGTGTGTGTGTGTGTGTGTGTGTGTGTGTGTGTGTGTGTGTGTGTGTGTGTGTGTGTGTGTGTGTGTGTGTGTGTGTGTGTGTGTGTGTGTGTGTGTGTGTGTGTGTGTGTGTGTGTGTGTGTGTGTGTGTGTGTGTGTGTGTGTGTGTGTGTGTGTGTGTGTGTGTGTGTGTGTGTGTGTGTGTGTGTGTGTGTGTGTGTGTGTGTGTGTGTGTGTGTGTGTGTGTGTGTGTGTGTGTGTGTGTGTGTGTGTGTGTGTGTGTGTGTGTGTGTGTGTGTGTGTGTGTGTGTGTGTGTGTGTGTGTGTGTGTGTGTGTGTGTGTGTGTGTGTGTGTGTGTGTGTGTGTGTGTGTGTGTGTGTGTGTGTGTGTGTGTGTGTGTGTGTGTGTGTGTGTGTGTGTGTGTGTGTGTGTGTGTGTGTGTTATGTCCGTGTGTAGTAAGGTTATAACGAGAGTTTTTATACTAATAAATGTTTCAGAATATGAATGTGAATGAAGCCATATCATTTTTGACTGATAGTGAATTTTCTTCTGCTCAAATTTACATTTGTCCTCCAGAAAATTCATACATAAGCGATGTTGACAGTGGTGATGAAGATTATGAACTTTCAATCGACAACCTTTCGGGAAAACAATTGAATGCTAGTGCAAGTTTGGTTTTAAATAATATCGATGGTTCGAAGGAGTTATGCGGCGATGAAGATGATACTATGATAGATAAAAGAACTCCAGACTCAAGAAAATGGAAAAAAATTGACATAAAAAGTATATTGTGTAATAACGATTCCCGCATTCAAGCCTCTCTAGATGATATAAACTCATTTTCCCCAGTAAAATATTTTGAGCTTTTTTTTGATGATGAAATTATGGAATTTATTCTACAACAGACAATCTTGTATGCTAAAAGGGATAAGGGGGATTTAAATTTTAGTATGGATAAATCTGAGTTAAGCTTTAAGTGTTCTTATGATAAGTGGTTACAGCCCAGTTTGCAGAACTAGAATGTTTTGGGAGCAAAAAGACGATATACATAACATAGCGATAGCTAAAGCATTTAGTCGTAATCGCTTTGAGAAAATTCTTAGCTATATTCATTTAGCTGATAACCAGTGCCTAGAATGCGGTAATAAGTTGGCAAAAATAAAGCCTTTTTATGACAAAATAAACCTTCGTTTTTTACGTTATATGCCTGAATCGAAAAATATTAGTATTGATGAATCCATGATTGAATATTACGGCAAGCATCCTTCTAAACAATTTATGAAAGGAAAGCCTATTAGATTCGGGTATAAGACGTGGACAATGTGCACTTCAGATGGCTACATTATTTCTATTTCACCATATGCGGGTAAATCTGAAGTATATAACAAAGAATTAGGAATAGGAGGTAGTGTGGTAATGAAATTCGCTAATCTTTTACCACAAAGTAATTACCACCTGATAATGGATAATTACTTCTGCTCCTTGCATTTGTTCGAACTTCTAAGAAAGAAGGGATTTCACGCCACAGGTGTAATAAGAAGTGATAGGTTGCAGAAATGTCCAATTCTTAATAAAAAATGCTTACTTAAAAAAAAAAGAGGTAATTTTGATTATCGCTATGACGCAAGTTCTAAAATAATTGTTATAACCTGGAGGGATAATAACGTAGTGAATCTTGCATCCACCTGCCTAGGAGTAAAGCCAATAAAAAAAATTAAAAGATGGTGCTCTTCAACAAAAAAAATTATATACATACAACAACCAAATGGTATAGCAGAATATAACAAATTGATGGGTGGAGTGGACAGATCAAATCAAAATGTTACACAATACCAAATGAGCATACGTTTAAAGAAGTGGTGGTGGCCTTTCTTCCGATTTTTATTTCACGCATCGCTACAAAATTCTTGGTTTTTGTACAAAAAAAGTTGTCTGTATAAAGATAAACCTCTGGATCAACTTGGGTTCATACGTGAAATTGTTAACACATATCTTCTGCAAAATTCTGCAAACAAAATTCAAATTCCTTTTTTTACAAATAAAGTTAGCAATGACATTAGACTTGATCAAAAAGACCATGACTTTGGCAATCTTCCTACTCAAAAAATATGTGTGTTTTGTAAAAAAGGTACTAAAAAAAGATGCACCAAGTGTAACGTGGCTCTACATATGCATTGCTTCACAGCTTTTCATTCAAAATAAAGTTTTTTAATAAATTTGTTGAATCTTTTTTCATCTTGTTTCTTGCTACAATAAAAAAATAGACACTCTTCTTTTTTTCAAACTGACAATACTCCATCTTTAGTTTTAAGGTTCGGAGGTTGGTATTTGCTCTCTTCATTATTTCCAATCTCAGCTTTCAGTTTCACTGAGTCCACTTTTTCAGGTTCATAAACATGTGTATATTTTACTTTTTTAAGTTTCCCCTTGAGTTTCTTTTCAATTTACTTTTATATATTATATATGGAGCACATCATCAATAAAATGATATGCTCCCTTTAACGACAATATAACTTTTTGGTTATGATTTATTTTTTTGCTCTAAAAAATTATATATACGTTCTAGAATGTTATGAATAGTGTAATTGAGTTCTGTTTACATAAAACTATCATAAATTAGCTCAAAACTCATATGCTAGAGGTTGGTCATTAATGGGTTAATGTGTCTGGCAAACTGAGATCTCACATCTTTTCCACACACGCAAAATAATTTAAAATATATTTCATTTTCTCCTCCCCCTTTTCTTGTTATCCTCTACTCACTTTTTAAATATGAGAGTTTATTTTTATGAGTTATTACCTTTTTTTATTGAACGAATGTAAGTATGCTATCGATATAAAATATCTGTCATGATAATTCTCCCTTTGTCAGTCAGGATGGAAAGATTTTTTCATGGTGATGTATACACTAAACATACACACATTTAATAATAATTACATACATGAATGTGACGACATCATTTCTAATTGATTGATGCTTTTAGAAATAATTCGAAAGTATATGTGGTTCGATGGTAATTTTTTGACAAAACAAATGTTTAGTCGTTTTTCTAACTGTGAGGAGGTTAACTCTTCCAATTCATTCACCTCGTTTCATCATTTATCATACACAAGTCATCATTACCATCATCTTCAAATCTTTCAAGTTGATATCGTTATCAGCATCAGCATAGATACCAGATGTAGTGGGAAAGACTTCGTTTTAAAACCAGAGTAAGCGCAATAATCACTGTGATGATGATGGTGATGATGTCTGCAAAAATGAAGGAGTAAAAGGAGAAGTGCTAACCACAAAAATGTCAATATTTATAATCGAATATTATAATGAAGTTATTTATTTTGATTAAAAGCCTCACACTCTCAACATTTCATATGTGCGGCTATATATTTATGCATGACTGTGTAAACAGCTTTGGTCTACTACACCACGTACTTCTTCTCCATAATGCCTTCTCGTGCTCCCACGTGATGAATCGCTGCTGTCTGCAGTGAGTAATGTCTGTGAGTGCATGCGTGCGTGCGTGCCTTTGTCCCATCCTTTCCTGTGTGTAGCAGAAAATGAGATGATGGCAAATTTTTTGTTTGAACACTTGTGAGAATCGCTACTATTTCTACAACTTCTAAATCCTCTCATTCCACTTTTTATTTATTTTGTCTTTTCCCTCTTTCATTTCTTCCTCTGCTCTATCTAAAACTCGCCAACATGCTCTCGAAAACGATGCTCTATGGAGACAATGATATAGGATGGCATTAACTTGTATATTTTCCCCACATCCCAGGTAATTCCTCTCTCCATGTTTTATTTGGTAAATTTATTTCCCTCTTCATCCACAGGGTAACAACGTAGTCTTCTTTAAGCATCATTTCTGGCTCTTTTTCCTTGAAATTTGAGATTAATTGTGATATGATATTCCAAGAGTCACCAGAATTCTATATTTTGCACCTATATATATTTGGCTTAGCTGGTTATGGAGTGGTTTGGGTTAGGTTTGTTTTCTTTATCTTAGAATTCCAGCATAAAAGGAAAATGGTATAGTTGTACTCAAATATGTTTATCTATGAATTAGAAAATACGATGAACTGCTGTTAAAATTCTATCTTCTTTCCAAATTTGTCAACACCATTTTAGTTCTATTTCTTACTTTTTCAATTCTACTTCCTCGTTTCACAATTCTCTTTTCTCTTTTTGTAATTCTCTTTTGTCTTTTTGTAAAGAAAGACAAAATTAAATTTCAAAAGGATGAAGTAGATTTGCAAAAGAACAAAATAGAACTTAAACGTAATGTATATTTTGTAACAATGGTAATGTTGCACTATCCGTGCGCAAGAATAACAGGTAGAAAAAACGAGTTGACTTTTCAGCACTTGAATTCACCAACATTTTTGAGATGAATTCACTTGAATTCTACATTTTATCATGCTTTTTTGATCCTAAGAGTTATTTTTTAGTATCATTAATTATTATTAAAGTTAGTTATCAAGTATAGTTTTTCTTGTTCTAAATCTCTTTATTCAACTTGTGCACACACGGATACTGCAACATTGCCAAAAAGAACACTTTTGAATTCTTTTTACTGTTTCTTCTATTCTTCACAGAAAAATTGATTGTATCTTGTATACTTGAAATGGTGCGATTAACTGGTTTAGAGTCAATTCGTCCTTAAGGCAATTCTGCCCCTGAACAATTGGCATCAAGGCAATATTAAATATCAATATCTTTAGAGACTGTATTGTCCATAGGGGGAATTGACCTGCTTCCACCTAGCTTATGGGATACTCAAATTTTTCACCTCGAATTTCCGTATTTGGATATGAAGAAATTTTGAAGAACTATTAAATCATAGCTGGGTATTTTAGCAACTTTGGTTTACCTTATTTTAATAATTTTTTTGCATTCAATACAAAATACATTTCCTTTGTTCTACACTCTATTTTTGAAAAATTTTAAACATTAACATTTGTATTTCGTCATTATTAAATTAGGCTATTCATTATTGTGTCGCATGGTATCCTCGTACAATCACTATATTATTCATTTCGTGTGTATGCTGATCACGGATACACACAACCATTGATGATGGTGGTAAGTATCCGCATCCAAAAACTCATATATCCTACATTTCGTATATAATAATAATGGGAAGTAATCAAAGGAGTACGAGACACTATTCCTTCTCTTCTGCATTATCCATCTGTCAATGTTAATGAAGCGTGGTTATGATTGGTGCAAAATATAGAAGCTTTCCTTTCATAACACGGATAAAAATGTATATTTATGTATCCGTGGTTGAAAGCAAAAAAAGTTATTGCGTAGCGCAAACCATAACGGTTTCAAACCAAAACTGCATCAAAAAAATATAACCCTAGTGAAAACACTACTTTGTTTTTTGACGATAATTCTATGCCACATACGTAATGGAGCGAATCATTTACGAGTCTGACACAGTCAAATGCAGTAAGAAAACTCCATTACTAATGATTCCTTTATTGAATGTCAAATTAAAAGCATCTTTTTTACATCTTTCATTTTTCGATTCTTTATATTGCGTCTTCTATATTCTCAACGCTGTATTTGTCCTTTGCCTTATTCGATTTTCTTACTTACGATGTCATTTTCTGTGATCTCCTTGTTTTCTATCTATTTCTTACTTCTTTTTACTTTCAAAACGCCGAAGCCTGATTCATATAGGTATGCAAAATAAGAAGACAAAGTTTAGCAACCATTATTGCATTATTAACCCCTGTACGTCAATCGTAATTTCGAACATAAAAGTTGAAACCGGGCTTTGAAACGCCGACTTCATAATTCATCTAAATATGCGGGAAATGTTGCTGATTTGACATGAGAAAAAATTACAACGGTAAATAATAATTAATCAATCAGTGATCAATTTTCGAACACCCTCGTCTTCCTCACATCATCAACTGATACAAATAGAATAAACACGGAGTAAAAAGGGTATTAAAAATGAAGGATGCAATAATAGCATTAAAATTTATTCAAAATTGCTAAATAAAAAATTGATTAAAAAAAATAAAAAAAGGTTTAAACACAATTTTCGCATATATTTTTTTTAATAGAGCGTCACCATAAATGTTTAACTTGATGACCTTTTCTATCACTAAATGAGGTGCAAATAGCGTATTATATACTTTTTTGAAGCATCCCTAGACAAAATTAATGCAAATTGAAGAATATTTTTTTCGGAATTAAGCGGGATATTGCCGTTATACCATAATTACAATTATTTCTCCATAAAAAGTGAAGATGATATATAATAATTCTTCAAAATAATTGTTATCTGATGCAGAATTTGAAATTAGAAGTGTTATCTGAAATGGGAGTGCTTCTATTTTTATTTATAATGTTTGAATCAGAACTCGTTTCTGTGTCAGTATTTTCAGATTCAGGTATCACGAACGAAATATTTGTATTGTATTAGAAAAAAGTATTTGATTCACCCCTACCCATTTATTCCTTACACTTTGCTTCTTCTAATTTCTTTTTTACTGCACTGCTTTTTTTCACTAGCGCAACGCCAAATTATTTTAATAATGAATGTTTTTCTAGTGGAAGATTTAACTTTTTTTAGCGCACATCTCAAGTTATTTTGGGGTGTAAGTTTCATTCTAGATTTTCATCTATCGTTCCTTCTCAAAGTTTTTCAGAAGCACTATTTTTAATCTATCTTAAGTTATTAAAAGATTTAAAATGAAGGAGTGGCTCCCAAACTTTTTCTGATCGTTACCCAATTTTCATACATGATCCTTGTCTATGGCCCCCACAACAATCATGTCCAGTGAATACCGTGACTGTCTACTAGTATCTAACAATTATAATCATAAGATTAATTAAAAAGGTCATTTTGCCTGTGTTTCAAGAATAAGTTTAAAAAAAAGAAGGAAACAGAAAATCCACTAGATGGAAAAAGTTTATTAATCTAAATCATTTTTTTTCTACTAGAATATGTTGACTATTTTTCCATATTTTACTTTTTTTAATGCCGTATATATATATTGAAATAATATTTTACATTATAGAAGATAACAAATAAAAAGACAGACAAAATAATATCATTTCATTTTTTGCACCTAAAAAACCAAACAGCTTGCGGTGAGGAACAGAGAAAGCAAATTATGTTACGCAGGATCTTCAAAATCGTCACAAATTCCTAAAGATTTACAAAATATATCTTTCTTATAAATGTGGTAAAGGAAATTATCCTGAAAAATTTCTAGTTTGTTAGTTTTTTAAACCTTTTTCCAATTTTATGCCATTTAAAAAACTGTTTTATAAAAAATATATTAATTAAATTTAATGATAATAATGCTTTTCTGGTTAATTTTTTATGAAGACAATATATATTATATAACACAAGATATTCTCATATATAAATAAAATTAAGCATACTGTTTCAAATAATCCTTGACTCACAATGGTATAAAATACCAATAAAGTGTATAAAATGTATTTATTATAATATATTATATATAATACTCGAGTTTTCATTAACATCAGTGGCTGTTGATAACGACTTTTGTTTTCCATGCCTCTGCTTAATTGGCAATAAATTAAGTTTAAATGAACATTTGTTATCATTGATTTTCATAGTTTCAAATTATCTTTATTAAAATTAATATCCTAATTTTCGTTTTAAATAAATGGCATTAAATTTGCCCTATTAGCATTGCCAACTTGCCCTATCTTCATTTTACCAGATTACAAAGTGATCAGGAGAAAAAATAATCTTGAAAAAAGTCAGGGACAACATTTTTTATTCCTTACAAAAATAATTAACATGCAAAATACATTGATAGTAAAAGACTACGTTTTAACTGAAAAAAGAGATAATTAATTATATATAGAGTTAATTACTTTAAACTCCTGAATGAAAAATGGAGTTTCGTCTTCTAAATCGTCAAAGATTCCTTCATTAGAGACGGTAAAACAGGAACAATCCTAAAAAACCGGAACTTCTGCCCACCCTATGCATTCCCATTTTCAAATTACTCGCCCCAGTTGGACCATTAATTCGTCAAAGTAGTGCAACAACTAGGGCTGGCAATTTATATTTAAAATTAATACAAAAAATTTAATGCTTAAATAACTAAATAAATAAGTAATCAGCAAACGAAACTAAATATCTGATAAAAATAGAGAAGGTTACTTTTCAAAACTCAAAAAGGGCTAAATGATGAATGTTTTTTTTTCGTGGGGTGTTTTCACCGAGAAGGCACAATTGCGCCGCTTGTATCGAACTATGAGAAAGTAGGCTTGATGCGGGATCGAACCCAAGACCTTGAGGTATCGAACCTAACAAACCTTACTCACGCGCCTTATTAATAAATATAGAAATTTATTAATTTGAGTTAATAAAAAGGATTTGAATACACACTTTCAATAAAAAAATTTTCATTGCTTACTATAAACAATTATGATTGGTTAATTATATTTAATAAGAGGAATTATTAATGTATATAGAGAGATCTTAAATCGGTCTTGATTAAATTTAGGTGGGTGCCCTCGATTTTACGGCGTATATTTTATATTCTTTATATGAAAAGGCGCAAAAATAAGAGAAAATTAAAAATGGCGCCATTCATAACCCGCTACCGGTAAATCAATCTCTAATGGAGATATGTATTATATTCTTATTTTAGAAAGAAATTCACGATCTTAAGAGTGATGCTCAGTCGAAGGAAAATATATCCAATCCGTTTGAAAGTTGCTTGGATCGAGATAAAATTGCGATTGAGTTGAAGAACGAAAACGAAAATCTCAACCAGCTCGTGGAAACTTTACGTATCCAATCTGATGTACGCATTATTACATTTTTGAGATATAAGAAGTTATGGCGATTTGAAGCGTAATTATATACAGAACGAGTCTCCCTTTTCAGAATCATACGTGGTAGGTTGACTATCACTAATCACGGAATCAGTAATCTGGTACTATCGGTAATCCGACACTCATTTTGTTTCTAAAAAAGTATTAGAGAGAAGTTTAATCTAAAAATTTCATAATACAATGTAACCAAATAAAAGTTTATAAGTAAAAATAGAAATTTCAAATTCAAGATATGTTGATACGTTTTCAAGTTTGGCGTATTTTAACCTAATACATGGCTAATTCGATTCCATCCAAGTGCGAAAGATGCCGAATTAGTGATAGTCAACATGTACCATTAGGGGACGAGCAAAATAGAGATGAATGGAGACGCAAAATAATGAGAGATTAGTTGCCATAGTGGTAAAAACCGGCTAAACCTCAGCGTGCTGGGAACATTAGCCGTAAAAATGATTATTATTATTATTATATTAACATGTACCGTGAAACTTCTCTATATTAAATACCTTAGCGAATCACAAAACAGTTAATTATTTAGGTCTTCACTATAAAGAAATTAGGTGAACACAAAATATAAAATATTTTTTTAAGAGGAAGGGGGGGGAGGGGTGGAGGGGACAAGCCACCAGCGTCCCACTTTGGCTGCGTCGATGGTCGTTTGTACTGGATCGTCTATAAAATTTGCATCGTTTGTACCCAGTTTGGCTAGCAACATAACGGCATCCTCTAATGTTGACAACTGCAGTATATTATAGTATCTAATAATCCTTTTTATTATCGTCGGTATTACACCCAAGTAAAAATAGGGATGTCATTGTGGGGAAGACAACTAGATCAATACTCTGCGCTTCCATCTCTATACCATTTGCCAACAATACGCGTTTCGAATCTCGAAGAACCTAAAAAAAGTTTCTTATCAATTCAATGAATAACAGCGCTATTCAAATATTTCTTTTTGAAAAAACTTTAACAGATTAGAGACGATAACTGTTTTAATATCTAATAAAGTTACTTTATGCGATATTTTGAAATTGTGTTAAAAATCCTATTTTTCATAAACTATCTGATTCATCAGAAAATATTAGAGTGGGCTACAAATAAAAATATCCGAGTATTTTTCATAAATTTCAATCGAATATATCAATGCCTCATAAATATGTAAGTATTTTCACAAAAACATAACATATTTGATATCAATCGGCATGCAACAATAAGATTAAGCTCAATAAGTCTGGCAACATTGGAGTAGTCGGAATTGTGTAACAAATCTCAGGATCAAAGAAGTCATTGAGCACAATTTAAGTTTTAGCCAAATTTTACGTGAAGTTTATTTGTTTTATAAGAAAAGAAGAAGAAGAAAGGAATTTATTTAATCAGCTACAATTCCAAAATAAGTGCAGTTACGGAGGTTCATATTTAAAATTAAAGATGCGCCTTGAGTGAGTTCAAAAGATCGTTATAAGAGGTGAAGAGAAAAGGTTCTTGGACTCTCTCAAAGTATCCAAGTTTTCGCTTATACTAAGTGTATGTTTTCTGATGACAAAAATTAAACTGCCACATGCTTTTTATAACTTGGAGTTTTTCAGCTTGAATTTTTGTAATCCGTTGAATGTTGATTTACAGTAGTAAGGAGTAATGAGTTACAGAGTAAGAACTCAAACATGTTTTCATATTATTTTCCTTTCCAATTTTGAAATTTGGGAAGACGGAGTCAGGAGAGGATTAAGAATGAGAAAAGTAAGAGAAAAAAGGATTCAAAATTTATCTTGATTGCGCGATTTATACCCAAACTTGATATGTTGAGAGATGGTTGGGCCATCATTTCGATTGGTTCCTGTTTTGCTTTGAGACCTTGTAATCATGACTATCTAGTCATAAACATGGCTATACAGTTTATAAATCTAATAGATTTGTGCACCAGTTAAGTCATTTATAGCAATTGTAATAACGCCTTTTCTATACAATTTAGGTCCACTTTCTACAAATCAAATACCGAATGCTCGTATAGGACATAGATAAACAGCTCTGATTATATCAAGGTTTCTATAAGCGTAGAGTTTGTCCAAACAATGATTTATATTGCTGCGGTTATCAATTTATACAACACTTCAAAATTCTTAAAACATGTGCTAAGACCAAGCTTTGTTTTACATTTCAATCTTAATTTACATATCGTTTTTATCAGTAATAATCACCCAAGTTAACCTCATTTCGTCACATTCTGATCTAACTAGTCTTTGCAATTTCATCATTCTAGCAAGGAAAGATTTATTTGTATCGAATTTAAAATAAATATAATTAACTTTATTTTGTAATCTCATTCTTGTATCTTCATATCCCAATATTTTATCAACCATCATCATAAACCAAGTTCTAGTTGCGTCTTTAGTGCAAAAAAATGCACTACTAGAAGATGTAAGTTTTGCAAGCTTCCTTCTTCTTGAGAATTATTATCAGATTATTTTTAGATTAAAATTTCTAAAATGTCTTATGCTTCTTAAATAGGAACCGCCTTCTTTTTTAATTTTCCGAATATGGGATTCCAGACTCAAGTTTTTATCGAGTACCAAAACCAAGTAAACTGTTTTCACCTTGAACTTGCAATATGATATCATTAATCTTGATGTCGAATTTACCACCTTTTTCTTTAGAAGGTGAACAGAAAATATTTTCCCGTTTAATTTTAGACTGAACTTTTGCATGAACTTTTCGAATAAAAGATGGCATTTAAACTTTATATCAAACGAGGCATAAATTAGAATATCATCAGCATACGCTAAAATACTGAAACTAATTCCCTTGATAAACTTTAAAACAGAACAGATATAAAGGTTGAAGAAAAATTTGTCCCATGACAAATCTTTGAGCAACGCCATATTCAGTTTTGACTATGTCAGATTTATAACCATCAATTAAAGTCAAATGTTCTCTTTGTTCAAAGTGGGAAATAATCCAGTTTAAAGCAACACCTTTTATATTAAGATATTCATTTAGTATTTTGAATAAAATAGTTCGATTAATAGTGTCTAAGGCAGATTGGAGATCTATTGCAAGTAGTAAATGAAATTCCATTTTTGGATATATTTTGTTCTTTATTCCATACTACAATGTTTTTGTAAGCAAATTGTTGTTTGTTAAACAAATTGTTAAGGGGGAGATGTTCATCTAATCTTATTGGTGCATTCACTAAACTTGCTTAAAAACTCAAATTAGAGACTCGTCTAAAATCATTCATGCTGTCACAATGAGCAAGCTTTTTGGATTAAGAGAAAGAATAACTAATTTCGAAAAACATAAAGAATCTTCTTGAAAAGATGTGTTTATAAACGTGATGTAAAAAGGAAGCAAAAGATCAATACTATATTTTAATAAAGCAGAGTTCAGACAATCAATTGCGCCAGAGCTTGTTAAAATAATTTCTGATTCCTATTATGAAGTAGGATTTATTATACATTTGAGATATAAAGTTTGTTATATTTGGGACGAAAAAATGGTTAAACTACAAAAATCAATACGGTATCAATCAAAATAAAAACAGGTTGTCAAAATGACCACTTTGTCTTTCTAGGTATAACATGTTGCAAGGATGAAAAAAATACAGCTGCATCTAAATAATGTGCTATATTCACTCGTCAACGCAATATATTAAAAGTAGTAAATGCATATGACTACAGTAGTAATGTGTAGATAGTAGTAATGTATATGGGTTTTATTCATATCAGCGGCCTTAAGGTTGTAAACTTTTTTTAAGAAATAAATAAATAGCAGAAAACATTGAATATTTATTAAGGAGAATTTATAATACTAAAAAAGCATATTTTTTACATCAAATTTTTTCTTTAATAACATTTTTGATAGTTTTATCTTCCAACAGCAAACATCTAATTTTATTCCATTCTATTCTTTTCATTTACATCAAATTTTTAATAAATATTTAATCATCATTCGAAAATTTTAGTTTGCCATGAAAAATCGGTGTTGAGTTTTTGGTCAATTGGTCAAAACAGTTTGAACAGTCGGTTAACTTATGCTATCCCGTATTTAGGAATATTCTTGAAGAAAGAGTGCTGCTCAATTTATCTCTTTCTTTTAAAATTTGGATTCATGTTATGCACGTGCATTCTTTGTTAGTGGCGTCGTGACTGTATCCTACTAAATTATTTATGTTTAGGTAAATCGGATTATTTTTTACGCCCGTAGTAGTGACCTACACTCCCTTTATCTTGTCTTCTTTCCTACTTGTAAATCTTAAAAAGGCGCCATTTCTTAGTTGATTAACACGCCCGACATTGTCAGCAAAATTTATGCATTTTATCATGTATTTTTTAACTGCTTCTTTTTTATTTTTGTAAATACATCAATGTTATTAGAAAATTTGACAAGAGTCTACATACGTTATCTATAAAAACAAAATTTTCTATAACACAATTGGCATCTACTTGTCTTCAGAGTGTTGATATAGTGCGGGATAGAGGGGCATATGACAGCTGGTGACACTCCTTGGGGCGGCGAATATAAAAAAATCTATATATATATACATACAATGCGCCTACATTGCAAGAAATAAGAGAAAAATGTTAAAAATAGCTATCCTATCTGATTTAGATGAATTTGAACATGGCATTAAATTTTTTTATAGTTAAATACAGAAATGCTGATGTAAATCTAAATCTTATAAATGGAGCCTGTCATCATTTTATGGGATTATTAAAAATGGTATTTAAAATTTCTGTGTTGATAAAAAATAAACTGAACACAGGCAGAGAAAAAATGAGTTGCTGTATGTAAGAGAGCGTCGCAGTGAAACTTTTACCCTTCTGCTCCACTTGGACTTTTTCAAAGGGCCACTAGAACTTTTGACACAGGGATTCGACATTGCATGTAAGCACCCTGCTTGTCCTCATACGATTCTGGTCCTTTATAACCCAATCTGTGAAGTTATTGAAGAATATTCTTCCGTTATGTTCAATAGAGTGAATAAAGAAATTAAACAATGAAAAATGACGTAGATCAATTTTAAAGTTTGCTGAGAATGCTTTGAAGCCCAAGTGCACATTTTAATACAGCAAGCGTGTTTCCTCATTTCTCAATGCCCAGCATTCATCACTTAACAAGAAATAAAAGTTAGCTGCCTGGAGTCAGCACACTTTTTATGTTTGATTTTCGTTATTTTAATTATAAACTATCATGGAACCATTTATTCGTAGGCAAATTCAGGAGAAAGTGGTGCGATCATTTGTGCGAACAATGATGTGACATTTGCCGCATCACATCTCAAAGAAAAAATGGAACAAATTTTGAGAGAGCGTTTTCAAAGTATGAGAAGTGGAGTTCAAGATCTAAAGCGCACCCTCAAACGTATGATTTTTAACTTTACTTTTACTCTTTTATTTAACCATTTTCTTATCAAATTTTATCCTTTTATGATCTAAAAGAGGAAGTTATTTTGCTTGAAACTAAATTATTCAATTTTTATCTTCTTTTTTTACTCATACTTCTCTCATTGTTGCTTTCTCTTATTGTAAACAAACAGAATTTTTCTTATTTTTACCTGAAAACATTAAAAGTGCGAGTTAGATTGCCTAATCAAATTCTATATTAAGCTTTTTTTTTAAGAGATTCTAGAACTATATTCATACTTTATTAAAAATAAAGAATCTATAGATCTTTATTTTCTAAAAAAAATATTATCTTTATATTCTATAGATCTATAAATATAGAATCTATTAAGCTTTTTTCTATAGATTCCATATTAAATCGTTTGTAAAATAAATTTTCCTATTGTTCTATTCTTAACACTGCGGAAATTTATAGGAAAGTTTCTTTGATGATTTAAAACCAAAAAACACTCTCTACATATGTTAATTGTGATAAAATTAGAGAAGGCAGTATTTATGGCCATTTTTGTTTTAAAATATGTTGATAAGTTTACTGGGTAATCCACCAGATTTAAGGATACTTTTAGTGTCTTTTTCACCTTATTTTGTTTCTACATTAGAGGATGAAGAAACAAAACTGATGATGCTGGTGGATTTTAATAGAGCTGTTCATACTTGGCAAAATAGACTTCAAAATAAAGACATGACTCCGATTGAAGTGAAAAGAAAAGAGTTTGGTGATGAGTATGTGTGTGAACTTGAAAATAAACTGTTTGATGGTATATATACTTTTATTATTCTCTATCCTGAAAGAGATTTCCTTTATTTCTAGCTTACAAAAGTGAGTCTTCTTTGATAGAAAAAGTGAAGGAATTGACAGCAGAAGTGGAAGAGCGTCAGAAGAAACAGAAAGAAATGGAGCAAAGAAATGAAACTTGCGAAGTCATGCTGCAAGAAAAGAATGATGAGTTGTTCAGCGTTTTGCATCACTCGCCAAACGTCGGTGTTGAAATGTGCGAGGAGAGTAGGGATTCTTCTTTTTTTATTTTTACAAACTTTTTATATTCGATTTTGTAGACAATCGCGCTTTAGAAGAAAATAAGGAAATGAAGAGAGATCTCTTATCCTCGAATGAGAACAATGTGAAATTAAGGAAAGAGAATGAATTTATTAAAACAGAGTTTGATTCGCTCAAAGTTTTACTTGCTAAGTATTCTGAAGATTTTGAAAACATTTCCCTTCAAAATAACAGTTTGCAAGAATGGATAGAGGGTGCTGAAACTGAGATCAAAGTATTGACGTTGAAACTTACAGAAGCTGAGAACGAAATCGAGTACTTGCAAGATGAAAACGAAACACTAAAACAAAGTCTCTTGGAATCACAAAGAAGCAGTCTCGACTCAACGTACAGTGACTCTTCTGTGAGCCGAGCATCTCTTGATAATGGAATTGAAAAACTTAGAAATATCATTGAGGATTACTTTGATGATTCCGCACTTCACAAACTCAATCTAAATGTGAACGATATGCTCGATTTGGTGTCAAGAGAATTAAATTCGATCCAGAATTTGTTCAGTGATGTCTTATTTACTGATGAAACAGAAAGTGGAAAAGAGTTTTCTAGTTTGAATCTCACTCAAAAATTGCAAATCTTTTGTGAAAAGAGTACTTTAAATCAAAGATTCCTAAACGAGCTGTCTGATGTGAAAACTTTTCAGGATATGGTTTGTCTGGATACCTTAAATAATACTTGTAATTATTTGGAATTATTTTTAAATAATGTACTGCCACAGTTTGAAAGTTACACATCTGCTTTTCATGAATTGAAAGAATTGAAAGTGTCGATTTCGCATATCTTCGATTTTGATGCCGTTAACTTAAACGCAGCCTCTATAAGCGCAACTCTTTGTGAAATGATTAATGAAAAAAAACTGAAGAAAAAAGAAGTCAGCGATAATCTTCATAAAAGGCTGAATCTGCTTTTACTAACTCTTAAGGAGGCTAAAACTGGCTTGATCCAAATAGGAAATGTGAATAAATCTTTGTTAACCCAAATCGATGAACACTTTTCTCACAATTTTTCCTCAAAAAATGATTTTGTATCTTTTTTACTCGCTTTCGACTTAAGTATGAATTTGGAGGCTACAAATAATTTTTCATCTTTTGTCAAAAGACTAAGTTCTAATACTCAAGAATCGAGTTGTGCTGCCTGTCAACGTGTCAATGTCGATTTGAATGTGCTGAGTGAAGACGTTGAACATCTCTACGAAAGAATTAAATCAATGCATATCCTACTAACCCATTTCTTCTCTATACAGGTTTTCTTACAATTTTATATGCTGGCGTATAATCTGTTCCTCTAACCTTCAAAAATGGACCTTGTCCACCTTAAAACAAGTTACTCTAGATTCCTGACATTGAACTAACCTTGTTTAGATTTTTCATAGCTTTACCGAGAAATGCGATCCTCTATTATAGATTAAATTATTTAGTAACATTATTAAATCAAGTATTGTTTTAGAACACTTGTGAAAATGCAATATGAAAAGAAAATCCAAGGTTAATTATTTTTAAAGATCAGTCAGACCTCGTTGTTCCGTCCACGTTCGTTTCTGCTAAATAAGGCGGATAATCGAGGCTGACGGAACTTTGAAGTGTAATGAAAGACCTATTCACTTTTCTTAGAACTATTCTGTACTGAATTGGAACAGATACGCTTTATATACCGCTCTTACAATACGGTAGGAATCTCATTATTTTCATGACAATTAATGAAATGTCTTGTTTGAAGTTTTCTATAGTGGGCTTTGAAGCTTTTTATAATTCCACTATCCATAGGTTGGATATATGAAGTTGTGTTAGAGGTAAAAAAATAACGCTAACGTTGGAAAACTCTTTTTTGAGATTTGTTAGCCAGTTTTGAAACAAAATGACCGTCATCCAGGCTTTTGCATTATGTGTGTACTCAACATAAATAGAAGGATCAAACTTTTTTCCAAAACACGAGGTCTCCTTGCTTTTCCAATTACAAACGGCTTGAGTTTGTGTGAGCCATCACTATTTGAACATAAAAGAATAGTTAAACGATCTTTACTCTTTTTTTGTCCTTTCACTGGAGCTGTTGCTAAAGTGCTATTAGGTTGAAGTTTATAAAATAAACCTGTCTCATCACAGTTATAAATAGTAGCTGGATCTAAACTTGCCAACTTTTCCCTCAAACTTTGGCGTCCTACTTCTATCAGAATTTCATCAACGCCTCCACTCTCCCCATGTGCATAACGCCTACTTATCCCATGCCTTTTCTTAAATCTATCTAGCCATCCACAAGAGTATGAAAAATTGATAAATTTCAAACTTTTATCAAAATCCTGGGCTTTTTCTAACAACATCATGTCCGATATACAAGCATTCTTCAACCTCATATTATGGAACCAAAGCATAAGAGCTTCTTCTAACTTGATATTTTTGGCTGAACGCCCTGAGATATAGCCTGAATCTGGGACCCACTTTTTGCCATTTCTCAGGATATCTCCAATTGTAGTGCGTCCAATAACTACACCCCATTTTTTGGAAAAATAGCTTGCTATTTCAGTGTGACTAGCTGTATGGTTTTCTCTTTTGTACAAACATATTAAATGTTTCTTTTCTACTGATAAAGCAGTACGTGGACGTTTTTCTAGTCTTGTAGAAGGCATTCTAAATTATTTATAGTGTTAGTCATAAAATCAACTTAGTGATTAAAAACAGTAAAATTTTAAAATATCTAAAATACATTAAAGAGTGTTTATAAGTAAAAATTTTCAATTAGTATTTTAACAAACGGTACTTAGTAGTTATAATAACGAAAAAATAAAAATGGTTATTTACAGTGAAACTCAGTATTTAAGGCTCTTTTTTGAATAAAACGTAATTGAATTGTACTTAACTAAAACGGAGGTATTTTTTTGTCCTTTATTCCGAAAAAACATTTCAAAAAACAACTTATGAGCCAAAAACATTAATTTTCACTGTATTTGATGAACACATTACCTGAATTAACAATTAATTGGAAAAGACAGAAAGTCGTATTTTTTTCGGTGCCTTGTCAAAACGGCCAAAAACCAAAACGGCCAAAAACCAAAACGGCCAAAACCAAAACGGCCAAAAACCAAAACAGCCAAAACCAAAACGGCCAAAAACCAAATTGGCCAAAACCAAAACGGCCAAAAACCAAACGGCCAAAACCAAAACGGCCAAAAACCAAAATGGTCAAAACCAAAAAGGCCAAAAATCAAAAATTTACAAAAAGTTGAATCCAGTCAAATAGTTTGATTTCGGGCAAATAAGGATAAATTTCAATTAAATTTCCTGATCCAATTTTAGTAAAATGTCATTTTTTTTTTATCAAATTCACTCAAATCTGGTGTTTATACGAGCCCCAACCCAAACACCTTAACATTTCCGTCAAATGCTAACATTTAGTGACTGTTAAATTCAAACACATAACTCTGGACGTCTTAAAATATTTGGCGTTTTTTCAATTTGATATGAAGCATTTAAGTCTGTATCTCAAAATAAAAAATTTGATAAAAATTAGAAAAATACAAGTGCTCAAAATCAAAGCTTTTAAAAAAATCAAAGTAGCAATTTTTTAAATTGGTTTTTTGCCGTTTTGGTTTTTGGCCGTTTTGGTTTTGGCCGTTTTTGTTTTTGGCCGTTTTGGTTTTGGCCGTTTTGGTTTTTGGCCGTTTTGGTTTTGGCCGTTTTGGTTTTTGGCCGTTTTGACCAGGAACCTTTTTTTCAATACTCTCTCCTATAGTTAGTTGTACTATATACCTTATCACTAAATTTTATTAAAAAGTTTATGCCTTTGTTTAAGTACGTGACACTTAGTCAATTTACTGAGAAAATAATTATAAATTTAAAACGTAATTTACTGAAATTTTTGAGCAATAATTTGCTAAAACTTTAATTATGCAGTTTTTTAAAATAAATATAATGTCTAATTTTTTATCATCACTTTTTTTAAGTATTTCTATACCTATTCATGAAAATAATAATTAAAATTTAATTAAGAAATATGAATCAAAATCGCCTATATCTGTGTCTCAGATAGTCAAAATATATGCGAATAATGATCAAATTATTGTTCAGTTGATCAGAGTGTTTTAATAATCGCTTGGTCCAAAAAGAAACTCAGACTTCATCTAATAGTGATTTTAGTTAGAAAAATTTTTGAAATAGTTATCGTCTTTAGGAGATTTAAAATCCGTAGTTGAATTTATATTATGAGTATGTTGAAATTTATATCAAGAGTATCTTTCAAGAGTTTTTGATTAATACAAGACAGGTGTCAAAGAGAGTATGACTGGTGAATCATGACTCAAAAAATGTTTGCTTTTTCTATCAAAAAGAACATATGCGCAGTTATATTGCATATGCGATATTTTTGTCCTCATCATCAAAAAAATCAAAAACTGTGTGCACTATGTTCACAGATTTTGAGAGATGAGACAAACTTGATTATCTGTAGAGTTGGTTTTATCATTACCATTGCAGATAGTGACGGATTATCGAGAAAAAAATTATATTAGAGTTGTTCGTTTGTCACTAAAACTCAATGACGAAGGCGGATGTTGCGACAGACGGATATTCATAGTTAAATGAAACAGAAAATTTCCGTCCTCCAAAAAAGATGACGGATGTCGAGGGTGACGGAAAAACGGGGGGCGGATTTTCGAGGTCTGACTGTACTAGTTATATAAATAACAATAATATATTTTCAATATTTATCACCAGTGAATAAGCAGATCCAAAAATAGAGTTAATGAATTGAGAATAGAAAATCGACTTATTTTTGGAAAAAGTAAATGTATGCGCATAATCATGTTAGATATAGTATCTTATTTATACTAATACCTTTGGTCGAGAATATGCGAAAGTGTTTATGGATAAAGTCCTTGCTACGGAAAGATCAAGGTTAGGTTTATTTAAGGAAATGTCTTTCGCGCCACTTCAAGTATGTTCGTTGGCATATTATTGTGCCTCGGCACATAGTTTTGCAAACACTTCTAGTTTAGATTTGTAATCCGAAAAATGAGGATGTTGTTTTCTCTCGACGAATTCATTTTAATAATTACTAAGTGTCTATCAGGAGCATTCTTATACGCTAGCACATATGTTATACAAAAAAATATGTCATTGAATTTTATTTCTAGTTGTCTAAATTGTATCCTGAATCTGATATCAATTTGGGATATTGCGTAGAAGCATTTGAAGAAAATATGGCTGAAATAAACTCTACAGTCAATAGAATGCTTGAAGTTTTTGGCTGTTCACAAGTCTTGAAACTCAGTTCATGTGGAGTGGAAGAATTTGTGTATTTTGTTAATCAGCTAAATAATTTCCTAAAGTTAATTGAAGTTGAAGCTAACAGTAAAAATTTTAATCGTATTTTCATTTTTTCATCCACAAAATAAAAACATATTTTCATAATTTGTCATTAATTTTAGTGAGTATTTCGAGAAAAAAAATCTCAAATTATATATATCAGAGTTTTTTTTTAACAAAAATAAATTTTATGATGAAATAGAGAACACTCCTTCTATTTTGAAGTCAAAGTAAATTAAAAAAATTTTATATATATTTAAAAATATTTTTAACCATGAAAACTCTACAAACTTATGTACATCTAAATCTGATAATGAAAATAAGAGTCACTATATATTCTGCAATATCCAATTGTTGTTAATAAAGATATAATTGGCCAGACAAAATATTAATCGACCTCTTTTAATGAAATTAAGAGCTGAAGAAGGGAAGTAATGACGAGAATTTGTTTGAAGCAGAAATTCAACAGTTGAAGAATCGCGCTAGAGATTTAGAAATTGATCTTTTCAATAAAAATGAAGAACTTTTGAGAGAAAATTCAAATTCAACAAATCTTAAGGAAGAAATTTTTAGTTTGAATGTCATCGTAGAAAGCCTTAGAGAAACAAAATGTGATTCGCAATCTCAAAGTCTTCACATTCCAAGGGTTCATTTATTTTCATCTTTGTGATGACGTATTTACACTGTGTCTCTTTTTTGAATTAGAAAGCGGAAGAAGAATGGCAGAAGGAATTGGAGGAGGTTTCAATGAAAAAGGAAAATTTGAAACGCGAAGTCGATAGACTCACTAATCACTTACTAGAAGTATGCCGCGATCATGCTAATTTTATTGCATCATACTTTTATTCTATTTAGATCGAAAATAGCTATTCTACAGACATTAAAAACTTTCAGGATTCAAATCAAAATTTAAATGATCAATTGAATTCTCTGAATCTTGAAAATTATAACACTCTTCAACACCATAAAGACCTTTTGTAAGCTTTTCACATCTATAATAATTCTGAAAATTTTATTACCCATTCTCAATAATTATAAGCAACGCCTTTTTTTTGTCTTAAAATGTTTATTAAAGACAAACCTCCGAATTGAATGCCTCCATATATCAACCCTCTCTTTGAAGCATTTAAAAGAAGTCCTATTTTTCTCAATACTATTTATTTTTGATATCCTTTGCAATCTCAACATATCTTTTTTCCGTACATCGACGATGGCTACGCCTAAACCATTATTATTATTATTGTTGTTGTAGCTTAATTTTGAATGCTTTAATCTGCAGCATCTGAACCTAAAACTTATCGATGAAGGCGGGTATAGGCTTGTGAAAGTATCTTTTGAAATATATTCAATAATGAAGGAATCAATTCAAAAAGTGTGAGCTGACTTTTCATTAAAAAGAAGATGCATTGCACGTTTTTAAGTGAAGTTATTGAGAAATGCTGATTTTAATTTTCCAAAAACTCTTTCATTCCCCTTCTTTTTAGACAAAAAAGTGAAGATGAGATGAAGGCATTCGGCACAAGAATAAGCGACCTAACAAACGACCTTAACCATTCGCAGGCCGAGAGGATTGTGCTCCAGAATCAGCTTGAAGAGAGTGGCGTTGAAATTAAAAATTTTCAAGAAGTTTTTGCTCAAATTCAAAAAGGTTTTTTTCGTTCATTGCGTTTCTTTGCTTCCAATTTATAATCAATCACTTGACAAGAAAAAGCTCAAAAATAGGAGTAGTAATGGATGAGGAATCCATAGATGTGAAGGTTTCTCGAACTTGTGAATTCACAATTCTTTATAGAAGACGTTTATTCATTCTAAAATTCTTTGAGTAAACAAATCTCTGTTCAAAATTTTCTTTTTAAAATACTTTGTATACTCATGCGATCTTATGCTTAGCCTTTACCAACTAAAGCAGGGGTCGGCAAAGTGGTCGATATCGACCCCTGGCTATCGATAACAGATCTTTAGGGGTCGATAAGATAGACAAGCTTACCAAATTGTAATATGCTTTTTTTACCTTATATGTAGTAATAGATCTCTTTTTTCTTTTATAACATAACTTAGGACATAGTATAGTATATGATATATGAAACATTTTTGGTTTGTATTTTTTCTCTTATTTGTTGGACATTGATTAATGTTTTTATGAAACATTTTTATGTGGGGGTGTGGGTCGATGTGAAGACAAATGTTCTAAGAAGGGGTCGTCGGGTAAAAAAGTTTGCCGTTCCCTGAACTAAAGCAATGCTGAGATTACTTACATCTGCCGATAGTAGCAATCAGTTTTTTAATTATCAAATTTGTGGATTTTTTGCAGCATGGTTATTATGTGTAAACTTCAATATGAAAAACGACTATAATAATTTACTGCCTTAAGGAATAAATGAGCACATATTAGTGTTTATAGAAGTTTCTAAATGCAGTATACAGCTTTTAAATTTATACAGTATTATATAAAAAAATTTTAAGTAAAAAAAAGAAGAATTTGAAGTAAAAAAGGAGGAACTTGAATTAAAAATAGACGTACTTAAAGTAAAAATGGTATACATTATATACAAGTTATCAATACTGCATCAAATACATATTTTTTATGAGTCAAATACAAATACTTTGGTTCTGAATTCCAAAAATACAAGTACAGATACTTCTACTCGTGATTCTGAAAATACAAATTCCTACAAGAATAAAAATCTTCACTATTTCCCCCTTTTGTGCGGAGAAGGTTCGAATAAATAGTATGATAACGGTTTCTTTAGAATCCTTGAAACGAAAAATATTTGAAGCTGTTGGGTGTACAATGTTTGGTGGTTTCGTTTCTCAAAGTTTGCTTTCATAGATGACATGTGTAATTGAGGGGAAGAAATGAAGTTAATATTAATAATAAGATATGCTGTTTTAACCAAATGCTTTCTTTAGTGAATGCATCTACGTGGTTCAAATTCAAAAAATAAATATGGCTTTTTAACCCTAATCATAACCCGTGGAAAAAATTGAAATATAAAATAAGCATAAAAATAAATGAGTCTTAGTAGTTTTACAAATTATACTTTACACATGCTTTTTATCTTATCCTGTCTATTAAAACAACTTATTTCTATTTGTGGTTCTTTCTTTTTATTCATTTGCTTTTCAAGAAAAAAGTTCAAGAGATGTTGAAGTATTGGAAGCTACCTTGGAAAAAGAAAAAGGTAGGGTGCAGCAGTTAACAGAAGAAATCCAATCCTTAAACGTAAGATTTAAATCAATTCCAAAATCACATTATGTAAATGCCACACTGTGTATGTTCGTGAGGAGGTATAAACATCCCAACGCCATCAATAACACGTGTGTATCCGTCTTCGCTCAAATCCTATGATCAAGTTTCAGTTTTTAGTTCGAATGTATGCCTTTGACTAATGTACGTGATTCTTTCACCGAAAAGTTAGGTCCCTTAAAGAAAAGCAACTTCATTTTCTTGCACAAAATACTTTATATAAATTTAGGACTGTATCATCTAAGCATCAAACTTGAGGGGAGAAACTAAAAACGTTTACACAAACTATTTCAACGCAGTCGAAGTACGCAAATTTGAGGCGATTTTGTACATAAAAGTTAGGTGAGAAATGGATATTAACACTAATTTTGATTCAATTTTTTTGACTACTGGGTTTTATTGAAAATTCACTTTTACATCTCTTGTATGAAGTTATAAGCTAATTGGCGAGAGTGCGTATTCAAACTAAAGGCATTGAAATCAATAATCCGAATTTTGATTAACGAGCACACGTTATCCCATTATTATTCACTAAAACTAATTAATAAAATAGTATTTATTAGAAATTCAAGTAAGCTTTCTTTGCAAGAACAAATTTAATGGAATGCATAAATTATTATGCAAAAAGAGAAGACTACACACATTGTTTGAATTGAAACATGCTCATCTTTTGTTGAGAGTTGTACCTGCAATGCTGACATTTCTCTAGTTTGAAGCACCGGAGGCTGGAATATTCAATAAGCTTCTAGAAAGTTTTGGAAATCTACTTTTATTTTACTTCCACCATATTGATATATCTTCTGAAACCAATTTGCTAGAAGTAAACATCTGATTCATCTGCCGTTTTTCTTCATCAATTATTTCATCACATATTCACTGATCAAACTGACAGTCAGTCTTTACCTTTTTGAGCAAACTTTTATGATTTTCCTCATTTGAGAATTGTGTTTCACTCTCTTTACTAATTTTATTACGAACACAGTTATATATTTCCGTTTTTTCGTATCATTTAACATATTCATTTTTCGAAATTTGGGACACAACGATGTAGCTACTTCATGAAAAATGATTGCTTAAATTTGTTTAAGAATATTTTCTTTGAATGTTTTCTTGTCTTGTATAGCTTCAATTGTGAAAGAATAAGCGATTACCATTAGGATTTTCTTTTATTAATATTTCCAAAATACCTAATTGTATAGCGTTATTCAGAATTATTAGACACAATCTTCCATACACTCTACTTGTAGTTTACCTGTTTTACATTCTGTATCAAGTTTCCAACCTCAACACTAAAAGTGGCACACTTAACTCCAATAAAATCTACATTACCCGACTAGAAATCGGTGCATCAAAACCATTTTTTTAACATTTCATTTAAAAAAAACTAAAACCTTAGAGCAGGGTTTCCCAACCTTTTTGTTGCTGTGTATCACTTATGGACTTATGCTGTAGGTATACGTACCACCTAACTTTAACGACTAGTTATTGACCATAAAAGAACTATACTAAAAGGTTAACAGACACAATAACATATGAATGCAATACAAGTAAACGAATCCGCAATTAAAAAATATACAAAACTTAACTTAATTTATTTGCACATGTGCACAACGATAAACAAGCAAAATATTTAACTTATCGACCAATAAATACTCACCCGAAAGTCAATGCGATGGCTGGAGTTGCTTTTCTTCTACTGGTTTTGCAAGCCGTGGAGATATTTTGTTCACATCGGTAATTGTGTTTGGGGTTTACAAGACGATTTCTTGTCTTCGACTTGATTGTAAGAAAGGTAGAAAACTCTTGTTCGCATTGCCATGTCTTTGGAAATATTAGAAGCTGATGAATTGCTTTTCACTAGGGACGGATAGGAGGGACTTACATTTAACCAGAAGTTGGCCAATTTATGATTTTCACCTTCGTCGCACTGCAAATCGATGAGTTCGTCTTGTTAACCAGTTTCCACTGTGAGATCACCAGTGTTAATAGTAGTGAATGGATTCCGAATGTAAGTGCATGTTTGTGCATCACGATCATTGAAGAAGTAGTGCCTGATTTCATCTTTCAACAGAAGGAGATCTTTGGTGATCTCTTGACCAAATGCAATACTAGGTTCCCCCCTCCCTAAGTGACGCCACATTCTCACACATTCCAAACGGTCTGTTCTCATTCCAAAATTGAGCTTTCGAGTAAATGCAGTCAATTTGATTAAGAAAACAATGATGTTATTCTCAGCGCCCTGAAGAGAACAATTGAAATGATACATTACTCCAAAAATATCTGACAGGTAGGCAAGGTAAAGAATGAAGTTTTCATCTTCAAGGATCTTCTGAACTTCGTGATCTTTTGTTTGGAAAAACTGAAGCAGCTCCTTTCTCAGCACAAAAAGGAGCATAGTGGTATTCCCTCGAGACAGCCACCTCACTTCCGTATGAAAAGCAATGACGTGTATTCTGATCGGATATCCTCACAGATGACCTTGAAGAGACGACTATTTAGGGCAGATGTCATAATGTAGTTTACCATCTTAACCACCAGTTTCAAGCTTGTCTTTATATCGGGAGGTAGACCTTTAGCAGAGAGAGCAAATCGGTGTATGAAACAATGAACAGAAGTGACAGATGGAGACACTGCTTACACCCGAGCTTAGAACCCAGATTTTCTCCCAAGCATAACAGGAGCGCCGTCAGTTGTGCAACCAACTAGCTTGGTCCATTGGAGACCATTTTCTTTGAAAAAGTTATCATGAGCTCGAACACATCTCCTTTTGTTGTAGTTGTCATTTCATTGGTCAAGAGTAATTCACTTCGAATTGCATCCTCAGTAGCATAACGCACATATACCAGAGGCTGTGCGCAGTTTGACACGTCCGTTGATTCGTCCAATTGTATTGCAAATCCATATTTTGAGCCCTGTACTTCAATAATGACTGGTTCATTAATATCAGTAGACATTTTTTAATACACCTGTATCGTTTTATTTGACACTGCTTGATCAACGATGCCATGCTTCACCATTTGTTGTTGCAGGCTTTTATTTCTTCGTCACAAAAAGCCCAATTTCAGAGGAGGCTGTCACAATACCAACCGATTGCTGATATTAGTTCCTCGCTTTGTCTAGTCGTTTTTCTCAAGTCGCTTAAAATAATTAGGATCGCGGTCTTTCTAGTCTGGATAATTAGTTTGGAGATGGCGTTGTAAAAAACTTCATTGTTGCATTTGATAATGTCTTCATACACACCATATACCGTGGCACAGATTCTTCCCTATTCTTCAATTCATAGAACCAAAATTAATATATTGATCGCTATACTGTCGCTTGGGCATCTTGATTTGACGCTATAATAATCTGAAATAAAACTAAAAGTTGCTTTTTAATATATTGAATATATATAATAATTTACATAATAATCGATAAAAATAAACAATCACGAAGATGGTAAGTTAATTAATCACAACACTGTACCTACTAAGTTAACATGCTGCATTATACGCATATGCACATATTTACATGTTTTACAGTTGAGGAACTAAAAAAGGAACTTTTGCCAAATTCACATTACACTACATTTCTCTGTGTGGGAATTTCTGTGAAAACAAGTACTTTTTTTGAATTTTTGGAAAACATCTCGCGTACCACTTGGAAGGCTTTCGCGTAGCACCAGGGGTACGCGTACCAGAGGTTGAGAACCCCTGCCTTAGAAGAAGCTTCCAATTTTATTGGTGTAATTAATATTCCAAACTTTCAATAAAAATATTATGCAATTATGAAATATATTTTGATAACTTTTTACTAGAGCTTGTCAAAAAAACTAATCAAAGCGAAGAAAGAAAATAGACATTTCAGTTGATCTTCATTATCCTCAAAAGTATTGCAAAAAACATAACTGCGAATAGAAAATATTTACTGTTTCTATAAAAAAATGAAGTTTAAATTGTCAAGTCGTTGAATAATAATATGTAATGACTTTATTCGCTTCCACCTCAGACAAGCGCAAAAAGAATATTTCAAAAATGGTGGTTTTCATGTTTATTCAGTTTTTATTTGTATCAATATATCAAAAATGGTATCTCAATGAAAAGTTATCTGTTAGATGTAAAAAAGAAAACATTAATTGCATACTTAAAATATACTGTGAAAACCGAAACAGGCCCTAGATTAAAAATCATGGGAGGGATAGTTTGTAAAGAAATTAGATATAGTATTGGAAGACCCTATAAGACAAGCGGTTCTAGGACAGAATGTTGAAAGAGAGAGTGTCGAAATACAATGTGTCGAAATGAAAAAGTGTCGAAAAGACAATGTATCGAAAAGATAAAATGAATAAAGGATTGAATATAGGATTACAATTACAAAAGAAATGTTCATCTTTTAATGAAAGAATGTTGAGAACGAATTTTTATCTTATGTATAACTTTTATAACATCTATATGAGAACCTTCTTGCTGATGTGAATGCTCTGTAGTTTTGCAAATTGTTTCACCTTGCGTTATTGCTCTGCCGTTACAATAATGTCGCTTTTCACATTTCCAATAAATTCGTTCATTAATCACTTTATCTATCACGTATGCATAGCCTTCATGTAGCAGTTTCTTTCCACCCATTTTCAGTCTTGATTATTTCCATTATGATGGGTTTGTTAGAATGGAAATTTATAGAAACTTTTAAATCTTGAGGGAAGTTTTCTTTTCTTGAGGGAAGTTTGAGGGAAGTCTTTCTTTCATTATCGTTTATCATTTATCTTCCCACTGTCTTTATCATTTATCATTGTCTGTTCGACACTTTGTCCATTCGACACTCTGTATTTCTACACTGTCTTTCGACATTGTGTCCGCACACGAAGACAAACAATCCTACTGGCTGAAATGTTATTACACCTGAAAAAAGCAAAAAATTGCACCAAGTTTACTTTTCATGATAGAGCCTTGCATGCATAAAACAAATGTGTCCCCAACGGTGGACTATTTTATAAGCCTACACTGGCTTAGCACACGAAGATGAATGAAACATTTGTTCTCACGCTTTAACTTTCTTCTTTGGTTTTTATTTATTGTTTGAGTTGCATTGGATTTAATGCGTTAAATTTGTATAGAGTGTTTTTGCACACAATTTTTTGTATTTTTACCATGTAATTATCCCGCATCACTTAGAGCAGGGGCCGGGAACCTTTTTGACTAAAAGAGCCCAAAAAAGACATATTTTAAAATCTAATCCTCTGAGAGCCATACATATTTTTAAATACTGATTACAATTAAATGGAAAAAGAAGACCAACAATTTTATAGTATAATAAGACTTTGAATTTATTTTAAACAAGATTGTTTTATCAAAGTTATTTATTAATAAGCAAAGTCTGCATCATCATCAGTTTTATTTGTGTCGTCGTGATTCGTAATGATGACGATTAAGAGAGTGTAGAATTGGCAAGAAGGATATGCATTATCGCAATACCTCCCTTTATCCTGAAGGCCACCTAATTTATTTGAGAGCCAGATGCAGTCATCAAAAGAGCCATGTCTGGCTCGCGAGCCATAGGTTCCCGACCCCTGACTTAGAGAATGAAAAGGCTAATTCATATAAATTTAAAATTTGTAGCTAATTTTCTTCCAGACAAATAAACTTTCAATTTCTATGTAAAAGAGCCATTTAAATAGGCAATATTTTAATATTAATTTATTAATAAATAAAAATTTATTTATAAAAAATAAATAATTATTTATTTTTAATATTTTTCTATTTTTTTAGGTAGAACTGGAAAAAGGAAAAAATAAGGTAGAAAATAATTCTCGCCTGAAGTTTGAATTGAATCAGGGGGAAGTGAAGATGAAAGAACTACACTCGCAAGGTTACACTTTTCTTCGCTTTTACCTTTAAACACAGTAGTGGGTGTGAATCTAATTTTAACACTGCGCTCTTTTCGTGATGTGAGTATTACTTCAGTTACTGATTAAAATGTGGTTTGCCAGGCAGCCAATCAGCTCCGTATCTGAGGATTTACTCGCACCAATCAAAAGATTTCACTTAAAAAACCATTCTTCTCGTGCTTTTCTTTGTCCTCATTTCTTCCTATAAAAATTAGTAAATGTTTTCTTTCCGTTGTGAGGTGTCGTAAGTTTTTAGTTTTGTCGCTTTTCGCTGCTTCTTTCCTCGCTTCATCGCTTCTTTTTCACTTTTCTTCGCATTCTCATTCCTTTTTTGCCAACTGATCATCCTTAAATAAAAATAAAATTTTACCTTTCAGTGGCTCGCAAGCAAACCAAGATCGATGAATTAACAGAGTCCATGCAATACTATTCCGAAAACAAGGACAACCTCATTGAGAAGTTCGTCTATATTTTGCGTCATTTTGTAATCCACCATTTTGCCTATTTTTAGATCCCTGATCAAAAACTTGTTGGTTAGTTTTTTGTGCACTTCCGATAAAAACCAGAAACAAGTTATTTCATTGATGGGCAGTGTGCTGGGCTTTGATGACGAAGACTTTTCTAGAGTAATCTTCAGAATTTAATTTTAGTCTGATTATGTTTATTCATTGAAATTATTTTTTCAATTCTGGATACTTATTTATCTACGCCCTAATCCGATCAAAGATGCAATTTTTGTTGTTGTTAGTTTAGTTGTTTCATTATCAGTGTAAGCAAGCAGTTCATTACAGAGAACTATAATGAGCTGAGGGAGTATTACCAATACAAGTAAATACTCTCGGGGAAAAGTATAGAATTTTGTTACACTTTCATAGCAACAACAATGAGTAAGTGCATTTTCAGCCAACCTACATAAAAGTCACCGTTATATGCTACTGCCATTGTATGTAGGCTTCTACTTATGGCTTTATATATAAATAAGTTATAAGTTTCGGCCTGACAGTTTCCCCACTTAATAAGTAGGTTAGCTATCTCGCATGGCGTGGACCACAAATGAATTGGCTTGAGTGCAGTTGAAAAGATGGTGTGTGGGTAGTTTTAGTTCTGTTGGATCAATTTTTGGAGGACCAATATTTATTATTTTATTTGGTTTAAGTGTAGAGAGATGGTTCGATACTGCTTGTGTATGAATTACTTTATTAATGTTTGTTTGTTTTTGGCTATCTTCTATGTTTTGACATGTGTTCTAGAGAATGAGATCATTGTTTTCAAATTTATATAAAGCAGCACGTTTTGTTTAAATTTTCTTATTAAATACGTAAGAAATAACGTTTTCAATTCCATAAAAGACTGAGTTCGTTCATTGCAGATTGTCGCCATTTGATTGGCCATCACAATAATATTTCATTGGTTCTTTTATTTTCATCTCACAGGTTTACAAGAATTTCAATGATTCCTGGTCTCTTTCTTCGCTCTTTTCCAATACGGGTACTGCGGTAAAAACTAACGAGGTAATTTTTAATCTCATTTTTTTTTTAAAATATTCACCAAAATAAATTATTTTACAGAGTTTGGTGCAATCCTTCATTGAATTTTTGGAAAAGGAAAGTGATATTCCTCAAAAACAAAAATTTTTTCTCAAAAATACTTTCAGACAAACATCATCTAATCAAGCTTCCTTTGAAGAAAATACTCCTTGAAGAATTCTGTCCAATTTTAATTTTGTTGAAAATAATGATTGACAGCTGTATTGGGAAATATTTCTAAAATCACCATTTTTCTTAGTCCGTCATTGTTCTGTTAGAATTTTTAGAGTATATCTTATGATTATTATTAGTAGTAAATTTTTTTATGTGTATCAAGGCAATCTTTGATTTTATTTACAAATAATAAAAAAATTATGCAAGATATTCTAATTTTACATTTTGATATTAATCTGCTAAAATGTAAGTTATTTTTTAATTCTGATTAATTCTGATGAAAGCTCAAGGGCAGTAGAAGTACAGAGAAAGAATAGTGTAAAAACTAAGTTACTGTAGTAAGGATAATGGAAGGACTTCTCAACAAAATTAAAAGGTTGTGTTATCAAATATCCTAAGTTTTCTTTAATTTGTCAATTTGCATTATTATCATTTCTCCCTTATATTTTTATAGTTATTGTTAAAAAAAAAACTTTTTTAACTTTCGTATTAAATTTTTTATTGTGTGACGTAATATATGGAAAAACTTTTTTTTATCATTTTTAATACGTATGAAAGTTTGTTGCGTATTGGAACAATTAGTAGGTAAACTTTGATGTTTTTTTTAATTCTAGGTTTATATTATTATTTCTTTCCTGGGATCCTGCACTCATTTTTGTTCCGAGGATATATTTGCTTCCCTGGATTTTTGAATTTTTTATTTGATTGCTAAAAGTACATCTAAGAATGGTTTCTGCATTTTTTAAATACTTTCTTTGTCTATACTTACATCATTTATAGTAATCAGTGTCAACCTTTGAACTAAGGACATATGGCATTTTATCCCAATGTGTATTTTAAATTTTTTTCCAAAATGTAAATTTTCATAGGAATTAAATCCAGGGGCCACTTCTAATGCAAGCTTCACTTGACGGGATTTAGAAAAGTGGATCCTAACACAAATGACACTTAGGCTTCTCTTTCTTACCAGACGTTAATGCAGTAAAACCAAATTTCAAGAATGAGTTCATCTTTAAAAGTAAGGTTTTTAAAAATTTTACAATAGATTTTTTTAAAATTTGAAGATCGCTTTTTCGATTATTACATTTTGGATTATTCAAATAAAATATAAGCCAAATTTATTATTCAAATTAAAGATGTAAAAAATTCGAGCTTGACAAATCTACGGATATGTTTTTCTGGTACACTTTTTGCATTTCCTAGTTGTTCTAATTATTTTGGGTAAACAGAGGGAACAATATCCTCTGATGCTAAATCATTGAAAATCTTACTCTACTGTGTACGCATAAAATGTTAATTGTCACAAACTTTTATAAGCGCTTATTTTCATAGATTCTAGGGATCAACTAGAACATTAAACTAAATCTAAACTGAGCAGGTTTAGTTTAAAGTAAATTCAAAACAAACTTATATATTATAGTGTGTATAAAATTGCTTCTATGGATACGTAAAAAATATACCAAAAAAACTTGCAAATATTCTTTTAAATGGAGCAAGGCGAGATAAAGTGATGAAGAAAATAACAAAGGCGCTCGTAGAATCCCTGATGTGGAAAAGATGAACTCAGATATTAAGATCACAAGACTATAAAATGTACCATTCTTCTTCACATTTTCCGTTTATCGTCTGATACTTTCTTGTCAGTCCAGCAATCAATCTGCCTATTTACATCAGTATTAGTTGCCAAGACAACGCATTATTTTTCCCTTAACACAGGCTGTTGTTGCTCAAACACTTCATTTCTTTTTGAAAATCCACATTCAGCAACTTTACTTTTTTTACAATGAATAGCAGGTATAATTTTTTTTGAGTTTGTTAAAGAGGTGAGAGACTAAAAATGTTCAAAACAACTAAACCATTTTTAAAGTTTATCTTTAAGTTTGTTATTTTTATTTTAAACTACGATAAGCCTTGAATCATTGGTACTGTGATTCTCGGTCCTGTTAAAAAATCATTGGTACCCCCGTGATTTTAGGTCCTCTTAAGGATCATTGGTACTGTGATTCTAGGTCCTGTTAAAGATAATTTGTTACCCCCATGATTCTAGGTCCTGTTAAAGATCATTGGTACCCCCGTGATTCTATGTCCTGTGAAAGATCATTGGTAACCCCGCGGGTCTATGTCCTGTGAAAGATCATTTGTACCCCCGTAATTCTAGATCCTGCTAAAGATCATCCGTACCCCCTTGATTCTAGGTCGCCCCAAAGATCATTAGCACCCCAAATATTCATTAAATCATCAGTAAAGTTTATTAGTGCCAATAAAGATCATTAGTACCCCTAATAATAATCATTGACATCGCCCTCAAAGAAATCCCCGTTTCAAGTAAATTTTTAAGAAAAATAATTTTTTCCTAAACAATGCAAAATAATTGAATAAAACATTGAAATTATTCGATAGAATGATGAGAGGATTCTAAAATTGTATAATACATGTATATGTGATCATAATTTTAAGCACGCTAAAAAGGCATGAAAAACCGAAAATAAAAAAAAAATAAAATTTAAAAGCCTATTCTGATAGAGTTTATTACGTTAATTCCAAATATGTAATTTGTTTGAAATAAATCGAATAACTTTAATTTTTCAATGTCAAAATGGATTTTATCTTATTTTATCAAGTTCTAAGGCTAAAAAAATTATTTTAAAAAATTCAAACTTAAAATTTATTTCTTGAAATTATTTCACCGTACTGTGTTTAAATATTAGGTATATTTTATGAATATGCAAAAAAAATTGAAAAATATTAAATTCTTTATTTTACACGCTAAAATATCGTGAAAATGGCAATATTGTGTATATTGTTCAAAGGCTTATAAAAAATTTTTTTTAATTTTTTGAAAGTCAAAAATTATTGGAAAATGTGGGTAAAAGGATGCTCTTTAAGATAGGCATGGTTTAAAATGTTTTAAAAAAATTCCTCACAAAGTTTTATTTCAAATTTTTTTTTAAAAATTGTTAAAATCAAAAAAAATATATCAAAAACAAATACAGTAAAATCTCGTTGTGTCGAACCTCAAGGGGAACATAAAAAACTTCGACCCAAAAGAAGTTCGAGATAAATGATAGTGCTATAAATGAAGTTTGGGCTTCATAAATTTTAAAAATTATTTTTTATTTTCACTAAAATCAATCAAATCATAAATTTCTGATGGTAAAATAATCTTTAATTGTGCGTTGTACAAGCTTATTTTTCTGTAATTTTTCTATATGATTCTCCAACTTTGCAATGCAGTCAAACACATCTGATGAACTTCTTCATGTTATTTTCGATAGAAAAAAATTGTTTTTCAACTAAAAAACGATGATAGTACGTTTTTATATTCCTGATCACCCCTTGATCCATTGGTTGAGTTTTAGAAGTAGCATTTGGAGGTAAGAAATATAAGTCAACATTACTGAGCGTTTGTTTTGTGTGAGAAGCCACATTATCTAAAAATAGGGCTATTTTACGATTTTTAGATTTAAACAACTGGTCAATTCTATTGAGCCAGCTTGAGAAAGTTTTTTCATTCATCCAAGCACGTCTGTTTGCTGTATATTCGGTAGGAAGAGATTTGACTCCTTTAAAACATCTTGGTTTCAGTGATTTGCCGATCACAAACAAAGGTAACTTATGGGTTCCAGATACATTAGAACACACTAAAACTGTGATTCTTTCTTTTGATAGTTTACCCCTAAAACATCTTTCTTCTTTATAAGTTAAAGATTTTGAGGGCAGAAGTTTATAAAATAATACGAATTCATCAGCATTATAAACATCATTTTGGGAATATTTCTCAAGTATTGAAGGAAGTGTAGTATTGATCCAAGTACTAACTGATTCCATATTTACGCTATTACCTTCACCACTGATAACTCTACAACTTACATCGTATCTACCTTTAAATCTGTTCAGCCATCCTTCACTACACTTGAAATCATTATATTGCATACCTCTCGCAAGTTTCGTTGCTTTTGCCTGCAGTATTGGTCCAGATATAGGAATACCTTGAATTCGAGCTTGCTTAAACCATGAAAAAAGTGCTTCTTCAACATCTGGGAACTTACTTTGACGGATTCTTCTACGCTTAAATCCGTTGATGCATGAGCTTCCTTTGATTTTAGAAGAAGATTTCAACCAGGTTGATAAAGTATTAAGAGGAATGTTGAATTCTTTAGCCACAACAACTTTCTTTTCACCTTTTTCGACTTTTTCAATTGCTTGACATTTTAACTCCATGCTATGAACAGTAGGGTGCTTTTAAAAAATAAAAGTTTTCATTTTAATGCATACAACTCGTTATGTAGAAAGGTTGTAAAATGTCAGTTTTTTCTCAGTTTTAAAATTTATAAAAAATTTATTTAGATTATCTGAAATTATTTTTTCGTAATATCTTTCATGTATTTTTTACGTATATTGTCTTATTTTATCTATTTATCACTTTAGTTTTTTTTTTATCAAAGATGGTAAAAGCATAACTTAATTTTATAATTTTGTTTAGTAAAAAATGTACATAAAAATATCATTATTTTTTTGTTTTTAGAAAAATTTTAACATTTTTTTTAATGGCATCGGGAACTAGATCGAAAAAATCAATTTGGCTTATTGGATCCCCTAATCCAACAATACCTGCCCAGAAACTTCCATCTAAAGAAGAAGTTCTTCGTTATTTAATGTTTCTTCACATAAAAATGAATGAAACACTAGCACAAAGTGTAAAACAAACTGCCTTAGATATTATGAAAATTTGGTCTTCAGAAGGGATTCCTACAAAACATCTTCCTGCAGTAGTCTCCCATGTTAAAAAATTACACACTACTTGGCAGAGTTTGAAGAAAAGCATTCATCGTAAAACTATTACTAATGAAAAAAAACAAAAAAATGACATCAAAGAGTTGTTTGATATAGCTCATGCTAATGCTATGAAAATGATAACTATTGATCAAGATAGGGAGTTTCTTGCTTCGCAAAGAAAAAAAGGACGCCCGGGAAAGATTGGAAGTATTGACTTTAAGACAGCAAATACCTTAAATAAAATTGAAAGACGCAAAGAGGAAGAGTTGAAGAGAAAAGAAAGATCAATAAAGGAGATGAATGCTGTTTCTGAAACCATTAGTCTGAAATCCTTTTCTTCTTCAAGCTCTACAGAATCTAGTCCAAATAAGCAATCATCTAGTTCATTTGACTATCCCGCTTCCAATCCTTCTAAAATAAGAAAAAAGAGAACACATGCTGTTTCATCTGAAGTAGCAGAAGTTTTGGATAGGACTCTTCTTAGCAATCGTTCAGCAAGTCGGGTTTTATTTACATTTGCTAAGCAATTTGAGCATAGCATAAATGCGTTTTCTTTAAGTCCTAGTGCAATTCGATCCACTCGTATTAAATGCAGAAAGCAACATGCCGAAAAAATAAAGCAAAATTTTAAGGTTAGCACCCCGCTAATAATTCATTGGGATTCAAAAGTGATGCTGGATCTAACTGGAAATGTTAAAATTGACAGATTGCCAATTCTAGTGACTGGAAAGGGATTTCCAAAAATTATTTCAATTCCAAAGCTTAAAACGGCAAAAGCAGAAGAAACATCTGAGGCAATTTTATTTACTTTAAAAGAGTGGAATTTAACCAGATATGTTAGAGGAATGTGCTTTGACACTACTGCTGTAAATACTGGAGTACGGAATGGCGTTTGTATTAGTGTTGAAAGAATGCTTGATCGGCAACTTCTTCATTTTCCTTGTCGGCATCATATTTTAGAACTTGTCTTAGGCGCTGTTTATAGTTCCTTTGTTGATGATGATGCGACTTCGGGACCTGAAATTACTTTGTTTCAAACTTTTAGAAAGGCTTGGAATAATTTTGACTTAACGCAGTATATAACTGCTGTTGATGATGAAAATATTATTAATGAAATTAATCCTTGGGCTGATTCTATTATTCAACATGCTAAAAATCTTTTAAACCAGAACCATCCGCGTGACGACTACAAAGAACTTCTTCAACTAACAATTATATTTCTTGGAGCCGTACCTTGTGGTTATCAAATTCCCACATTTATGAAGCCAGGAGCCGTTCATCGAGCTCGTTGGATGGCTAAAGCAATCTATTGTTTTAAAATTTGGATGTTTCAGAAGCAGTTTTTATGTTATATATTCAAACAAAAGTTAGAAAAAATTGTGCCAAATTCTTTAGAAAGTTTAATTGAAAAAATTCGACAATTTTGTCTTTTTGTTGCCAATCACTATGTTAAAGCTTGGTTTGATGCTAGAAAGGCTTCTTTTGCTCCAAAAAATGATCTTGAGTTACTTCAAGTGCTAAAGACTTCAAACCTTCCTGCTTATGAAAAAATGAGTCGTCATTTATGGTATCTGAGTGAAGTAAACATTGCACTTGCTCTCTTTGATGAAAGAATAGATTCTTCAGAAAAAACTGCTATGGTAAAAAATATAAAATATGTTGAAGGCTCAGAAGATCCACCTCGAAAAGTTTGGCTTCCTAATCCAGAAGGTAAAAAACTATCTGATCTTTGCTCTTCACAAACTAAAACTTTGTTTTCCCTTCTTGAACTTCCTGATGACTTTCTTAAAGAAAATGATCCATTAAAATGGGAAAACCACCCATCTTATATTGAAGCAAAACAAATTGTTGACTCTCTTAATGTAGTTAATGATGTTGCGGAAAGAGGTGTAGCGTTGATCCAAGACTTCACCAAGGCTGGTAGAACAAAAAACGAGAGTCAAATGCAGCAGCTTATACAAATAGTAGAAGAAAATAGATTAAAATATCCAGACGCCTCATTAAAATCTTTAATAAATTAGTTATTTACTTTATTATTTTTTATTTATTAAAAAATTACTTTCAATTTTTTGTTTAATCAGTAAAGTTATCTTAGTTGTATTTTTACTTACTTATATCCTTTTTAAGGAATGTTTAGAAGCTTTGCGCAAGTTCTAATTTATATTCAATCTAAACTAAATTTTGAATACTTTATTTTTTTTGTTAGCCTCACCATTTACAGGGTTGTTTGAACGGCTTTTTAAAATTTATTTTTTTTATATAGTAGATAAAAGCACCCTAAGAACAGTTAGGTTTCTTTTAGGCTTGTCCATTTTTCAAAAACTCTAATTAAATACTTTAAAACAGGTATGAAAGTAAAAAACTTTTTCAAATCTATTCTGATAATAAATATTGAAGATTGAAAAAACTTACGAAAATTTCACTAATTGAAACAATCAACAAAGTTTGAGTAAAACAAATGAATCAAATATATGGCACCCACTTCTTCTTAATAAAAAATTAATTTACAATACGTTATCTCAAAAACTTTTAATAACTGTAGATCTAGGAAAAACCACGTTTATGAAGTTTTGCCGTTTTTGATACACAATTATACTCTTCATTCTTGCGATTCCACATAATTTAAAACAAAATCAAAAAGACTCCAAATGAATACTAAGTGCAAACTTTCCAGTTTACACACTTTTCTATCTTTACTCTACACCGCCCCTGCCGCCACCACTAGCTACGCCTCTGGTTCATTCAACAAAAAAATAAATCTTGTATATTTTTAAAATGTTAATTCATGATAAACTAATAAATTTTAACACTGCATTATATACCGACAAGCATAAAGACTATAAGCATAAAAATCATGGGATACCCGTATAAACAGACTTTTGGAAAATATCTCAGTCAAAATCACAGAACACACAACTTTTGGAGTGAGCAGAGTGAAGAGAAGAACTAGATAGAACTATGAAGTGTATCAACAGATATCACAATTATGTGCAATGAAGCAAAGGAGTAGAGAGATGAAAATCTTTAATGTATTATCACAAGGATATACTTAAGTAAAATCTTTTAAATCACTTCGACACATGCGTAGAAAAAACAACGAACATAGATATAATGAGAGAAGCGCGTATGGTTCGACTTAACCGAATGTTCGACTCATCCAACTTCGAGTTAAGCAGAGTTTTTGCAATGTGTTAGATATTAAGTTTGAGGGGGATTAGCTCTAAGTTCGTCTTAACGAATGTTCGAGACAACCGACTTCGACACAACGGGATTTTACTGTATTTTTCAAAATTTTAAAATAAAATTTAAGAAATTTTGAATAAGATCATGTAAAAATTGGAAAAAAAAAATTTAATTTTGATTAAAAAAATCAAAGTTTACCTACTAATTGAACTATATTCTATAAATTTTAATTTTATAGCTTGCCAAAATCTTTTTTAATCTAATAGTAATTTGTCTTTGAATGCAAACAGTAAAAATATTATATACATATTACTTAGATTAATCTTTTTTCATTAAAATTGTTAATGTTTCTTTCAAAACTTTGTATTTTTATCATATTGCGCTAGTTTAGTGTAGATTTTGTGTCCTAAATTTTTGAGCTGTTTTAAATCACTTTGGAATTGCAGATTTTTCAGATTAAAAGTTTGAGAAATGTTTTTTTTGCTGTGACATTCTGTTCTCTATATTATTGTTTAACTTCATTATATTATAAATTATTCTAAATAATATTATTGTTTAAAATAAATTATGTTAATTTTTTAGTTTGTTTTATTTATTTATATATAAAATGTTAAGTATATTTACATATGTTATAACATGAATATGGATTAGTTCAAAAATTAGCGCCCTAAAATTTTTGCTTAGCGCGGGCACTGCTTCTACCCATTGTATCCGTTGATTGAGTCAACTTTGTTAGTTTAATTGACAAAATATTTTGTAGTGCTTCTTGCTTCTCTAATTTTTTAAATTATCCCCTTACTTTCTCTTTACCTTAATAAAGAGGGTTTGCACCTTTGTTTTTGGATGTGAATGAAGTTTTGTTTCAAGATATTTCAGTGACATACTTCACTAACTCAAAATCACCAAGGAAGAAGTTAACTTTTATTTCTCTTGCCTAGCTCTTATTTTATCCTCTACTCCATTATTAGGCAAAGAAAAGGGCAGGTTAAAGATATGCTCCAAATGGGAGATGTTCATCAGAGTGACAAATCAAAAGAGCGACATAATTCGTCACTCTTAAAATAGCGATTAAAAGAGCGACAAATCAAAAGAGTTTTTTTACGTAAGTATAGGTAGGTAAGTAAATCTTTTGACTTTTTGTATATTTTGTCACTCTTGACTTTTTGTATATTTTGTCACTCTTTTGAATTTTTGTATATTTTGTCACTCTTGAATTTTTTAATATTTTGTCATGTCACTCTTGATAATAACCCGCTCCAAATCGGTGTTATTCGAGCCATTAAATCCCAAACACCCTTTACTCAAGGTAGCGTTCGTTTTTATGCCGTCTTCAAGGAACTTTTTTTAGTTTGCATATTCCTCACATTTCTACGCGAAGCAATCTGCCAATATTTTTAACGAAGAATACATCTTTTTGACGTTTCAAATATAAATACGCAAATATACACCGCTTGCAATCAATTAGATATATTAAAATGTATTGGTTTAATCATTTTTATTTTTTCATAGTTCTCATCCTTTTGAAAATTGTTATCTTGAGATAACTTGTGATAAGCTGGCTGCCATATCAAGCACTAATAACTCCGTTCCATCATAGACAGTGCAAAGTATTAGCAACTTGTTTATTTCGCACACAACCAAAATTGGGACAATTTATTGTGATATTTAATATCAATTTTAGTCATTAGAGGAAATTGATTTAGAAAATGCAACATAAATTTTCTTAGAAATGCAAATTTTATTTGAAGATATTAAATAATAATTTACCACAAGAAAATATAGAGGGGAGTTCAAGGTGAAGACATACAATCAACAAACATCTTTAAAAACTACAATATAAAAACGGGATAAATATTTTGTAAATAGATATTCATTATCAAAAAACTTTTCAGCTAAAACCCTAGAACACAATTGCTTATGAGAGAGTTCATTTTAGTTTGGCAATTTGTCTGAAAAGTGGCTTTGATTTTCTTTATCGTCTTCAGTGAGAATGGTAAATTCCATTAAATCTTTTTGTGGAGTGATAGATCTTTTTAAATGGTTAGGGCAAAGATTTACATCTAGAAAACTTATCTGATTCAAATCAAAACATTCCAATTCATTGTAGGCTGCAGAATTGTTACACGCAGTTTGACAAGCTGATGTTGTTTGTGGAAAGATGGATATATCTAGTAGCTTTTCTTGGTTCTTGCTTGAATAATTCGTGTGGGTACTAACTTCATAATTTTGTGAGTGGTGTGAATGTGGCACTTCTCGGTGATTCAAAAAGTTTGAAAAGTAGTCATTATCAATAGTGGAGTTCAGTCCTAGAAAAGACATGTTTGTTGAATCGTGTAAATTTAGTTTGGAATAATTAAAAGTGGTGTCGTTAGGTTTGCACTCTTTGGCAAAGGCTTGAACTCTCCGATACTCGATCTTCTTATCATTCACGAGAAGGCTGGATGCAATATTCTCATTTTCAAGAACAGAAGCTCCCACATCCCTTGCTGCATCATCCACTGTTACATCTCCTTCAAACTTCACATTTGAGCAATGGAAAGTGCGATCATTGGTCCCATTGAGGTCGTGGTCCATTCCCGAGTCTTTGGACAGAGAAGGTCCACTATCAACTGGAACCTTTCGAGGCAAATCACTTCTCGCGGGGCTGAAAGAACACTCGCTGTCTAGAAGAAGGGTGTCGGGATAGAGAGTGGCGTTCATGGTGAAATCAGCGAGCGGATCCAAAATGCATGTTTCTTCGTTCAGGTCGTCGGTATTCAGGAAGTCGCGTGTCTTCAGGGTGAAGGGCGTGGCCTTGTTCTTGTTCTTCGCATTGTTCAGATACTCGTTCACTTTGGGCGTCTCTTTTATGTCTTTGATAGTGGACCAGTTGAACTTACTTTTATGAGTCGTAAATAAATAGGACTCACTGTTCTTTTCACTCAATTCTTAAAAAGGCAAAATTGTTTTAACTCATTTTAAATATACGCTCTTCAAAGATGCTAAAGGAAAGAATGTGAAACTGCTATTGCACCCAAATAAATGAGCGCACGACAATATGCGCTACAAAATCATTATTTCAAGTATAGCAATCATTAATGAGTTATCACGCGTTCGTTAAATGTCCTTGTAATATTCTGCAATATGATAGTTTCATAGTAGACATAGATTAATAAAATTATGGGAAGATATCATCCATTTTAGGTGTATAGTAGGCTAATGAATGACATACTAAAAACGGAACTTATCATCTATGATTGAGTTTTCGTGTTTCTGTGAATGTTTTTGTGATGGATTGACAAAATTATCGCAGGTAATTATTTATTTTAATCTTTATCAAGCAATAATCTCAACTAAGCTTCTTTTACTTTCCATTGTAGTAAGACACTTATTAATGCATTCAACAACTAAATTGTAAAAATATTTGTTCATCTTTACTTGGAAATGGTAGCAAAAAAATTGAAGTATGTATGCTGGGGCTTCTCTTAATTTCAACATTTTTAAATGTTATTTTGCCCTAAAATAAAGGTTTCGTGCGACGAATTGTTTATGAATTCTTTTGTCGTGCGCAAAGAATAGAGCATGGAAAGAGATTAAAGAGAAGTAAACTTAAGACGTAGGTTATTTCATAAAAACTCTATTTTTCAATATGTGTACAACATGAATTCTATGATGCTTGCATTGTCTGTCACAAAATTTCTCACCTCATACTATTTCATTAACATATGAAAATCGTGTAATGCTTTGCCATTGATGAAGCAAATAGAACCAGAAAAAGGAGACGAAGGGAAATAATGAATCGTAGTAAAGGAATAAATAAGATCATTAGGGTTTGAACATCGGTAATTCACTACCGGGAAACAAACTTCCATGAGCACTGCCACAACGGAAACAGCGTTATCGATTTTACCTTGCTAAGATTTGTGCAAATTTTTATGAACCAATTCACTCTTTAAATGAATGTTAATACGCAAGCATTGCCATAAATGTAATAATTTGCAGCCAACGATATAATGCGTGTTGAAATGACAACTTCATAAGTTATGCCTAGGTTCCATGCTTCTCTAGTTTAAGAACATTGATGACATTGTGGTTTGAATGTTAAGTCAGAGTCGTACCCATCAGAGAAAGCATGAAAAGTAAATTGGGTTTGAGGACTAAAAGCCCGGAATCGATGTGAACGCTTGGAAAAGTTCTACCGAAGTCATTCTATTCAAAATTCGTCCCCGATTGGCACCAAAAACATTAGACAACCCACTTTTTTTAAAAGCATACTTCTCTGTTAAAATGGTCGATATTTTTTAATTATGCTACAACGTATTTCTTTCTTTGTAAAAGTGTATTAATATCAAAATGTTTTCCATTTTCCCTATACACATTTTAATAGATTTTGTTCCTCTATATCAAAATATATCACTTTCGGTAATTTACCGCTAATATCCGAAGCCTAATACTCATAGAAGATAATATAAGGACATCATATTTAGCTAAGTTTAAGCTTTGAGATATTATACAGCTTGTTTGTGAAATTGCTCTTTTCATGAAATGGTGAAGAGGTTTTTCATGTCATCAAATGAGCAGCAATGATGTACGAAAATATTGCTATGCTGGTAGGTACCACCCAGTCATGTGAATTTTAATTTTAAGTATTTTTGCAAAAAACAACCTGGAATGTAGTAACTCACGTTTGTATTATTAGGAAAAAATAGAGGGAAAAATATTAACCCATTTTGGTTATTGTTGCTAGAGAGGAACGCAGATGAAGTCGAATTTCCAATCAATAGTGATTAGTCTAAATCGTCTGTTTTGCGTGAACCAAAACGGGTTAATTTGTTAGTTAGTCATTTGGTTAGTTTAGCAAGATTAGTTCATTAGGTGGGTAATTAGTTACTCATTATTTTTTCAATAATAATTCAAATAACAAACTTTTAAGATTTTTTTAAATAAAAATTTATGAAAAAAGTGCATAACATTATTTTATAAAGAAATAATTTATAAACAATTATTTTTTTATAAAAAAATTTTTTTATATTAAAAATTAATTATATAAACTTAATATTTATTTGGGTAGTTTTTTATATAGCAAAAATTACCAACTCATAAGTTTATAATAATTATTTAAGTAGTAATATGTAAGAAATAATCCAAAACGTATTATTTCTCGACTAGCAATTAGTTATAAACAAATTTTAGGATTCCCGCATGAAATTTGCCCATTTCATGAAGCGTGCAAAAATCTCTTACCAGCTTTTTGAACTGAAAAATTTAAGAAACCCGATGTGCACATAATAACAAGTAAATGGTATTAAATAAAAAAGTATATAAACCATAGTTGGTACAAAAAATGGAAGAAAATAAAGTGTAAATAATACCAGGTGTTTTGGCTAATTCATTGATATCAAATGCACTCTCTTCGCCACGGTTAATCGGTTGTTCTAAGAGAGGAAACTCGATAAGTTTAGAAGTTTCGAGCGTGTTATCTTTTTGAACAGAAGCGTCATCAAAGCTTTTAGAAAAATTGACTAAACGTTCCCTTGAATTACAATCCATTATTAAGCTCATATCAGATAAAAAATTTTGTTTTTCACCACAAATGACATTTTGTGAAACAGGTGAAAAACATCCTTTGGCCTCCGAAATATCAAGAATCTTCTCTAATTCCACATTGCAAGCCTTGATCGAAATGTTAACAGGATCGACCGTTCGATTGCAAAGAAAGAAATCTAGGTTTGTATCTTCAAAGGCACTGCTTTTAACATTTTCCCCTAATATCTTTTCACAATGACTCGGTTGAAAACAAGCAGATAACTCGGTTAATGGTGGGCTTTTGTTTAAAGAAATATCCCATGAGTTATTTATTTCAAAATTCTGAATTTTAGGAGAATCTGAAGAGAAATGCAAAAGATCCATCGTTGGTATAGGGACTGTTTTAATATTTTTATCCATACAAATACTATCCTTTTCGGAAGGCAGACGACCCAAGGAATCGTTAGTAAGAAAGAAGGATAATTCATGAATTGAGTTCTTTTGAATAGGATCCCTTTCACAAGGATCTTTTTTAGGGAGATGTGATGTTTCGATCATCGTTATGTCTTGTAGAGAAGATATGTTTTCTTGATCATTGGAAAAAGCTTCTTCCAATTTCGTGGAGTTGGAGAGGATAGCGTCGGATAAGTTCGTAGAAGCACTGATCTTCTCATCAGGTTCTTCTTTCACTTCATCTACTTTGCCAGGATTCTCTATATAAAAATCAATTTAAAGGAATGGATGTATTTAAATAGTATAGATAATACTAGGATGCTTTCAAAGGAGTTTTAAAGAGTGACAAATGTATCCACTTCTATAATGTTCTAAGGTATTGAGTTATCCTCAAAAAATACAAAAATTCAAAGAAGTGTCATCTCAAAGGAGTAACGGAATTAAATTAAAGGTTCGTTAGTTAGTTGATTGATTAATTAATTAGGGAGCTGGTTAGTTAAATAGCTATTCCTATTTGATACAAACAAACTATTAAGATGTTTGATGAATGTGCCCATTAATTGAAAGGTAGTAAAAATAAAATAAATTGAAAGATTGCTAAGGGGACACTTTGACAAGTTTATTTATCCAAACGTTTTACACACGAATGTCTTAATCACGGATATAAAAATGTATAAAGTTTTGATATATAAAGATAAATAAAGTTTTCAAAGTGTCCTCTTAGCAATTTTCCAATTTATCTTATTTTCACTATCCTCCAGGATAGTTACTCAGGTTAGTCAGCTGGGGCGCTAGTTAGATAACATTTCTGTTAGTTAGTTGATTTGGCATCTCACCCCCTTGAATTTCTGTATTTTTGTCACTCCTTTGATAGTAACCCCCAACTATAATTCATATAACTATTTTTCAATTGGTGAAAATCATTGTGAGGACTGTACATCCAAGAAATATTATGGTGACTAAATTTTTTCGTAAATACATTTAATATATACAGTATACTCTCGTTTACTCGAAGCTCAATGGCCTTGGCCAAACACTTCGAGTTATCGTGATTTCGACTTAACAAAACTTGGACTCAAATCTGATAAATTTTCTAGGAAAGAAGTTGAAAAAAAGTCTGATGTTTTGAGTTTATTTTGTAAGAACATAATAGTGCTTCATTGGATTGAAAAACATACTCTATTAAATGTGTTTAAGTCAAATTTAGATTAATGAAGAAAGTGTTAATAACGAAAACACATGTGAAGCAAACAAATTAAGAAATTAAAATTTATCAACAAAACCATATTTTAATTATTTATAACATGTTTGTTTGAGTTCAAAATTGATTTTATGGTTGAAATTTCTGAGTTTTTTGAAAAAGATTTCATTTTGATAGCAGTAAAAGATGTAGAAATTTTTAGTAAGAAAGCGGGAATGGAAGAGATAGAAAAGTATTTATTAAGAGCAACTGCACACCCCACTCTGACTCCCCATCTAAACCCATTCCAGCTTTGATTTTGCTTTGCACGTTGTATGCGCGCGTTTTTTTCTTGAGGCATTAATTTTTTTTTATAAATATGGTAACTAGAGTCCCACTTCCTAGTTTAATTGATTACCTTTTTTGCCCGAACAATTTATTATATCTTTAAACGCCCAATTATGGTAAGTGAGACAATAGCCTATAAGTTATAGACTAGACATTGTCATGGTCGAAATTATATTTTAATCAGACAACGATTTAACTACCGAGCCTACTATCAGACAATAATGATTATCTCCTTGACAACAACGATATATGACAGAAAACATAAACCCAAAAGTGCAAGTTCAGACGCGTCGTTTAAGACACCTGAGGTTAATGAAAATATGCTCGTTGCAAAAAATAAGGTCGCATCTCAGAGAAAGTCGTATTTCAGAGGTAGCTTTCTAGAATGGCTTACTTTAAGCGTATTTTTGGGATTTCTGTTAGAAACGGGGGAATGTTTATTTAAAAAAGGTGTTTTAAGTACTTTCAATGAACTTTTGAACAATGGCCTCTGTCAGCATAAATTCATCGTACTTGAAGTTGCTCTTCGGCAGTTCAGGGTTCGCATGACGCACAATCTTCTTTGCGGAGTAAATGATGGCATCCAAGTTTTCTTGTTCCAGCGCAGACTTTAGCAGTTCTGGAAAAGGGGAAAAATACATCCAAAAAACATTTATAAGAAGTGGTGATTGAAAAAATGCTTATTTATCAATCATGTCAAAAAATAATGAATCGGAATCTAAAATCCTACGAAATTTTTCGAAGCCTATTCACTTCCTCAAAATCTAAAAAGTTTAGACCTCTACTTTAAATTTTGCCTAACGCTACATATTTCATATAAATATTTACCACGAATTTTTGTTTAAAATTTTGTTTGAAAACGAAAAATCAGTTGTATTGCTGTTATGGCGAACGAGAGTCTCTTTGTTATCCGTTTCGCTATACGTGAAAACAACTCCATACAGTTTATTTATGTCCATGAAAAAAATACAAATCTTACTAATGTGAGAAGGAGAGAGTGCTATCGATGGTCTGATCGGGGATGAAGTGGTGTCTTGTTTGGAAGAAGGAAACAACGAATCATTTTTGTTAAAAGTATCCAAAGCACTCATATCCACAAAGCAATCCTCCTTCTGCAAAAGTGAAATCATTAGAGCTAGGAACATATTATTTGCATTTTTATTGGCCCACAGCGATTAGTCTGTTGAAAATTGAATATTACAATCGAAGCCGTTTTACATTGCCGACTAAGACATAGGAAAGAGCATTAAATTATTCCGATTTGTGTAAATATGGAATTTTTGGGAGGAACGAGGGCTTATTATTATTAGTGATGTATTGACGAATCAGGATAGCGATGGAGACCCGCTTATCCGCTTATTTTTTCAATCCGCATCGACATTGAAAGCGGATTATTTTCTTTAATTTAACGATCTTTTGAGTGAGCTTTTTTCATTACAACTTTTTTCTTTAAAAAATATTTTACTTTTAGTTTGTTTGTCAGTTAGTTAATTAAATAGTTAGTTATTTCAAATTACAACGTATAAATTTAGAGTAACAAATAATCTAAAATATATTTTAAAACCAGCGAAGTGTCAGCAGACCGTGAACAGACAAAATGTTGATGGACATAATGTCGACAGAAAAAATGGTCTTAATCGTTTGAAGAAGACATAATGTCAACGGACACAATATCGACACCAATAATAATAATAATAATATAGTTAGTTAGTTGTTTCAGTACAATTATTGGTGTTTACATTGTGTCAACTTCAAACGATTAGCCATATTGTGTTCGTCGACATTATATCGCCCTTAAACCATTGTCAATATTTTGGGCATCGACATTATTTCCACCTGCAATTTGTCCGGCAACCCACCAAACTGGATAGTAGTATAGTTGTTGTAAGAGCAATGGAAACGAGCTAAGCCTCCTGCGGATATGCCACTGACCATAGAATCATTATTGCATTAATTTGTTTAGTTAGTCTGTGAGCAAAGTGATGGATATGGCACAGGGTTGTGGAGTCAGAGTCGGTGAAAGCGCAAATTTTGAAAAGTAGTCGGAGTCGTAATAAGTATAGCGACTCCGCTTTTAATAATAGTTTTATTCATAATTGTTAGATTAAAAAATAAATTCATAGACACTAGTGCCGAACGTGGCAAAAACGCAACCTCAAAACCCTTATTATTTTCGTCTAATGTTGTGTTTTTGCAATTTATAGAAAATGGCTAAAAAAAATCAATAAAATTGAAGAATGGACTTTTTTATTACACAAATACCTTAAACACTAGATATAAATCAGTGTTTCCCAACGTTTACGCACGCGTGACCCCTGCCGAGATGCTAAAGTGCCACGGACTCCCGCTATAAGCAGCGTGTTTCATAATTTTATTTTCTGTGCAGGAAAAGGAAAGAAACATATAACCTAAAATTTTTAGATTTCAACAGGTATTTAGTTGAATTAGTGCGATATCTGCAGTGGTACTTGAGCAGCAAGCTTTAAAATTATTGGCCTAATGTTTGTTGGGGCATGTCTCATGTCCATCTACAGCACGCAATCTGTCTCTATTTCTTGTTTTTAAAGTTATAAGAGTTGAAACCCTTCCGCACACTTGTAGGTAGAAGCAAATTGAACAGGGACAATCAAATATATTGTTATGCTGACTTGACTTGAACAGAAGTTGCAGTCGCAAAATATATTTCCAATTCCACAACCCGATATAACGTCAACTATTTGAACTTGGCAAATTCACTCTCTTGTCCTCGCCCTCAAATAGTAATTCTTTAATCGAAATTTATTGAATTCTTATCAAAGTAAAAAATAAAAGTATTTCAAAAATTGTTCTTTATCTATTCTATAGATAAAGAATTTGACATCAAAAAATAACTTTTATTGGTGTGTGAATAAACTAAAAAATATGTCGGTTTTCAATCAATAGATTAATAGAATGTGATATAAGTTTTTTTGGCATTTTTAAAAAAATAAAAATTGACTTATTAAACTGTCCTAGGAATTGATCACACATAAAATTTAGTCTAGGAAAAAATTCTTTATTATACGCATTAATTTTAAGGAAAACATTTTGTTTTGAGATCTAGAGTATGATATTAATCTTTATAAAGATAAATCCCTAACAAAAAATTTCGGAGAATATAAAAAACAATTTTACATTTTTTGATTCAACATCTTTAGAATTCTTTGTATCTTCCAAAAATGGAGTTGATGTTGAAAATTGGTAACCTTTCTTGAAGTCAATTGGTTGCTTTCCCACAGACTATTTATCAATGAATAATATAAAAAGAATATAATCGCATAGAACTTCTACCCCTCCCCTTTGCTCAAGGAAGCTCACTTTCACCAATCGTCTTCAACATATACATTTCAGACATCCCTTTTCCAACAAAACACCACATCCATTTGATCACATACGCCGACGACATTAAAATAACATTACAACACTCAAACAACAGACACATCTAAAAATGGCATCCAAGAATTCGCAAATAACATCTACCATTGGATAAAAAGAACAACAAAATATTGGTCAACTCCACCAAGTCACAATCCACACTTGTAACCCAAACCAACAAAGAATACAACACACTAATCAACATTGCTAAAAACATGCATACCTTAATTCTTGGCATTTCTTTTGATCTAAAACTAACTTACACCACACATGGGAAAATCACAAATAAAGACCATCAAATACTTGTCTGGCACCAGATGGGACAAGCAAAAAGAAATACTAATAAATACTTAAAAAGTCATTAAACGACCAATCTAAAAATAAGCAAGCTATTGTCTCACATACAAACATCGACAGACTCCAAGCAATCCAAAACATCGATTTATGTCCATACACACGACACACATCAGGGACGCATGCCAAAACAAAGATCCTTAATACAACCAAACACACTTAAAACCATACATGCACAAACTACATAATTACTTAAACCCAAACAAAATCATCAACAAAACCCCTCTACAGACTAACACAAAAGAAAGACGATTAAACACACATACTCACACACACTCCCACAACTCAGTGCTAATAAATCTCCACTTCTCCACGAATACATGCTCATGATTACCGCTTCTACCCACCATAGACCCGCATGTCCTGTATGTCACATACATGCTCACAACTCAACTTCTCTTAGAATGCCCACGCTTACATACATACCAAAAGATTTATGGACCAAAAGGTGGGACAACGGTCTGAAGACCAAGTTTATAGGAGCTTCAACGAACTATCAACACCGAGATGATAGTGCGTTGAAGGCTAACAACAACATATTAATCTCTATAAAAAAAGATATTTTACAGTATCCAATGCCGCTTCTTCAGAATCCTTTGAATCAATAAATGGGGTTGCTGTTGAAAATTGGCCACTCTCCTTCGAGTCAATTAGCTGCTTTCCAAGAGGCTATTTATCAATAAATGATGTATGAAGAATATGATTGAATAGCACGTGTACTCATCCCCCTTTGCTCTAGAACAGGGATTGGCATCCCTGACCATGAATACATTTATAGGAAATTGTGGGCACTGTCCAATTTTTGTGGATGATAAAGAATTTTCGCGAATTAACCTTTCAATTGACCACAATAACTTGAAATATTCATTTGAGAAAAAAGCTTGATTAGTTCAAAGCTAAAAAGAAACTTTTTTGTTTCCATCTCATTGTATATATTTTGGAAAAACAAATACAATAAATTTACAAAATATAGTCAAAGCAAATCAAAAAACAAAAATAAAGCACAATCAATATAATCGCAAGTTAGAAGTAAATTCCGATTATAAACAAAATCTTCTACGAATAATTATGAATTTTTAATTAGATGATTTTTGCGTTCTTAAAAGTAATGTGGGTCGGCGATGCAGCGTTTGCCGAAAAGTAGGCAATCATGCCTAAAAATGTTTGGAAAATCGTGTATAACAAGCGTACTGAACTAAAGCCAGTTTATCAAATCAAGATAAGGGTATGCACGTTGTTTTTATCGAGAAAGCAAAATTGTGCTATTTTTATACAACTATGAGCAAGGGAGGCTTGATGCTACATCCAAACCAAGACTTAAGGGTATCGAAGCCTAGTATCTAGCAAATCTTACTCACAAACTTTTTCTTTTCTTCACACCCCCATTTTGAAGCCTATTATCGTAGGCTTCTCAAAGGGATCAAAATGGAAGCTGCCTATGTAAAAATCCAGGGCATCCACGCAGAATTCCAAAAAAAATTTCTTGAAGACACAGATATATGTTGGTGCATTCTTATTTGGGTGCCGTGGTGTTACTACGACTATTTTCAATGGAATTTTATATATTTAAAGCAGATTTTCATTTTTTTTGGTATCTCAAAGAATTAATGTAAGTGTAAGGTAACACGTTGTCAGAAAAAGAATTTGAACCTATTGGACATACAATTAAGCGACTACTATTTTAATTAAATAGCCAGAAGTTATGCTACGCCTCAATCATCTAGAACCACGAATATCACTTGTAGGTAGGAAACTTTTTCTTTGGCATTCGCCTGAGTAAGTAGAGTGTTAGTTAAATAATATTTTATAAATAAAAACGCTGGAAATTTTTGATAAAGAATAATCACTCAAGAAACTAACTAGCGCTTCGATTCTGTTCCAAACTTAATCTTACCTACTAGGAACATACCTTGGCCTGAAAGATAAAAGACTTGGATATTAAGTTTTGTGGTTAGATATACATTCGTTTTTAACTTTTTAGGGGTCCACTGCGAAAAAAAGTTGGGAAACGCTATAATTTAGGGTAATAAAAATTTGTATATTTACCTTAGCTTTCTATATAACGGATTTTGGAAAATTATTAAAATATTCTGTGAATCTAAGTGAATGAAGACTTTAGGAAAAGAATTCATTGTTATTCATATTTAATCCAGATTTAAAATATGCGCGTTGAGTGATGTTTCGTTCATTGCATTACAAGTATATGATTGGTCATTTGTAATTTTTTCGTAAAAGTATATTTCAATGGCATATAATCAAATATTTGTGTTAAACAATTAAAAATGCCAACCTTCATTATATGTACAATAAAACACATTTAATATAATTAACAGTGTATGTAGATATCATACACTCGCTTAATTTAAAATAATATGAAAAACTTTGTGCCTAACACTTTTCAGCTTTGGAAAACTATAAAAGAATGTATTGATATACAGACTAGGAAAGCAAGAAAACTGGATATCATTTTTTAAACTTATTTATGGGTGTGTAAAAAACAAAGCAGGCTGGTAAACAAGTTAAGAAATAATTCAGTGTTTATTGTTAGATATAGGCTATTCCAATTCTTCCATAATAACGTGAAAATGTTTGTAAGCATGCAAAATAATGTTAGAAATTCAACTTGAATCCTTGTTATGCAAAATCATTAGACATGGTATAAATTATTGATTTTGAACGTTTTGTATTTGAAGTTCATATTCTATTTTCTTCGTATAACTAAGGCATTAGATATTAGTGATGTATTTTTGTGGATTCCTAGTTTAGTTATGTATATTTTATGAAATAATATTTAATACGGCAAGACTTAAACAACCTACGTATACTGAAAAAAAACGAATTATTTAATTTATACTGCCATTTTATGAGTTAGTTATTAAAATGTTGATAACAAAAATTTGTTTGCAATTTTTGAAACAAAATTTTTATTATACGACATATTTGTTAAAAAGGAAAATGCGAATTCAAGAGAGCTTGAGAAAAATACTCCGAACATCTTTTTTCCTTTTAACCAGTTAACGACAAGAATAATCAGACGATATCTAATCTAAAGCAGAAGATTTGTATTAAAGAGCTTTGATAAACGCAGACGATTTTATTTTTGTAAAGTCGACTATAGTCGACATGTGCATTAACGGGTTAAGAGAAAGGCTATTCGTTTTCAATGAAATAACAAATCCTTCGAGAACATTGAGAGAGATTAAAATATAAAAAAGAGTACTTTAGGAAAAGAGATGATGGATTGATTAGGAGGAACTTCTAAAGAAACTTTAGTCACAACATCATCAAATTTAACATTTTTCTCGCAAATATTTTTATCGCACTTTTTAAGCTTAAAAAATATACATTTTATATATTATAGAAAAATCAAAACCATAAAAAAAATCGTATAATTATGTAGCCCAGCGATACATTTGCACACCTGATAGGGTACTTGGGAGTTTTAATAACATGTAAGGAAAATAGATTTAAAACATGATTTGCCCAAAACACACTCGTATAATCGTGTCTTTTGGGATCAAAATTCAGAAGTTGCACCCACTTATTTCTGAACTGGTTATTGGAGCACTGCTACAGTTTCCATCAAAATGGATTTGTGAGTCGCCATTCTCAATACTTTTGGATATCAAAAAAACAATAAGATACCATATCTGTAATTTCTAAAATACCTCTTTTAATATATGAACTCGAAGATGGGAATTCTACTTCATTTTGTTTATATTAACCAATAGAATAGGTGATTTTAATTTAATATTTGTTCAAAACTCCATAGCACTATAAGAATTCAAAAGTTGTATAAAGTGTGATTACAACGGAATATATTTTAGAAATATATTCAATACTCATCTATATTTTTATATTTTTCTACATTTTATTGTTAAATTATTTATATATTTTTTATTTATATTTATGAGTTTTATTTATTTGTTTAAATTCTGATTGTTAAATTATTTATATATTTTTTTATATATTTTTTAAATTCTGATTTTAAATACCTTTTTATTATTTTATATGGTGTAATAGAAAAATACACAGAAAATACAAATATTCTAAAACTATCACCATACCATATACACTATTACAACTCAAAATACACCTCAAGAATTCTATGTTTCGAGTACCTAAACAATAAAAAACTGCCCGTTCGTTTTGACGATGAAATTTGAATTACAACTCAATATCACACTCCCAGAATCCTATGTTTCACACGAAAACACTGTTTCGACGAACGAAAACGACCACGACCTATCTATATTATAATATACGTCTGTGTGTTGTGTGTGTGTGCTGAAATTCTGATTGGTTGAATTTATTTATATATGTTTTTGTGTGTATTTTTATATGTGATGATTTATATGTGTTAGTGTCTATGGAAATTCTGATTGTTGAAATTTTCATATGTTTTGTATGTATTTTTATGCGTGATGAGTTCATATATCTGTAGTGGAGGTTCCTTAACATTCTGATTGGTTGAAATATCTTTTTTTATATGGTGTAATAGAAAATACACAGAAAAGATACAAATATTCTAAAACTGATCACCATACCATATAACACTATTACAACTCAAAATACACACTACAAGAATTCTATGTTTCGAGGTAGCCTAAACAAAAAACTACCGTCCCGTGGTCGTTTTGAGCGAAGCGAATTTGAATTAGCAACTCAATATACACACTACCAAGAATCCTATGTTTCGAGCGTAGCGAGAAACACTGTTTCGAGCGAAGCGAGAAACGACCACGGGACCGGCTAGTATATTATAATAAGCTAGCGTGTGTGTGTGTGTCTGTCGCTGGAAGCATTCTCATTGGTCCAAATTATTTATATATGTTTTGTGTGTGTTTTTATATGGTGTGATGAGTTTGTATGTGTGTATGTGTTTGAAGCATTTTGATTGGTTGAAATTATTTATATATGTTTTGTGTATATATGTGTTTGAAGCATTCTGATTGGTTGAAATACCTTTTGTATGTATTTTATATGGTGTAATAGAAAAATACACAGAAAAGGTACAAATATTCTAAAAACTGATCACCATACCATATAACACTATTTGCAACTCAAAACACACACTACCAAGAATCCCATTGTTCGAGCGTAGCCTAAACAATAAAAAACTAGCCGGTCCCGTGGTCGTTTCGAGCGAAGCGAATTTGAATTAGCAACTCAATATACACACTACCCAGAATCCTATGTTTCGAGCGTAGCCTAAACAATAAAAAACTAGCCGGTCCCGTGGTCGTTTCGAGCGAAGCGAATTTGAATTAGCAACTCAATATACACATTACCCAGAATCCTATGTTTCGAGCGTAGTCTAAACAAAAAAACTAGCCGGTCCCGTTGTCGTTTCGAGCGAAGCGAATTTGAATTAGCAACTCAATATACACACTACCCAGAATCCTATGTTTCGAGCGCAGCGAGAAACACTGTTTCGAGCGAAGCGAGAAACGACCACGGGACCGGCTAGTATTAGAATATTAAAACTTCAATTTTTAGGAGTCCATAGATATCTATTATTATCTGTCAAAATGTTAGAAGAATACCCGACAACAAAAAGATAGGGAAACGTCATGATTATCAGATTCACATCAAATTTATGTTACAACATGACATTTGCATATTTTTTTGTCATGAAATATGCTCCACAATAATTCCTTAATCAAAAAAATACAGTATTTAATCATATTAAAATATTACAAAGTATATTTCATATTGATCTTAACACCTATGGGTATGTTTTGTTTTGCTTTAATTTAAATGAAAATTTGGGCAAACGAATGCATATATCAGACAAGAGTAAAGCACGGGCAATATTTAACTATGACAAAAAATTCTGCCGTAAGGAAGTGATTTTCAATCTTTATCTTATCGTGGCTAAAATTTGATTTTGGAGAGTCAATTAATTTTTTTAGGAACTGATTTCTTTTTATTCCTGTCAAATTTTTGAGTGAAAACAATTTTCTTTCCGTCTATCCTTAAATTTTGAACTCGCGAAAACCTGTGTAAATTTGGCACTTTTGAATCCCAAGATGCAATGTATTTTCTTGTTTTAGGAGTCACTTCTATTTGTTTTGACGTTTGTAATCTTGACTATTAACTGACTTTTATATAAACAGTCAAAAAAATCGATTATTTAAGAATATTTAAAACTTTTTTTAATTATATTAAAGTGTGTAGATCCTTAAACGTTGTAAAGTAGAAATAGCCAAAATAAACGAAGACGAAAAAAATTGAAACTCAAAATAAAATTTAAAATACAAACAGAAAAAAATGAGAACAAAAACATTGAATTCAAAAATATTCTTGATTCCTTAATGTTTTATATTTTTGAAATAGTTTAAGAAATGAAGTTTAAAATGAAATCTTTAAATATTTTTCATCAAATTAAATTGATCATATGCGACTTCTTAAGTTTGCGCCTCTATAAGAGAGGAGTAGATCCAAGTTTAAAAAACTTATTCAAACGTATTTTATAAAGTTACTTTGTCGTATAAAATGTAAAGAATATGTGTTCAAATCCCAAATTCATTATCAAGTAATAAAGCCATTAGCTCAAAACGATTAAATTAGTCAATCTAACAATGAAAACTACGTTTAAAAAAGTACTTTGCTAATTTTTAAGTTGTAAATTTTACATTCAATTATCTAAAAGTTTGAATATTTTTATTAGTGAATATTTATATTTGACCAAATTAAAATATAAGCTTACTAAAATAAATAAGTGTTTACTTTTTGATATAGTAGTCCAGAAGAACTCTTGTTAACTCAATAATGATCTATTAACACTTATAGAACAAAACAAAAATAAATTTCGGACGGACTAAATAACTGTATGAAAAAAATAACCTAAAATTTTAGTTTTAGTTCAATGACCTCTTGACACGAAGATCAGTGCAAAAAGGTCCCTACCAGATCTGAGGTGGAAACCTTTTGTAGTTTGGACTGAATAATCAGCCAAATCAATGAACCAAGCATCATTCAAAGAGTACAAATTTGGGGACTTCATCAAAATGGATCAATTTACCTTTGAATATATTTTGTATGCAGCGGCAGATAATGAAAAAAATTATATTTAACAAATTGCTTTGCTTTACAATGAAATTAATTCAGATAATTCAAATGCAGAATAAGCCTCTTATTTTTTGCATTTTTTCAATGAAAGGAAGCTAAAATCCGAAAGTTAGTATTTGTGAAAATTTTACAGAGATAAAAATGCGAAATTAATGGCTGCCAGTCTCTTACTGTTCACACTCGTTAAATTTTTTATTAAAAGACCTTAAATCACTCTGACAGTCACTACGCAAAAGGGGGCCTCAAAGCTCATCTCTTAATCTGAAATGAAAAGATATGGAGACAGAAAGTTGGGGTTGAAAGAAAAACTTAAAAAATACATATTTTTTCTCCAATTTCTTCAAACTCTGCTCCTTTGCAAAGCCAATAAGAGATGTAGGTTTGATTTCTAGAAATTAAATCAAAAATTAAAAAAATATACAATAGCAAATTTTTGGCAAAAATACATTTTTAATTAAAAAAACTTTAAAAACTCAAATCCATCGATGAATAATGATTGTTTATAATCTTTCATCATTTCTATTTATATATAAAGGGTATTAATTGGATTTAAAATTTTTACAGATAGTTTATTTAAAATTAAGAATTTTAACCCTTTCGTGACCAAAAAAAGCAGACGATATTTATTAAAAAGCAGAAGATTCATATACAAAACTATTTAAAAAAGCAGACGAAGGTAAAATTGTTTATGTATCACATATGATACACTGGTCACGAAAGGGTTAAGTGCAGTAGTTGTTTAACTCCCATGGTCTTGAATAGTTTTGAAAAGGTAGTTGTAGAATGTGTAGAATTTGGGAAGCCAACGAATTTTGTTATTTAGGAAAAGTCGTAAATAGAGTGGGCAGTGTAGAAAATTCGATAGAGCATAGAATAAGGATACCATGGAAAAAATGAAGTATCTAAGCAGTATTTTGTGCAATAAATAGTACCTTTCTTTATATTTAAGAGGTTATTTGTAAAAAAAAGTTATATTAGGTCAAGTATCGTATATAGTCGCCAAAGTTGGGCATTAAAAGAAGCATACAAAGTTAGATTAATTACAACTGAAATGAGAATGTTAAAAGTGTAAACTTAATAAATAATTAAAAATAAGTAATGGGAAAGTAGGAGCTATTTGTTAAGTTAACGAAATAAATAACGTTTTAGAAAAATAAGGATTAAGATGGTTCGGTCATTAAAATTGAAGGTCAGAAGAAAAGTTTATCAACAAGGTTTATAAGGAACAAACTAACCTTTACTTGTTTTGTTTGACCCATTGAACTTAGCTAAAACTACGTAACAATTCGCTCGAAGGTTTGGCCATTTGAAGTTGAAAAATGAGATTATATTAGACTTTTCGAGAAACCAGAATTTCGAAAAACCCGAAAATTTTTGTCGGCCCTAAGGTGTCCGTTTTCAAGAGAGTCTACTGTATTATGTAACTGATTATACTGAATAAAATTAGCAGGACTTATCACACGTCTTGATTCCTTTTCAGAAAAAAAATTATGTGAGGTTGCTTCGCGTGTCCAATACCTGGAGGTTTTACAAGATATATATTATATATATAATTTTTTATTCACCAATATCAAATTGTTATCCCTTAGCATAAATATATTAAAAATTCAATATCTTACATATACACAAATTTTATAAAAATATAATCTAAGGATAATTTTATATGCGAAAAGATAAATCAAGATTATGATTTCAAGTCATATAAATTTTGGGATTTGAAGAAGTTTTAAAATTACGTTTATGAGCAGAGGGAAAATTTCGGGCTCCTTTTTTGAAAAATGAAGAATTACATGGTTTGATCGAAGAGGAACTATCTAAAGAAGAAAAAGAAAAATGGATGATTCCTTGTTTATTCACATTCGAGCACAGGAAAAGCAAAATAAAGTTTATAGTATATTCAAAGAGTACACAAGCTGACAAAAGGATACGATCGAAATATTGAATATACATGCGTAAAAGATTGTGCATTACTTCCTTGAATTCTTTTTGAGACAGAAATAGCAACGTTACACGTTTATATCTGTCGCCAATAATATCGAATTAACTTTTGAAAAACTTAAAAAATGAAGTAGGAATGAAGGCAAAATCTTTGTTGAGCAAAGAAGCTTCAAAACCTTTTTGTTCTGATACACTAAACCTTGAATCTAAAATCTCAAGGTCCTAATATTTTCTGGAAGAGTACTATTAGAGAGATGCAAACTTTATTAATTATATATTTAAAAAAATGATCTTTTTCTACCCACGTTCGGTATTCATGGAGATTTTTATCAATAAAAAATAATGTACGCCTTTATCTTGTGAAGTTAATTGATCGATTTCCACAAAGTTGGTTGATTTACCCTTATTTAGCCTCGTTTTATCATTGATGCGTGAGTGCACGCTTTCATCTTTGCTCACACGTTATTTACATGGCATAAATAAAGCTCTGCTAAAAACCACTCATTATCAAATTAATCATTGTTCTAATTTTTAATCCAGTTTTTGAAAAGTATAAGGAAAACAACGAAACTCGCGTCAAAAATAAATCCTCATATGCACCTTAGTTCGAATCATGACATACAAGTAATGTTATTTATTTATAAAAACAAGGGAAAATTTTCCACTAAAAACAGTTGACTTTTTTAAAAATGTCAACATCGCCCTTTTTATGTCATTTAGAAAAAATAAATAAATAATACAGGAACACATTTATTTTTTACTTTGTATAATTTTTATTGAAAAATAATCTACAGCATAAACTTCATTCGTATGTATGTTAGCCAATAAAATTTATATGAAATTGCAGTGCTCTTTGAAAAAGTCAAATAAAGAAATAAGTATTCTTATCAACATTTAAAAACACTGTAAAAATTTGCTTTTGACGTGTAAATTCAGAGTTGATACCCTCAGTGCAGAAAAATAAAGCAATTATAAAGGTAAAGGTACCATATGGTGTTTTCATTGAGAAGGCACAATTGCGCCGCTTGTATCGAACTATGAGGAAAGCAGGCTTGATAGGGGATCGAACCCAATACATTGAGTTATCGAATCCAGCATCTAACCAACTCTACTCACGCCATAGAGATTTAACCCGCACACGCATGTAAAAAACATTGTTTAATTTGCTTTTCAGGAGTTATAAATTTTTTGTTCAAAAAGTAAAATTCATTTTCATTTGATACTATATATCGTTAAGCTACACTAATCTAAGAATAATTTTCTGAATTTTGTTAATGCTTTCTTTCTCTATACTTATATGATCCATAAGGAATCAGAATCATTAAAGAAACTTTCATAGTATTCATCTTAATCAACAAATTCAATCAAAAAAAAGATATTTCTAGAATTAGCTTTAATCAAAATTAATCTTTTGAAACAAGCAAAAATGCCTGTTTCTTCATAAAGGATATCAGAATTTCTTTCATAAAATCTACGTTATCTTTTGCTAGTATCAAGAATAAAGATCAATTTTAGGATCTTTCAGATTGATATTCATTTATTTAGACACTTTGTGATTGTAATAATTTTTTTATTGCAAATATACTTTTTCCTTAGTCTCAAATTTTTGATGAAAGATTAAAAATGGTTTGTTCCTGCGAAACAGGGAACTAATAATTTTTGCAGTAAATTCCGATGAATAAAAATTCAGGAACACAAATTTAAGTCCACACAGGACTTGCCAGGCACAAGTTCCTTCAGTGTAACCCGTATTTGCACTCAAATAGGGGTCAAACAACCACACGAGGGTTTGTCCGACACGCACGGCACATACGTAGAAAGAGAAATAAACGGGATAAAAGGGATATACAAAAAGACAGGGCAACTGCGTTGCGAGAACCTACTTTAATCCAATCAGGTGGAGTAGTGAGTTCGGGTGAATTCTAAGGAGAGCTCATTCTCCCATCTCCCTAGCGGTGCTACTGACTCAACCACACACCACATACTTGCATACAATAAAAATCAAAAAGTAAGAGAAATAAAGATTGTGCATATGATGCAGTATGAAACAAATAGGGAAATCAGCCTATAGTGGACACATTCCTGAGCTGCATTTTAAAATAAGAGAAAAAAGAAAAAAGACATTACTATTACTATCCAAAGTAGTATCTTTGGATAATGAAGAAAACGATTTCATGCATGATTTGAGAGGCTTTGAAGAATCACCTAAAAAAGTAAAGACAATAAAAACACATACCCATATTGAATGCTTCTTATTTTAGCAAATTCACTATACATTATCATCAAGGTTGCGGAGTGAGAGTCGCTCGAGTTAGACATTTTTAAGAGATAGGAGTCGGGGTTGGTATCTAATAAAATTTAGGAGTCGGAATTGGAGTTAAGTTTTTAAGAATTTGGAGTTAGAGCCGGATTTGTTAAGTACTTATTTTCTCTCCGACTCCACGCGTGATTATTATCAAAAAATTCATTTACAAAAACTTTTCTAAGAAATTGGATCGAATGCATATTCAAAACAAGTAAGAAATAAAAATAGTAAAAAATAGTAAAGTTGTTTTCAAAAGTAAAATGTCAATTTTAATTAATATAAAATTAATGTTAGTAGTAGAGCACTGCAAGGGTTAGGTTAAGGCCGGTTTACCTATTCCCGGTCCGGCCCATGGGTGGGTATAACTTTAAAAGTATAAGTTTAAAAATGACATAGGAGATGGGTGTACGAGAGGGTCATAGAGTCTACTGCACACATTATTCAACTGCACGTCACAGTATCACACTAGATGCTACTTGTTCACAAGTTTTTCTCAAATAAAAAGCGAGGATATATTAACTTGGTGGAAAAAATGAGCATATTGTTAAAACTTTCTAATCGGCTCCAAGGATTTAAGAACTCCTCCGTTTCTAGTGCATCAAGTGAAGGTGATTTCAGGATAGCAGGTATAACTCTCAACACGAGGAGAACATGCCTTGATCCAAACAATGTTGATAATCTTCTTTTTGGCATAGTAATATATGAATTTTATTATTGCGAAAAAAGCTTTATTAAATTTTTTAATGAAGAAAATCTAATTATTTCATTTTAATGAATGATGAATCCACAGTAGATGCATTATATCGCGCGATCCAATATAACTTGAAAGGATTCTTGGCTACGGCTTTCTATGGTCAAAATATCGGAAATTTTATATTTAATTTTTACAATATAATTTAAATTTGTAAATACTAACCTTAACTTTCCTCTATGTCACCTTATTTCATAGAAGTTTTCTCATTTCTTTGTACATGTAGTGGGATAAACTCACCATGGTGAAACATGCAGGTCGAAATTATTTCGCTCCGTGGCTTGCACACAGCCACGAAAAAACGAATTATTTTCACACGCCTAATAAAGTAAGTAATAAAGAATAAAGCGCTACCATGTGGAAACATTTTTTGAAACGTCATCGCACTTTCTTCTTAAATATTAAAAATAAAAAGGATTTAAAAAGGATAAGAATAGAAGTATTAGCTGAAATGTATGCACAACTGAATAAATGAAAGATTTATAGCAAAAATATAATTAACTCTCTGGTTAGGATTAATTCGACATACTTATTTCACAAGAGCCATGCTACGAGAACCAATAGCAATGGTCACCTTTTTTGAAGAAATGGTACAAACTTTGAAATGCTGAATAATATGAGTTTTAGAATCAGAGTTTCTTGTTTTTAAACTCAACAACATTCCTATTTTTATACCTTCTCTCCATAAATTTCTATGAGGTTATTACTTTCATTCTCTAGGGTCCAAAAATATTTTAAGCATATCAGTGTATATAGTTTAATAAAATATAAATTGATTTTTAAAAGGAAGAGTTGTACTTCAGATCCGAATTACTATTACTTGTCTAATAAGGGAGATGAGCCTAATCCCAACTCACTACAAATAAAATTACTTTTCTTTATCCTCATTTATTTGCTTCATACAGGCATACGCATAAGCAGCTACATCAACTCTTTTATCATACAAACACACCATAAACTTTGATATCTTTACAAAAATAAATAATCAAACAAACTAAATGAACTAGCTAACTATCTGCTTAGCTGATTAACTAGCGAAAAAACTAACTGACCGACTAACAATCTGCTTAACTTACTAACTCACTAACTGACTATCTAACTAACTAACAAGCTTACTAAACACTAGAGATGTATCGCATGTGACATTTTTGGTATCCGCGGATGCAGATATCATAATTGATATTCTAAGCAAACGCAAATGTTATACTTATTAAAAATTTAGAGAGAAGATGTCAATGTATATGTGCTATCATAAAAAATACTTATTATAAAAATTTTGGATAAAGTAAAAATTCCGAAAAAACTTTCCTGTATATGGAAAAAAGGAAAGTGCTGAAAATTGCGGATGTTGAAACTTAAATGATCCGCATATACGGATGCTGATGCGGATATCAGATACATCTCTACTAAACACTAACTAACTAACTGATTAGCTAATTGGTTGAACAAAAATGTAGTCTAAAATATTTAATTACAATTTTCTAGCAAAAAATACGTAGGCTGATATTTGGATTGGGCAAGCTTATCATCACTGCTCTTGAGTATATTAGGTTTTAGAAAAGTTGGGATTTTTTCTAGCATTATGGTCAATTCACCCAATAAGCATTTAAATTTTTAAAAAATCACTCTTTCTATAGTTAAACATCACAATAAAGATCCCCTTATCTCAAAAATCGAATTAGATTGCCAAAAGGAAAGCATACTTGAAATGAGCTTTGAGGGAATAACTTTGGAATTGCTTTCCAAAATTTGACTATTTGCTTTGGAAGCCATTAAAGTTTTCTTGATAATGCAGTTTATATGCAAGAAAAAATATATTTTATAAATGAGAAAACAAAAGAAAAGATTATATAATCCCAATTCTACTAATTAAAGTTAAAAAGCATTCATTGAATTAAGACGATAATATGAAATAAAAAACTATTTTGATAATAAATTCTAAATAAACTAAAAAATTGAATGAAATTTTATTTAATTCCTGTCCATGGAAGTTAAAACATACATTGAGTCAAGAAAAAAAAACTGAGATTTAGAAAAAATCGCCTTCATTTATAAATGCTTTTCAATACAAATCTGCTTTTGATAGCGTTTGATTTATTATTCTAGTCGTTATAACTAGTTAATACTTTTAACAAAATTTTCTAAAGCGCGAGTTCATTGTTCCAATATTTGGTGAAAAAAATTGACTTACTTTTTGGTCTAAGAGACACTGAGATGAAAACTTGGGTAAAGGCAACCTAGAAGGAGCGAGATTCATTCCAAATTTATTCTTTATATCTTCTTTCATTTGAAAGTAAGGACGTAGTCGAAAATACTTAAAATAAAAAATTTTAAAAACATTAAATGCCTAATACATCTTTTCCCTTTAAGGACTATGCTTTGGGATTTTCATTTCTCGGGACACTGGTCTTCAAGGGATTAACAGAGTGTTACTATTTGCATTTTAGCGCAAGCTTAGAAAACACTTGATCACACTCATATGTAGTGGAAAATCCATATGCCTAGCAATATTAGAAAAGAAATGACCGGATAGTGATTTTACCTGATATCAGTCAAATTCTCATTACTATGTTATGATAGCTGACGGAAAAATAAAAAAAAGAGTGACAGGATTTTGACCAGATATTTGGCTATACCATTTATTCATTTTATGAAATTTCAGTTTAAAGCACACCTATTTTAAATATTAAGTTCAATATTTCATGTAAAAATTAATGATTTATTTTAGATTTTTAGGATAAACAAGGTAAAATCAGGCAGGTTCAGTAGAAAAGAGATAAAAACTAATGAAAATTGAAATTTCATTTTAACCCATTAAGTCCCAATGCTCCCATTTGGGAACATAAGTAATTTCATCTTCGTCTGCTTTTTCCAATGACTTTGAATATAAATCGTCTGCGTTTTTTTAGATATCGTCTGATTTCTATGGTACTTAATGGATTGTCATTTTAGGATTCTTATATAACAACTACGTAAATCGAAAGTCAAAATCATTAAGAATTGCCACACGCTAAAACCAAATATACCACACCCCTTCCATCTAAAATAATACGGTAGTTATTATAAATTAGTTCCGATATGGTCAACTCGCACCAAATCACTTTTACCAACTCGCCCCAATTATTTTTTAATTAATTTGTTGGTTATTGGTTAGCTAGTTAGTTAATAGTTTGTTTGAGTTGGTATAACAAAGGGGCGAATTGGTTTTGGTGGGAGTTGACTGCAAACCAATTAGTTATACCATAAAAAATTATGATAGGATAACATTTTATACATTTTTTGGTTTATAGCAGATTTTATATTTTCGCTTTTGTTTTAAAGCATGTAAAAGTAAAAAGGTTATTAGACATTCAATTAGTAAATTGATTAAATATTAAACCATAGAAAATGAATTATGAATTTTTTTTTATTTTTGATCATTTTTAATTTTAATTTTTTACTAATGTCCTCCCACACTTGGTAACTTGCTCATAACAAAAAAAATGTATCTTTCATTTTTTTCATTCATTTGATATGAACCAGGTTTGTTGACAATTAGTGAGATGAGAGGCTGAGAAATATTTTTAACTCCTACTAGATATCCTATTGTAGGATAAATGAGCTCTGACTGTATTCATATGATCTTTAGAAGACAAAAACATTGTTAAGCTCTTCGAAGATGAAATATAGAACCGGCTCAAATAAAAATTCTTTCCATAAAGATTTACAAAAGAGACCATTTTTAGTCATGGTATAAAACCTTTACTTTGTTAGAGTATAGCATATCCAGGAATATTATTGTCTTGTTGAGCTAGAACAGTGGTTCACAAACGTTGTAAAATTTTTGGTCGTGGAGGTCTCTTTATAATTTATAATATCCAAGAGCCTAATTTAAAAAAAATAAATCAACATATAAACTACTGTACTAAAAAAATTACCACAATTGTTTATTCAAAAATTGTCCGAATAATCCAATCAATCTCAATGGGATGGATACATGTGCTTTGTCTAAACCAGTTTTGGCCTATGTAACTCTCATATCATTACTCACTTCCAAACTGTTTCGGGTTTTGGTTTCAATGTCAAGTAGCATAGAAACCACCTGACCACACTCATATGTAGTGAAAAATCGAACCAGAACTTTAAGAGCCATCTTTGCAGCATCAATATAGGACTGTCACATTTCATTCGAAAAATCTCTATGATACATTTCATAAACATGTTTTGCACCTTCTCAATCATTAATCAAATCAATAATCTGTTCTTGAATTAAGAAGTCTTCTGAGACCAGATTACTAATCGAGATTATAAACGGGTTTTTGATAAATTGGTAGTATTTTTGAAATTTTTGTAGGTTAGGAAAATAAAGGGAAATTTCTTGGCTAAAATATGCTACACAGTGTTTTATGGTCTCCAGAACATTTCATCGATAAAAATCTTATATTCATCAACAAATATGTTTAAAAATCGAGAAAAAGTTATCTTGTCTAAAAAAACTATAATTCCAGCTTCATTTCAAAAGCTGCCAATTTTTTATGATAATGGAGTAGTCATATTTTTTCCTTACAGCGCAAGGTTAAGGGAATACATAGATTCAAATATGTTAACTAAAAATTATAGGAATATATGAAAACGGACATTGGAAATTTTGCGTGCATGTCTGCTTTGCTTTGCAGAAATTGCTGGATTTCATTATATATTATCGCTTCTAAACTTCTCCTTTGGAAAACCACTTTATGTTTGAGTGCATCAAGAGGTTTTCAAATTTGGAATCATTTTCTTTGAATAACTCTGAAAACAAGCAAGAAATGAAGCCATTTGCTTTAATTAAGCAAGCTGTTTTAATGATTTCATTGAGAACATTTTCAACCCATCAGGTATTGTTTTCATTATTAAGGCTTGAAGATGAATAGCGTACTGGGTACCAATTACATCTGGAGATCTTTGCCTAATCAGAGTCTGAAAACTATAACAAGGAGAAATTGCTAGAGCACGGTCATTACACACTCAAAGTGCATGTTCTGACTTAATAAGATGTGATGTAAAAAATTGTCCACCTTGTGAAATATTTCTGTTGCAGTGGTTCTCCTAAGAGTTTTGTAAAACAAAAAAGTGTCTACCAGATGCTTGTCATCGTTTGACAGGAATATATGCTTCAACTTTATAAGTTCAGAACTTCTTAGCACATTCAATATGATATCTTTACAGAATGGTAAAATCAACTGTTCCCCTATGTCATGGGACTTTTTGACAGGTTATTTTTTTGAATAAAGAAATTTAATAAAATGAATGCCATTCTTAAGAATTTAAAATACGTGTATTAAAGTGTATAAATTCACCAATTGATTATTTATCCTTAAGAATATTTTTCTCTGTGAGTCTATTAAATTTGCTGCATCTCAACAGTGCAACTGTTTATTTAGATTTTTGTAATTATTATTGGTAGAGATAAAATGAAAATTTCTTATTGAAATATAAAATCTACGCTCACACAAGGATATGGCCTTTTTCTCTTAAATTATGTAAAGAATATCGGTTTTATATCTTTAATATACTTTATTTGACAGTAAATAATACTATGACAGATAACAAATATTTTGTTTATAAGCATACATTAAATGCTTGAAAAGATTTCTATAAACTATATATGATTCTCTTTGAAAATTGGCTAAAAATTATTGATTGAGTTTGGTCAAATGGCTAAATAAATATAAACCCCATTAGGAGATTCAAAAATCATTAAAGCATTGATATAAATCTAGGACACACAGTGGAAAGAGGAAGTGGTGGAAGAGGAAGGTGAGAGGTCTGGATTGAAAAAGCCAAAATTTATCTCTCAATATCAAATATTTTAGGTTCGACTTTAAATGATAAGATAATTTGTTCTAATTTTCAAGTAGGAACGCAAAGAATATACGGCTTTTGAAATACCAATGATAAATGTTATTAATAAAAGATCTGAACAAATTATTTGTTAAGAAAATTAAATTTAAATTTAATTTAAAATTTTTTCTACAAATTATATACTATCATCATGTGGCAATCAATTTTGAAATGCAGAATTTATTAAAAATTACCTATGTGCAGAATACAATGTTTTGAAAAATATATATTTTTTATTTTATATCTAATCATTGTTTAAATATTATAATCTATTTGAATTATTACCATAAGATAGATTTAAGAATGAACATACTTATCTGCCTAAAAATTTAAATTTTACTGAAGTAAATATATAATTAAAAAAATTTTAAAAACTTTTTCTATTCAACAAAAATTTTTTAAAAAAGTAGAGTAATTCAGTTATAATTCACAATTATGATATGTAATTGATTAGATCTTATTCTTCCATGTTTATTTTCCTGTACCATTATCTCAATGGGAGGATTCAAATATTTTAACAAGGGTTCTCTCACTAGCAGCATGCACTATTGACCCGATAGAGATAAAAGATTATATATAAAATATATTTATATTATATGTAATATATACAATTTATATTACTTTTAATTTAGTCTATTTCATTTCATAAAAAGCGTTTACTGACATTTATCAACCATTTTTTTCATATTTTCTTTTATTACCTCAAGGAGTCTTTGACGTAGAAGACTAACAAATCAGTGGTTTTCAGTGATCTGAATATCCTTAAAGGCATCAAATGCAATTCTATCATTTATTTCCTTTTCAAAAGTTCCCTTATTTTCTTTAAGCATTTTTTAGCTCTTGTAAAACTTACACTTCTAGCTTGGAGAGCATTAGTAAGTAAGAAAATTTCTTGATGTCTATCATCAGTGTTAAATAAGCAAAAAATATTTGTTACAAAGACGGGTAGCAATTCCTGGATGGTTTATCCTTGTAGTGAAAAAATTATATAATGCTGGAGAAGTGCAACACAGCAACTGCAGAACTTAAAGTGCAAACAACCCATTAGGTCCAAGAACCCTATCTATCTTGAGAATTTATTGCGCAAAAAAATAGATAATATATTAGAGGTCTGGCTAGACATCCGTGGAGGCAAATTGCCAGACCTTATTATATATTTAAATGTATAAATCGTAAAATGCTAAGGTAAGTAGATAGGTAGGTATAGAGATTTCTAAGCACTTTCCAGCTGGAGCTGATATTCTTGCAAGTCTGCTGGAATTTAGTCTTCAAAGTGTAAGTTTAGTCTTTGTGTGTCTTTCTGAAATAGAAAAGAAAAACCGTCCTCCCGACATCTCATAAGGTGGCTTTCCTTTATCCTACCTTTATCAAATAAAACTCATAGACAACAAAACCTGTCGTTTTTACAACGCTCTTTCTGAAACACCATATCATCTAGCTTTCCTTTGCCCTTATTTTATCTCCCACCAACACAACTTCATAAATGCATGCGTCGCAACGCTAGACCATTTTCCCAATGACATCAATAAAATCCTCACTCACAATAAACTCCTGAACCTTGCATCCTCACTTTTTTGCACAATTGATCCCTTGCTATACACTCAATTTCACTAAGTCACACAATCTTCCACTTCATCTTCCTATCTTTTTAGAACATTCCTGACAACTAGTAGAGCACAGTCTTCTTCTAACCACATCAAGCAATTTTGCAAGCATATCAATTAAATTTGGACAGTGCTTTGACATCTCTACCTACCTACATACCTACCTAACATTTTGACAAATTTCCTCCTTTAATTTGTAACAATTTCCAAGCCAATTATAAAACCACTCTACTATCAGAACCAAAATTTATTTGTAGATTTTTATAAAATAGTTTTTGTTTTCCGTTTTTTTATAAATTAACCTTCGTTTTTATATTGCTTATGACTTTTGGATTATTCGCCAAAATTTTAAGTTAGTTCATAATGTATACGATTAAAAATAGTTGCCAAAATTTTATTTTCTTTTTTATTTTTAAAGATAAATATTATTTATATTATTGTTATCATGCGATATAGGAAATTTAAGCATTTTTTATTGGCTTTCAGAATACATTGCTTATATTATAAGTAATTGCGAATTAGCATTTTACTGTTTTTAACCAAGAGTATTTATTTATTATATTTATACCGACAATGTGCGAAATAAAATCACACCAATGCATTTTATATTGCTTATAACCAGGGCGAGTAAAAGTCAATAAAGTCAACTTTTATTTCCGTTTAGCAAAAACTCTTTGAAGAAGATCTTTACTTATTTAGTCTAAAAATTTTTCAACTAATTTCAAATTTTTAAGTCAAACAAAGTCAATTTTTCAAGTTTAGGTCAATAAAGTCAATTTTTATATTTAACACTTTTTGATTCAATGTGCCTAATATTGTTACAAGCGATACATACAAGATTTCTTCTTTATATCAACACTTCCACAATAGTTGGTCTTTTTTTCATCTAATAAAAGGTTTTACTGTAAAGTTTGCCTGACTGAGGTTAAACATAAATAAGTTTTTTGTAAGAAAAATTTTTTTTGTTGACAAACGCGGTTACATACGATATATCCGCTGCAGAAGTTATAGAATTTTATTCCCAAACTTTTTTATCATTGTATGTTTTTCACATCTTTTACACAAGTTTACCTTGAAAGTTAAGTTATCCTGCAAAATTGTAGATACCAGCATAAATCATTCAAAATTAGTAATAGAAAAAGACGTTCTCTTTTCAAACCTATCGGCAACACTTCACTTCCAAGTGTAACGATATTGACAAATTGGTTGCAAGCAGCAAAATATTTTCATTAAAATCTTCCAGCAGTGAAGAAATTAATAATGAAGATGATGGAATTTTATTGTCAAATATCAAGAAATTGTTAAAAAAAAAGAAAATCTGTGTCAAAACTTGCTAACAATAATAATTAGAGAATATTCACGATTCAATGATTTCGTCGGAAAAAGTCAACATAGAGACTTTTTCAGTCGAAGATACCTTTACTTGTGTCATGAAAGTTCCTTTATTTAAGATTGAAGGTAAAAGTAATAATGTGAATACACAAATAACAACATCACTTTAACACGACATTGTGGTCCACTGTTTGAATAAAAGGTCATTTATATAAGGTTGAAAACAGCGTTGCAATTTAGATATAGGTTGAAGCAGTCTTTAATTGACCTTCATGCAATGATCAGTACATTCTACCCCATCTTGTTTTATTTCAGTAATGAAATCTTTCAGGGGGTTCCTTTCTGGTTGCGGGTACCTTCTTGTTGGAGGATCATGACTTTTCTCCCAGCTTTTGTTTCCAAGCGAATCTTGGTCTTTCTCGAATTCATCTTCGGATAATGATGTGTCTGAGGGTGAAACTTCTTGCAGACTTTCCTCCTCGCGTTGATTTAAAGGAGCAATATCCCTTAAAGAGACACTCTTTGTTATCCCAACTTGAGTTTTCACAAAAACATGTGTAGGATTGAGTTGTTCCAATTCCACTTCTTCAATATCTTTTTCAAATTTGCTAGAAGTCGCATGCTTTTTTAAGAGAACCTTTTCCGAATTTGTAAGCCATGTTGGTAATGATGTTCCATTGGCCGTCTTGCGAGGAAAGAGGAACATTCTTTCATGAGGAGTTGTTCCGGTAGATGAGCAGTAGAGAGAGCGTATGGCGTGAAGAGAAACGTCTAAAACCTCTTCCCAATATTTTATGTCTAATTTTTTAGTGCGTAAATTCAAAAGTATGGTTTTCCAATGGATCCCGTTGTATCGCTCAACCTGGCCATTCCCAGTAGGGTCGTATGGTATTGATGTAGTATCGCAAATATTGTTACTTAGAAGAAACTTTTTCATCAAGTGGCATGTGAAAACTTGTGCATTGTCTGTGTGTATAATATCCGGAGTTCCAAACAGATAAAAAAAGCTTCGTTAACGAATCTATCACACACTGATAAGTGCAATCCTTGCACTTAAAAGCCCATGTAAACCGAGAATATTCATCGACTATGGTTAAAATGTATTTATAGTGTGAGCGTGATGGTACAGGGCCTTTAAAATCCATATTAAGTTTTTGAAACGGTCTTTGTGCATTAATAGAATGTAGATTAGTGGGAATAAAAAACATAGGTTTTACAAACGAACAAGTACTACATTTTGATACAACACTTTTAATTTCTAGAACTAAAAAGGGAAGATTTTTACTTCTAACAAAATGCGTTAAACGTGTTATACCTGGGTGTCCTAAATCAATATGAATTTTTTCTAAAGTGTTTATAGACAAACTTGCAGAATTTATCCGTGAAAAAGCATCTGCCACGAAATTAGATTTACCTTCTCTATAAAAAATGTCATAAGAAAAATATGATAATTCCAATCTTCACCTTATTGTTTTTAATGTGATTTTTATGCCTTTTTCCAAACATAAAATATAAAGATTTTTGGTCAGTGATTAAAGTGCTTAAAAGTAAGTGCTTCCATTTCCTTAGTGACTCAATAATAGCACAGGCCTCTTTCTCAATAGCTCGAAGGTTTTTTTCGCTACCCTGAAACAGCTACAGGCTTGCCGTTTTGGTTTAAAGAGGCCGAAATTGCGACACTACTCGCATCTGTCTCAACTGTAAATGGCAAACTGTTGTCTATTGTTTGCATTGTTACATCAGCTAAACTGTTTTTGATAATAATGAAAACGTCCCTAGCTCTTTTATCAATAGGAAAAGTAGCATTATTTTTAGCTTGTGTCAATGGGTGTATCAAGTCTGAAAATTTTGGTATCCAGCGTGCATAATATGCAAATAATCCGAGAATTCTTTTTAATTCAGACAAATTTTTAGAAAAAGGTAATTTAAGGAGCGGTTTTATACGTTCGGGATCAGGCTTGATACAACCATATGAAACTTGATAACCTAGTATTTCTATACTTTCCTTGCAAATTTGTGACTTAGTCTCATTTAAAGTTAACTTATTCTTAGTCCCAGTATTAAAAAAATCATTTAAATTTTTATCATGTTCATCTTTATTAATTCCCATCACAGTCACATTATCTATATACGCAATAACACCTTTTAAGTTGTTATCGTTAATAATCCGATCTATTACCCTTTGAAATACAGGAACGGCGTTTGTTAGTCCAAAGGTAACCTGGTGAATTGGTATAGTTTCCCACATGTTTGAAATGCCGCATAAGGTCTGTCCCTCGGTTCAAGTTCTAGCTGATGGTATGCAGAAGACAAGTCAACTGTACTATACACTTTAAACTAAGCTATTTTATCAATGACGTCACTTATGCTTGGCAATGGATAACTGTCTAATGTAGTGAACCGATTTATAGTACGACTATAATCTATCACCATTCTTTTCTTAACCAAAGTGCTAACAATTAAAGGCTGAGCACGCCAGGGAGACCTAGATTCTTCGGTTATGCCGTTTTGTAATAAACGTTTAATCTCAGATTCGATAAATAAAGAATCCTTTGTGGAGTACCTACGAGGTTTATCGGCTAAAGGACGACAATCTTCGGAAAGATAACAAAAAGGTGAAGGACAATTTACTTCCATCGCAGCGAGGGCACACACATCAATACCGTCAAGTTTACCATCGAAGTTGAAAGTTACGTATTTATGGGATTTCATAAGACTAGTACCGATTATGATTTCAGTCGCTGGGTTTTTAAGAACATATAATGTCACGTCTTTGTATAACTTACTTTGAATTTAAATATCAACAATTACAAACCCAAGAATTGAAGACTTATGACTAGTATCAGACATATTCACAGAACCGGGATAATGAGCAGGCTTCAGGAATAACTTTCTAACACAGGATTCAACAATAAAGTTTTCTGTAGAGCCAGTGTCAAGAAGGGCACGAAGTATGAAGTTTTTGATTTGGACGTTGTAATGAAAACAAAAGTGAAAAGCTGGAGCTTTTATTCAACAAAAGAACGTTGTAAGGAAAGTGAGTGATATCAAAATAACATGCATATATATACAAGGAAAAATGAATAAGAGTTGCAGAAGAAAGGACGATCGAAGTAGTATTTAAATTAGGAATTATAAAAGTTATAACAGAGATAGATAGGGAATATATAACATTCAAATGATAAAATTATAGAAAAGACATGCATTCAAATAAAGGTGGAAAAGAATCACACAAAGGAATTGCACAATTTGAATATTACAATCTTCCCCATCTTCAAAAAGAATCCTCGATCCCAAGTCTTCTGATGGGTTTCCGCTCCCTGCACGAACGCCTCAGCCTTGGACTATCTGTGTCAGCATCTTCTTCAACATTATCTTTTCGATTAGCACCATGTACTGATGTCTCTTCATTTTCATCTGGTAAGGGCTCATCATCTATGGCACTTGGAGCTAGATGTTTCAAGGCAACTCTGTTTTCCTTTCCATCTTGGTACCTCACGCGTGCGCATTCCGGATTTACTTCCAAAAGCTCCACTAGTTCGACCTGAGGTTTCGTTTTAGAAAGAATAGGAAATTTCTTTATCCATGCAGTCTTTGAATCAGAGAGCCAACATGGGAGTTTTGAGTTTGCTGTGCCTCTTTCAAACGTAAAAATTCTTTCATGAGGCGTTTTATTAGTCGTCGTATTGAGCAGAGTTCTTAACGCTTTCAGACTCTCAGGCAAAACTTCTTCCCACCTTTCAATCGGCAGACCAAAAGTTTCAGTTGCTAAAGTTATTGTCCTCCAAATCAAACCATTATAACGTTCACACTGGGAATTTCCTTGAGGATTGTAAGCAGTAGTAAATGTCGAGCCTATACCTCTAACTAAGAGAAACGATTTAAGTTCGTCAGAAAGAAAGGACTTACCTCTATCAGAATGTATGTACTTTGGATACCCGAAGGTTGTAAACAGGTCTTGTAAGCAACTAATAACAGTACTTGATGATAGATCTTTGCAAGCGTAGGCAAAAGGGAACCTTGAGTATTCGTCTATGATAGTTAGGATATACTTGTTTTTGTTGTTAGAGGGCAAGGGACCTTTAAAGTCAATCGACAATCTGTCAAAAGGTTTAGTGGACTTGATAATGTGATGTTGGTCAGAATTGTAGAATCTTGGCTTACACTTTCGACATACTTGGCAGTTATTTGTTAAAACTTTGATTTCTTCCATCGAAAAGGGTAAGTTATTTTCTCTTACATAGTGGTGCATTCGTCGGATTCCTGGATGAATCAAATGATTGTGCAGTCGTTGTAAATCTAAGGATTGTTTGGAGACGGTGCAAGACCTTGATAGTGCATCAGCTGATACGTTTTCTATTCCAGGGCGATATTTGATGTCAAAGGAATAAGAAGCAAGTTCCAAGCGCCAACGAAGCATTTTGTCGCTTTTTATTTTGCTTTTACCGCGTGGGTCAAATATATATGAAATAGCTTTTTGATCCGTCACCACTGTGAATTTTTGCCCAACTAAAAAGTGCTTCCAGTTGCGTATGGCCTCAACGATGGCGAGAGCTTCTTTTTCCACTATGTGTGTATTTTTCTCAGCAGAATTTAGTGTTTTTGAAAAGAAACCAACTGGTCTCCCTTCTTGTAAAAGACAAGCAGCAATTGCTTTATTAGATGCATCAGTCTCCAACACGAGTGGTTTACCTTGTTCAATTGCTCTTAGAGTGGAATCTTTAATCTCTTCTTTCAAGGATTTTATTACTTTTCTTTGTTCAGTGTCCAAAGGAAAGGATGAAACTTTTGTAAGTGGCTGTATCTTTTTCGAAAAGTCGCGAATCCACTTCGCGTAGTATGAAAAGAATCCCATCATTCTTTTTAGCTCAGCAGTAGATCTTGGAATGGGCATCTCCATCAAAGGCTTTACACGATCTTGGTCAGGTCTTAATTGTCCTTTGCTAATTTCATATCCGAGAAATTTAATATGCGTTAGACAGAATTTACTTTTGTTCAAATTTATCCTAAGGGAGTTTGCCTTGATCGCATCAAAAAGCAGCTTCAGATTATGGTTTTGCTCTTCCAAGGACTCCCCACAAACAATCACGTCATCTAAATATGAAAAAGTGTTGACAAGTTTATTTGATGAAATAAAATTGTTGATATAGCGTTGAAATGCAGAAGCACCATTTGTCACGCCCATGGGAATTTTTGTAAATTGGAAGAGTTTGCCACAAGCTTCAAACGCAGTATACATACGTTCTTCCTCTCTTAACTCGACCTGATAGTATGCTTCGGAGAAATCTATCAAACTAAAATATTTGAACTTTGACACTTTAGCAGCCAATTCGTTCAAATCAGGTAAGGGGTAAGCATCAGGTAAGGTGTATTTATTTATAGTACGTGAAAAATCTATTACCATTCTTTTATTTCCATTACTTTTAGGTACGAGTACTATTTGGGCTCGCCACGGAGAATTTGATTCTTCAATGACTCCAGCTTCCAATAATCGAGAAATTTCAGATTTAATAAATTCACCGTCTTTTATGTTGAATTTTGCTGTTTTTGTAGCGATAGGTTTACACTCGGGAGTTAGGAACTTGAAAAGTTTTATTTCAGAGTACTTCTTAGTTGCACAATTCTTTTGAGGACCATTAACTCCACAAGGAAACGAAAAAGATATAGGAGCATTCTTTCCTCCCAAACAAATCCTTACCTCTTTATGCTTTTTCATAAAGCTCATTCCCAAGATAACTTGTTTCCATAAATCGGGTAAGACTAAGAATTCTTCATCTTCATACAACCGGTTATGAACACGTAACGACGCCTTAACTTTTCCAAGTACCTGGATTTTAAAACGATAAGAAGCCATACTAACCTGTTCTTTGCATGGGAGCAACTTTAGTTTTAGAGATATTGCAGTCTTTTTGTCAATAAAATTGTCTGTACTCCCTGTATCCAAGAGTGCGTAGCATTTAGCACCATTTAGAAATACAACACTTTTCCAGCTGGAGTGAGTAAAGCTTGAATTTAGCATCGAGAGAATTTTTTGCGATGATTTGCAAACCTTGCTGAAATGACCAATCTTTTTGCATTTAAAACATGTTTGAGTTTTTGCTGGACAGAGTTCTCTTTGGTCCTTGTAATGTCGTTTGCCACCACAAAAATAACATTTACCAACTTTAGACGGCGTTGTAAAGGAGGTGCAAACTTCTTGTTGAGTGTGATTACTAGTATAATCTTCAAGATGCTCGTCCTTTGAAGCTGCGGCTAATTGTGTGGAATTTGTATCATAACTTTCGTTTCTATTGATCGCTTGCTCCATAGCTCTTGTTTGATTTATTGCTGTTTCAAGGTCCAACTTTGGATTCTCCAACAAACGGGTTCGGATCGCAGTATTCCTGAGACCAGAAATTAAGGAATCCCTTATAAATAGATTTTTGTGTTCATCCGCAGTAACTGCTTTAAAATTGCAATTAATGGATAAAACCTTTAATGAATGAAAAAAAGAGTCTATAGTTTCCCCGGGTTGTTGGATTCTTGTTGCGAGAAGATGTCTTGCGTGAACTTCGTTGGGTGTTTTGACATATGCGGTTTCCAGTTGTTCAATAGCCAACTCGTAACTGGTAGCGTCTTGAACAGTCTCTGCAACGTCAGCTCCCAAATGCAGAAGTAATAATTCTAGTTTGTTTGGGTTAAGCCCTTCTAAACATTCGAGATAGTAGGCAAAACCTCTAAACCAGTGTTTCCAATGTTTTCCGCTTTGTTCATCGTCGGTTGATATAGTGAATTCCTTAGGTTTGATGATCTTGTCCATAAGAAAATAGCTTTATTTGTTGAATAAAATTGTAATGAAAACAAAAGTGAAAAGCTGGAGCTTTTATTCAACAAAAGAACGTTGTAAGGAAAGTGAGTGATATCAAAATAACATGCATATATATACAAGGAAAAATGAATAAGAGTTGCAGAAGAAAGGACGATCGAAGTAGTATTTAAATTAGGAATTATAAAAGTTATAACAGAGATAGATAGGGAATATATAACATTCAAATGATAAAATTATAGAAAAGACATGCATTCAAATAAAGGTGGAAAAGAATCACACAAAGGAATTGCACAATTTGAATATTACAATCTTCCCCATCTTCAAAAAGAATCCTCGATCCCAAGTCTTCTGATGGGTTTCCGCTCCCTGCACGAACGCCTCAGCCTTGGACTATCTGTGTCAGCATCTTCTTCAACATTATCTTTTCGATTAGCACCATGTACTGATGTCTCTTCATTTTCATCTGGTAAGGGCTCATCATCTATGGCACTTGGAGCTAGATGTTTCAAGGCAACTCTGTTTTCCTTTCCATCTTGGTACCTCACGCGTGCGCATTCCGGATTTACTTCCAAAAGCTCCACTAGTTCGACCTGAGGTTTCGTTTTAGAAAGAATAGGAAATTTCTTTATCCATGCAGTCTTTGAATCAGAGAGCCAACATGGGAGTTTTGAGTTTGCTGTGCCTCTTTCAAACGTAAAAATTCTTTCATGAGGCGTTTTATTAGTCGTCGTATTGAGCAGAGTTCTTAACGCTTTCAGACTCTCAGGCAAAACTTCTTCCCACCTTTCAATCGGCAGACCAAAAGTTTCAGTTGCTAAAGTTATTGTCCTCCAAATCAAACCATTATAACGTTCACACTGGGAATTTCCTTGAGGATTGTAAGCAGTAGTAAATGTCGAGCCTATGCCTCTAACTAAGAGAAACGATTTAAGTTCGTCAGAAAGAAAGGACTTACCTCTATCAGAATGTATGTACTTTGGATACCCGAAGGTTGTAAACAGGTCTTGTAAGCAACTAATAACAGTACTTGATGATAGATCTTTGCAAGCGTAGGCAAAAGGGAACCTTGAGTATTCGTCTATGATAGTTAGGATATACTTGTTTTTGTTGTTAGAGGGCAAGGGACCTTTAAAGTCAATCGACAATCTGTCAAAAGGTTTAGTGGACTTGATAATGTGATGTTGGTCAGAATTGTAGAATCTTGGCTTACACTTTCGACATACTTGGCAGTTATTTGTTAAAACTTTGATTTCTTCCATCGAAAAGGGTAAGTTATTTTCTCTTACATAGTGGTGCATTCGTCGGATTCCTGGATGAATCAAATGATTGTGCAGTCGTTGTAAATCTAAGGATTGTTTGGAGACGGTGCAAGACCTTGATAGTGCATCAGCTGATACGTTTTCTATTCCAGGGCGATATTTGATGTCAAAGGAATAAGAAGCAAGTTCCAAGCGCCAACGAAGCATTTTGTCGCTTTTTATTTTGCTTTTACCGCGTGGGTCAAATATATAAGAAATAGCTTTTTGATCCGTCACCACTGTGAATTTTTGCCCAACTAAAAAGTGCTTCCAGTTGCGTATGGCCTCAACGATGGCGAGAGCTTCTTTTTCCACTATGTGTGTATTTTTCTCAGCAGAATTTAGTGTTTTTGAAAAGAAACCAATTGGTCTCCCTTCTTGTAAAAGACAAGCAGCAATTGCTTTATTAGATGCATCAGTCTCCAACACGAGTGGTTTACCTTGTTCAATTGCTCTTAGAGTGGAATCTTTAATCTTTTCTTTCAAGGATTTTATTACTTTTCTTTGTTCAGTGTCCAAAGGAAAGGATGAAACTTTTGTAAGTGGCTGTATCTTTTTCGAAAAGTCGCGAATCCACTTCGCGTAGTATGAAAAGAATCCCATCATTCTTTTTAGCTCAGCAGTAGATCTTGGAATGGGCATCTCCATCAAAGGCTTTACACGATCTTGGTCAGGTCTTAATTGTCCTTTGCTAATTTCATATCCGAGAAATTTAATATGCGTTCGACAGAATTTACTTTTGTTCCAATTTATCCTAAGGGAGTTTGCCTTGATCGCATCAAAAAGCACCTTCAGATTATGGTTTTGCTCTTCCAAGGACTCCCCACAAACAATCACGTCATCTAAATATGAAAAAGTGTTGACAAGTTTATTTGATGAAATAAAATTGTTGATATAGCGTTGAAATGCAGAAGCACCATTTGTCACGCCCATGGGAATTTTTGTAAATTGGAAGAGTTTGCCACATGCTTCAAACGCAGTATACATACGTTCTTCCTCTCTTAACTCGACCTGATAGTATGCTTCGGAGAAATCTATCAAACTAAAATATTTGAACTTTGACACTTTAGCAGCCAATTCGTTCAAATCAGGTAAGGGGTAAGCATCAGGTAAGGTGTATTTATTTATAGTACGTGAAAAATCTATTACCATTCTTTTATTTCCATTACTTTTAGGTACGAGTACTATTTGGGCTCGCCACGGAGAATTTGATTCTTCAATGACTCCAGCTTCCAATAATCGAGAAATTTCAGATTTAATAAATTCACCGTCTTTTATGTTGAATTTTGCTGTTTTTGTAGCGATAGGTTTACACTCGGGAGTTAGGAACTTGAAAAGTTTTATTTCAGAGTACTTCTTAGTTGCACAATTCTTTTGAGGACCATTAACTCCACAAGGAAACGAAAAAGATATAGGAGCATTCTTTCCTCCCAAACAAATCCTTACCTCTTTATGCTTTTTCATAAAGCTCATTCCCAAGATAACTTGTTTCCATAAATCGGGTAAGACTAAGAATTCTTCATCTTCATACAACCGGTTATGAACACGTAACGACGCCTTAACTTTTCCAAGTACCTGGATTTTAAAACGATAAGAAGCCATACTAACCTGTTCTTTGCATGGGAGCAACTTTAGTTTTAGAGATATTGCAGTCTTTTTGTCAATAAAATTGTCTGTACTCCCTGTATCCAAGAGTGCGTAGCATTTAGCACCATTTAGAAATACAACACTTTTCCAGCTGGAGTGAGTAAAGCTTGAATTTAGCATCGAGAGAATTTTTTGCGATGATTTGCAAACCTTGCTGAAATGACCAATCTTTTTGCATTTAAAACATGTTTGAGTTTTTGCTGGACAGAGTTCTCTTTGGTCCTTGTAATGTCGTTTGCCACCACAAAAATAACATTTACCAACTTTAGACGGCGTTGTAAAGGAGGTGCAAACTTCTTGTTGAGTGTGATTACTAGTAGAATCTTCAAGATGCTCGTCCTTTGAAGCTGCGGCTAATTGTGTGGAATTTGTATCATAACTTTCGTTTCTATTGATCGCTTGCTCCATAGCTCTTGTTTGATTTATTGCTGTTTCAAGGTCCAACTTTGGATTCTCCAACAAACGGGTTCGGATCGCAGTATTCCTGAGACCAGAAATTAAGGAATCCCTTATAAATAGATTTTTGTGTTCATCCGCAGTAACTGCTTTAAAATTGCAATTAATGGATAAAACCTTTAATGAATGAAAAAAAGAGTCTATAGTTTCCCCGGGTTGTTGGATTCTTGTTGCGAGAAGATGTCTTGCGTGAACTTCGTTGGGTGTTTTGACATATGCGGTTTCCAGTTGTTCAATAGCCAACTCGTAACTGGTAGCGTCTTGAACAGTCTCTGCAACGTCAGCTCCCAAATGCAGAAGTAATAATTCTAGTTTGTTTGGGTTAAGCCCTTCTAAACATTCGAGATAGTAGGCAAAACCTCTAAACCAGTGTTTCCAATGTTTTCCGCTTTGTTCATCGTCGGTTGATATAGTGAATTCCTTAGGTTTGATGATCTTGTCCATAAGAAAATAGCTTTATTTGTTGAATAAAATTGTAATGAAAACAAAAGTGAAAAGCTGGAGCTTTTTTTCAACAAAAGAACGTTGTAAGGAAAGTGAGTGATATCAAAATAACATGCATATATATACAAGGAAAAATGAATAAGAGTTGCAGAAGAAAGGACGATCGAAGTAGTATTTAAATTAGGAATTATAAAAGTTATAACAGAGATAGATAGGGAATATATAACATTCAAATGATAAAATTATAGAAAAGACATGCATTCAAATAAAGGTGGAAAAGAATCACACAAAGGAATTGCACAATTTGAATATT